>LR738715.1:743680619-743770880 GCA_902687465.1 Secale cereale | reverse complement strand
CGGCCGGCGGCGTCCCCCGCCCCTCCCCGCCTCCTTGCGCGGCAGCGACCCGGCGGCAGGCGGCGACCCCCACCCCTCCCCGCCTTCTTCCGCGGCAGCGCTCCGGCGGCCGGCGGCGACCCCCACCCCTCCCCGCCTTCTTCCGCGGCCAGTAGCGCAGAGCGCACGCCGAGCGGCCGGCGATGCAGTCCGTTGGCGAGGATTCTTCCGCGGCGGCGTTTAGGAAGCGACGCCGCTCCTCACCTTCGCCCCAACACCACCTGGGGGATCCGCCGCTGAAGCATCCAGCCTCGGTGATGCATGGCAGGAGGAAGAGAACTGCAAGGATGCCTTCTCCATCGCAGTCGTCGTGGATGCGAACTGCAATGGTGCCCATCCAGCATGTAGCCGCAAGGACCCCTTTGTGGTTCACTTGGTGATCCAAAAACAAAAACACATCAGAAAGCAGCTCACTTCTCAACACTTCTCAACGCTCGTAAAAAATTAATTAGTACGAAAAAAGACAAACAGCAAATCATGAGGTTCACTTTTGGTAGTGTTCCGCTTCACTTTCGGGAGTGTTGCGGTCCACTTTCCTTCGAAAAAAAAGTTGGGAAAAAGACAACAAAACTCCTCTGAGAAAAATCTACGTCCAACAAAATAAATCATGAGGTTCGTTTGACTGTCTGATGCAGTGTGTTCTTCAGTTTGAAGCAGTGCGCTTTTCTGTCCGATGCAGTGCACGCGTCGATTTTGTTGTCGCGAAAAACAGAGTTTCCGCGTTTTTTGTAATTTCAAAACTGCTCTTAAACCGTAATGAATTAGAGGGCGTGTTCTACATGAAAAAGTAGCGTCTCGACGATATCTTTCCAACGGTGTATCATTTGGATCATTCCGACCAACGTTTTGTAAAAATTTCATGAAAAAACGACAGCTGCTGTTCGTAGTCAGCCGCACGATTTTCAAATTTAACTAAAAACCGTAAGGAATCTTAAAAATATTTCAACATATGAAAGTTGCGCCTCGTTCGTAGCTTTCCAACGGTATATTACACGCCTTGTTTCGACAAACGGTTAGAAAACTGGAGTGAAAACAGTACCGAAAATTTGAAAAAATTTGAAAAACACAATTCCGCGATTTAGTAAATTCAAAACTGCTCTTAAACCGTAGCGAATTAGAAAAAATAATAGATATGAAAAAGATTCGCGGCGACGATACCTTTCCAGCGGTGTATCATATGTTTCATTCCGACGAACGGTTTAGAAAAAAATGTCAAAAAACGCTCGTTGCCATTCGTTGTGAGCCGCACGATTTTCGAAACTGCTCTTAAACTATGATGAATTTTGGAAAGTGTTCAACATGGCGAAGTTGCGTCTACTCCATAGCTTTTCAACGGTATATTACACGCATAATTCCGATAAACGATTAAAAAACTAGAGCAAAAAAGGTACCGAAAAAACAACACGTACAGTTTTTTCAAACATGAAGTTCGCTGGTCTGTGTGGTGCGGTGCGTATAGCTTTCCAATGCAGTATTGTAATGCAGTTCGGAAGTGTTATGAGAATATTATTCTCATAATGTTATGAGAATAGACTGGCTATATATATATGGTGGGTCTATTATGATAAAACCCCCTTAAGACTTATTCTGCACATTAGTTTCTTATTCTACTAACACCCTACCCAGTAGGCACCCGACACGCGCTGACCTAGCGACTAGAAACATCCACCCTTCCTCCCACGGCCGCCCACCACTCTCCCCTCGAACCCCACTCTTCCACAAACCTCCCTCCACGATACCCCACCCACCACGGCCTACCTCCAGCATCGCCGACGTCCACCACCTGCTTGACGGCCGACGACCACAGGGATGGCCTCGCCCACCGCGACACCCCACCCCACCGCCTCCTCTCACTCCAGATCTACGCGCGCCTCTCTCGCCTAATGCACAGTGCCCGCCTCCTTCTCCCACCGGCCGGCGCCGCCCCACCTCCTCCTCCCACCGACCGGTGCCGCCCCGCCTCTTCCTCCCACCGGTCGGCGCCGCCCCGCCTCCTCCTCCCACCAGCCGGCCCCGCCTGCTTCCCCCCGCCACCTACCACCGCTGAGCCGCCGCCAACCCTGCCACCCAGGCACCATCCCGCGGCCTCGCGGATTTGACCAGTCATGGGTACAAAATGAGGCGCCATCACTGGATCTAGCCAGGGGCCTTCCCTCCCTGCGCGACGCCGATGGTCCTCTCCACCTCCTGCATCCGTGCGCATGGATCCCCTATGAGATCCGACGACGAGGACCCGGTCCACGGTGGTGCTCATCTGTCCAGCCCCCCTTCCTCATCACGGTGGTGACGAATGTGATGGCTTCATCTCCGGTCCCAGCCACATCTCACCTCGCCTCCCCTCTCCCGCGGTCCACACCCTCGCAGTCCGTCGTCCCGACCAGGTGATGCTCCTTCTTTGTTCCCCACTTATGAACATTGATCTCGAGACGAGAGTGCAGCTCGGTTGCGCGGCAGGTGCGGCTCGACCAGCTTCTGCGTGCAGTTCGCTATACAAATTCCCTTTCTATTATTGAGAAAAAGATACATCGCAGTTTACATCGCCGTTTTTTTTTGCAGAAATAGAGAAGCTACGATGCAGTGCGTTTACCCGAGCAAGCTACATCACCTCCCCCTGACCTTTCAGTTCATGGCCGTGCACTACTCTAGTGATGCCACAGCGGTGTTGTTGCATTGGGTGATCCTAGTGCACTTCAAAGTTTTTTTGGTTTGTTCAGATTTGCGCGGCAGTGTGGTGCACATCAACCCAGGGGTGCCCCTATGTAATTCATGTTTTTTGGCTCTTCAATTTTTGTATTGTTGTACTTGTAAGGTGCGGTTCCCTTCTTTGTTTGAACGGGGCAAGCACATTAAAAAACGGCCGGTCTGAACGGCTCCAGACCGGCCGTTCACCTCGTGGATGCTTGCAGTCCAGCCTTGCAGTTTGCGGACACGGACACGACATGAAGTTTGGTTAGAGCAGGCATGAGGTTCGGCCAGACCATGGGTGCAGTTCGCTTGTGATTTGTGAATGCATTTTTTAATGTATTCGCTTGACACTATTTCTATGTGTTTGCAATGCAAAGAGAAAAAGATTGTAGTACGCTTGCCTTGCCTCGATGTCACATAGCCGCATTTATTTTTCATTTGAGATGGTGCGCTTTGTTTCGCTTGTGTGTTTCAAAGCTTGGTGTCGCGGTGCGTTTTGTCCTCCGATGTGGTTCACTTTTGAGAGTGACATGAAAAGTGTGAAAAATTTAGCGAAACAACAAGATATTAATTTGGTTCACTTCGATATATGCCGTGGTTCACTTGTCCCCGTCTCTGCGCGGTCCACTCTCTTTCATAAGGAAAGTTTAAAAGAAGACAACAAAAAAAACTCACAAAAACTCATTAGAGAAAAATGTACGTCCAACAAAAGAAATCATGAAGTTCAACTGACTGTCCGATGCAGTGCGGTTTTCAGTTTGAAGCAGTGCGCTTTTCGGTCCGATGCAGTGCACGCGTCAATTTTAGTGTCGCAGAAAACAGAGTGTCCGCATTTCGGTAAAATCAAAACTGCTCTTAAACCGTAAGGAATTAGAGAGAGTGTTCTACATGAAAAAGTTGCGCCTCGTCGATATATTTTCGATGGTGTACCATTCTAATCATTCCGACAAGCGGTTTGAAAAAATTTGGCGAAAAATGGCCGCTGCATATCGTGGTCAGCCGCACGATTTTCAAAATTAACTAAAACCATAAGGAATCTCAAAAACATTTCAACATATGAAAGTTGCGCCTTGTTCGTAGCTTTCCAACGGCGTATCATACGCCTCGTTTCGACAAACGGTTAAAATACTGAAGCTAAAATAGTACCGAAAATTTGAAAAAAAAATCGAAAAACAGAATTCCGTGATTTAGTAAATTTGAAACTGCTCTTAAACCGTAAAGAATTAGAGAAAATAATAGATATGTAAAAGAAGCGCATCGACGATACCTTTCAAACGGTGTATCACTTGCTTCATTCCAACGAGCGGTTAGGAAAAAATCGCGGAAAAATGCTCGTTGTCATTCGTCGTGTGCCGCACTATTTTCAAAACTGCTCTTAAACCGTGTGGAATCTCGAAAAGTGTTCAACATGACCAAGTTGTGCCTACTCCGTAGCTTCTCAACGGTATATTACACGCATAATTCCGATAAATGGTTAAAAACTAAAGCGAAAAAGGTACGAAAAAACAACGCGTACGGTTTTTTGCGACATGAAGTGCACTCGCATTGGTGCTGCATTGCTATTGCTTCGAAAAATGATGTGCACTTCCGTTGAACGTGCAGTTCGGGAGTGTTAGCAGAATAACTATTCTGCTAATATTAGCAGAATAGACCGCTGCTATTCAGTGGGTCTATTATGATAACACCCCTTAAGAGTCTTATTCTGCTAACACCTTGCTTGTTCTGCTAAAACATACAGACTGCCACGCCCACCCGAAAGCGGACACCAACAAAAAAAACGTGCCAAACTGCAACAGGGAAAAAAACACCCCCACTCCACCTTCTTCCCCATCGGGCCACGACCCCGCCCCCTCCTCCCACTTCCCTCCACCACCGACCACCGGGGCTGCGAGATCCTCACGCCCCACGAGCTCCCCGCGCTACCAACGTCATTCCCACGCAATCCGGGCTACCTGTGCCGCCCACCCTCCTCGCTGCCAAAATCCGAGACGGCCCCAGCCGCCGGATCCATGCCTCCACGGCCACCCCGCCACTACCTTTCTCCCATCCGGCCGTGCAGCCCCGCCCCGGTGGCACGCCGCACCACCGCCCACCTTCCCTTCTCTCCCGTGCCCGCCCTTGCGCGCGCCGGGTCTGCGGAGTCACATCCGGGCTGCTCCAGCCCCAAGGACGCCGCGCCGCCCCAAGATCCGGCTTCCTCGAGCATCCACGACAAGCTTTGCTGCGGGGACTTAGGCGACCACGACCACACCGACGAGCGCTCGCCCCCACCCCCCGGATCCATCTCGTACACTACTTCACGCCGAGCTCCACGCGCACGGTGCCACCATACAAATTCAACTGGTCTCCACGGCTCTCTCGCTCCCGTTTGTAGTGCAGACAGGCGGTGCTGCAGTATACCCCCTTTTCCCTTTCTTCTTGCCGGCGAAGAGGACCCCCTACATGCAGCGTTGGACCCGCGGTACTCCCCCTTTCCTTACTTCTCACTGGCGATGATGGGTACTTGTGGTGCTCTCCGTCGGCCATGAGGACACGACTTCACCCCCTGTACTCCCCCTTTTGTCTCATTGTTGTTACCAGCGAAGAGCTGTGCACACAAGGCACAAGGCCCGACGCCGACGACCCTAGCGATACAACCCTGTAGCTCCTGGATGGTGGACTATGGAAGATGCAGTGCGGCTGATGCACTGTCGAAGTTTATGATCTTTTCTGCTTTTTCAGATTTCGCTTTTTGGCACCAAATTGCAGTTTGCGGTGCGCACCGGCGTCACGCCCCTGTTTCAGTTCTGCCGACGATGCATTGTTGTTCAGTTCAATCCATTTGGAGACTTGGAGTTCAGCTACGTATCTGTCCGTTCTACGGATTTTTTTAATCTACGGAAAGATGAAGTGATGCAGTTAGCCCCGCAGCTCAGAGAGGCGCACCATGCGGTTCGGTGCTCGTGTGCTTGCGGTTATGTAAAAAGATGAAGTGCACTCAGTTTGTGTAAAAAGAATATGTTTCATTATCCTTGTTTCGTGTTTCAAAAATCAGTTTGCTAAATCAACGTCTGCAGTTTGTTTGGTCCTGGATGTGGTTCGCTTTTGAGAGTGTTGCCTTTACTTGCGCACATTGTGGAAGCGCGATTTTCTTTAGCAAAACAACTAAAAAATAATGCGGCCACTACGATATTTTTCGCGGTTCACTTGCCACATCTCTGCGGTCCACTTTCATTCATAAAAAAAGGTTGGAAAAAAGACAACAAAAACTCGTCTGAGAAAAATTTACGTCGGTCAAAAGAAATTATGAAGTTCACAGGCCTATCTGATGCAGTGCAGTTTTCGTCCGATGCAGTTCTGTTTTTCGTCGGATGACGTTCACTTGTCGATTTGGGTGTCGCAAAAAACAGAGTGTCCGCATTTTCGTAATTTTAAAACTGTTCTTCAGCCGTAAGGAATTAGAGGGAGCGTTTTACATGGAAAAGTTGCGTCTCGACGATATCTTTCCAACGGCGTATATATTGAATCATTTCGACCAGCGGTTTGTAAAAAATTCGCCAAAAACTGTTGCTGCCCCTCGTAGTCAGCCGCACGATTTTCAAAATTAACTAAAAACCGTAAGGAATCTTAAAATCATTTCAACATATGAAAGTTGCGCCTCGTCCATAGATTTTCAATGGTATATTACACGCCTTGTTTCAACAAACGGTTAGAAAACAGGAGTGAAAACAGTACCGAAAATTTGAAAAAATTCGAAAAACAGAATTCCGCGATTTAGTAAATTTGAAACTGCTTTTAAACCATAACGAATTAGACAAAACATTATATATGAAAAATATGCGGCTCGACGATATATTTCCAACAGTGTATCATATGTTTCATTCCGACGAGCGGTTTTGAAAAAAATACGAACAAACGCTCGCTGACATTATTCGTGGGTCGCACCGTTTTTAAAACTGCCCTTAAACCGTGAGGAATCTCGAAAAGTATTCAACATGGTGAAGTAGCGCATAATCCATAGATTTTCAACGGTATATTACATGCATTGTTCCGACAAACGGTTCAAAAACTAGAGCAAAAAAGGTACCGAAAAAAACAACACGTACAATTTTTTCAACATGAAGTTCACTGGTCACTATGTTGCAGTACCTCTGCTACTGAGAATGCAGTGCCCTCGCGTTATGCGTGCAGTGCGGAAGTGTTATCAGAATATTTATTCTGCTAATATTAGTAGAATAGACCGGCTGTACAATTGCCCGTGCGTTGCAACGGGCGGAAAAATTGTAAAACGTGCTCTATGTGCCATTACACGACATTTGATATACGTAGTTCCGATAAACATCGGTAATGAGATTACACTATTGTCGCATTTTGAAGCACGAAGTGTGGACATATGCCCATGCGTTGCAACGGGAGAACACAACACGCAAGATGCGAGAATTAGGTTGTGCAGATGTGGCCAAGATCTGGAGCGTGCAAACATTAGCCGGCGTGTCTTCAAACGCGACGTGCCCTCACACCATCAAATTGCCTCATGCATCCATGCGATGTAATTCTTGATTGGTTCCAACTTCCAAATCTACATGGAAATTGATTATGAGGTCGTGCCTAGGATATATCGAAGCAACATATGTTAACATGAGATAAGAACTTGTTTAGTTTAGCTGCCTGCTCTGGTTTTGAGTAGTGCTGTGACGCCCCCGATTTGTCCATACACTAATCATGCATGCAAATGTGTACGGCCAAGATCAAGGACTCACTGGAAGATATCACAACACAACTCTAGACACAAATTAAAAATAATACAAGCTTTATATTACAAGCCAGGGGCCTCGAGGGCTCGAATACAAAAGCTCGAAAACACAAGAGTCAGTGGAAGCAATAATATCTGAGTACAGACATAAGTTAAACAAGGTGCCATAAGATGGCTAGCACAAAAGTAACAACGATCGAAAAGGCAAGGCCTCCTGCCTGGGACCTCCTAACTACTCCTCGAAGCCGAACTCCATGTAGAAACATCATCGGGATCTTCTGGCTCCTGGACTCCTCCGATCTGGTTGCATCATCCGAGAAGAAGGAACAAGAGGGGAAAAGGGGGAGAAAAGCAACCGTGAGTACTCATCCAAAGTACTCGCAAGCAAGGATCTACACTACATATGCAATGATATATGTGTAAAGGGGCAATATCTGTGGGCTAAACTGCAGAAAGCCAGAATAAGAGGGGGATAGCTAATCCAATCGAAGACTACGCTTCTAGCAACGTCCATCTTGCAGCAGAAGAAGAGAGTAGCTGGAAGTAACAAGTATCCTCGCTTCTGGCAGCCTCTGTCTTGCAGCAGTAGGAGGGAATAGATGGTAAGTTCACCAAGTATCAACGTATAGCATAATCCTACTCGGCGATCCTCCCGCACATCACCCTGTGAGAGAGCAACCACCGAGTTGTATCTGGCACTGGTAAGGGTGTGTTTTATTAAGTATCCAGTTCTAGTTGTCATGAGGTCGGAATACAAATCCGGGTCGTCCTTTTACTGAGGGACACGGCTATTCGAATAGATTAACTTCCCTGCAGGGGTGCACCACATAACCCAGCACGCTTGATCCCATTTGGCCGGACACACTTTCTAGGGTAATGCCCGGCCTCGGAAGATCAACACGTCGCAGCCCTACCTAAGCACAGCAGAGAGGTCAGCACGCCGGTCTAAACCCTAAGCGCATGGGGGTCTGGGCCCATCGCCCAATGCACACCTGCGCGTTGCGAGGGCGGCCGGTAAGCAGACCTAGCCTCTCCTAATACCAGAGTAGGCTTTCCAGTCCAATCCGGCGCGCGCCGCTAAGTCGCTGACGTCAAAAAGGCTTCGGCTGATACCACGACGTCGAGTGCCCATAACTGTTCCCACGCAGCTGGTTAGTGCGTATAGACCAAATGGCCAGACTCAGATCAAATATCCAAACTCGTTAAGCGCGTTATTATGAAATAACCGCGGACAACGACCAGGGCCAGGCCACCTGTCTCCTAGGTGTCTCAACCTGCCCTGTCGCTCCGCCACAAAGATCCACTCGGGAGGCCGTCGGGAACTCAGGCCCATCACTACCTGTATGGAGCCACCTGTCCTTTCAACCCCCACATCGAATCACTTGCGGGTACTCAAAGAGCCGACCCGACTTTAGTCACATCAAGTATCATGTGAAGTATGTATATAGTATATACCCGTGATCACCACCCGAGGTGATCACGGCCTGATAGTATAGCATGGAAAACGGACAAGGATGTGGGGCCACTGATGGAATACTAGCATCCTATACTAAGCATTAGGATAACAGGTAAAGGTATCAACAGTGGTGGCAATAATGACAGGCTATGCTACAGAATAGGAGTAACCGAACAGTAACATGCTACACTACTCTAATGCAAGCAGTAGAGAGAAGAATAGGCGATATCTGATGATCAAAGGGGGGGCTTGCCTGGAAGCTCTGCTGACGAAAGGAATCTTCGGAAGCGTAGCCGTAGCCGAACACCGAAGCATCAATGGTCTCGGGGTCTATCACAGTATCGGAGTCTACCGAAAAATAAGCAACGAAGGGGAAACAAGTAAATAACAGAGCAAACAATAGCATCACAAATCATAACATGGCAAAAGGCGGTGCTACGTGTGACCTAACGCGGTGCTCGGTGATACAGGCGAAGAGGAATAACATCCGGGAAAGTATTCCCGGTGTTAGGCATTTTCGGGCAGTTGAAACGGAGGGGGAATGTTGCACGTTCGGTATGATAGAGAGGTGTGGCGGACGAACAGACCGCGTATCCGGATTCGTCTCGTCGTTCTGAGCAACTTTCATGTACAAAGTATTTTCATCCGAGTTACGGTTTAAAAGATATTATTTTCTAAAGTTTTTATTAATTTCTGGAATTTAATATTAATTAAATTAATTCGAAAATGGATTTATGACATCAGCATGACATCATGCTGACGTCAGCATGGTTGACTGGTCAACCTGACTAGTGGGTCCCACCTATCATTGACTGTTTAGATAATTAACAGTTAATTAAGTTAATTAGTGTTTAGGTTATTCTAAATAGAATTAATTAAGTTAATTAAGTAATTAATTAAATAATTAATTAACACTTTATTATTTATTTATGTTTATTTATTTTTTAATCCTTTTTAAAATCGTTTTTTTAACAGGGGCTAGGCCTGCAAGTCAGTGGCCTAGAGGGCCTTAGTGGGTTCGGGCGAACGGGTGAAGCGGGCACTGGCCGCCCACCTGGCGATCGGGGCAGGCGTGTTAACGAGCGGGCGCCCGCCTCGTCCACGCCCCACGCCCGGGCGCGAGGGAGAGGGCCGTGGGGCGCCGGCGGCCATCTGTGGTGCGGGGCGGCCCCAGGCGATGGCGGGTGGCCGATGCGCAGGTCGGGGTGGCCCCGGCAGGGGCGCCGGCCCCAGGCGCTGGCCGGGGCGGTCGAGGGGTGGTGCGGCGCGGCGCCGCGATCGACAGGGGTGGAGCGGGAGGCGCGCAGGAGAGCAGGCCAGCGCACGCGCGGCGAGGAGAGTAGGGTGCGGGGTGGTCGCCGGCGGGTGCGGCCCCGGCGGGGCGGTGATGCGGCTAGGCAGCGCAGGCGGGACCGGCGACAGCAAACGCAGAGCAAGGCGCGGCACGACGTCGGGTATGCGGGCGTGTCGCGCGTGCGGCGAAGGACGTCGAGCAGAGAGGAAACGGAGGAGGGACGGCGGCACACCGGGCCCTGCAGTTGTGCGTACGCGGGCTCGGGGAGGAGGATGAAGAAGCGAGGTCCGGCAATGAGGCGGTCAAGGAGGTTCCGGCGACGGCGGTTGGCGACGGGAGCGGCGGCCTTGGAAGGCGCTTGGGCGCGGGGGCGAGCACGCGTGCGGGGTCATGTTTGAGGCGCTGGAGCCGAGCGTGAG
Source organism: Secale cereale (assembly GCA_902687465.1). Lineage (NCBI taxonomy): Eukaryota > Viridiplantae > Streptophyta > Magnoliopsida > Poales > Poaceae > Secale > Secale cereale. The sequence goes on along the minus strand of LR738715.1, from coordinate 743,760,255 downwards.
TCGGAGAAGAGGGCCAGGGGCGCGGAGGCTCGATGCGGTCGTCGGTGGCCATGGGGATCGGGACGAGGAGCTCCTCTCCTGTGTGTGCGTCGTGTGGTGGCGGCGGTTGAGGGAGACGAGGGGAGAAGTCCGGATCGTGGGAGGAGTGGGGTGTTCAGCGGTGTTAGGTCACGGGGGAGGGGCCATATAGGCCAGGAGAGGTGCGGCTGGGCCGGCCAGTTGGGCCGAGGCCGAGCTGGGCCGGGGTCCCTTTGCCCATTTTTGTTTATCAATTGATTTCTTTTCTTTTCTGTTTTAGCTTACTTTCCTTTTCTTAAATTTAGTTTTATATTATACTACAACTAGCACCTAAGTTAGTATAAATGGTTATACCACAGCCACTATTATTTTGGCATTGAATTAAAATAGTTCAACATTTTATAATTTTGCAAGGCATTCAAATAATTGCTTTTGCTACCGTTTGCAACATTTTAGTGCTTGTAAATATTTTATAGAAAAGTGGATTCTCTATCCAAATTACTTAGGATATATTTGTCACAACCAGAACAATTTGGTTTTAAAATTTGAAAACTTTTATTGTTTGCCTCCGATTCAAATTGAATTTGGACTGGTTTCAAACTAACATGAATTTACCGACAGTAACCGCGTGACGTGGCGTCATTAGCAGAGGTTTACTGTAGCTTGATTATCCGGGCGTCACAATTCTCCTCCACTACAAGAAATCTCATCCCGAGATTTAAGCGGTGGAGTAGGGGGGGTGCCGGTAGCGAAAACCTAACGAGTCTTCTCAATCTTGGCTGCCCTTTCAAAGAGGTTGATACCTTTCGTTGATGTCTTCATTTCTCTGCTTCAAGTCATCATGATCAAGTTGTCATCCTTTCTTCGGGTTCTCCATCGTCCTACGAACGCAACCAGGGGGAAAACATCGGGAGAACGCATCTCCACAAAGCTGGGCATCTGACGGTGAACTCAAGGGGAATACACGAGGTACCCCATGAGTTGTATTTCGGTGAATTCGTTGAGTGCAATATACGATGGTACCAAAGTTCCAAATGGGTAGGCAATCATTTGATGCCTAGACGGAAGCTGGAATGGGGGCTTGGACAACGAGAATAATATGGTGTTTGATTCCAGGATGAATAATTGTATAGAATTTAGCTCGTGAATCACATACGAAGCCAGGTGCAAAGGATACATTTGAATCCGGGTTGTAAAGAAGAGTCAGGTTTCGATCCAGTGGACCTGTGGGTTATGGGCCCACCATGTGGATTAAGAGTAGGAACGGCGATGAAATCTTGCACAGAAAGCAAGGCATGTCAGAGGATAGTCTGTTAGCTAAGCTGGCAACAATGTCGGTACCAAGGACGAGGGGGGGGGGGGCGGAGAGAACCATTTTCTTGCTCGTTGAAACCAGGCAGACCAGTAGGTAAAGTTTTCTTCCATCGGTACCGGAATGTTGTCAATAATAGAATCAAGGTCGTACCGACAGAGTTGTACAACGAGGTGTTTACATAAGCAGAGAATTATTACTACTTAGATTATATTTAGATCAAAGAAAGGTTAAACAAACAAATGGAAAGGAAAATAGTGATTACACACTATTATTAGGAGTATATCCTTCCCATGGACAAGAAGAACATGGCATACAGGATAGGAGAGCAAGTACCCAATCATTCAGTTAAAGAGGCAAGGATTAATCATGATGGTACCCATACAACGGTGTTTGGATAACTGACCAAGAAACATTTATCATTGGGCTTCAAATGCTCTTGTTGAAAATCGGAGTACCACAGACATGATTCGAGATAGCATTGGCATGGTCTTGAAGCAAAGGTCGGACTTGGATACATAAAGGATTCATCAGGTACAACTTATAGAATAAGTCTTATAATTTCCTCCTGGAAGAATGGTTATACTTGCAAAAGAAATTATAATGATAGGTCCCCCAGCCAGGGGTGCCAGGCATGACATCATATTACCGGGTCATCAACGGACCAACATTATAACTCCTGGAAAGTTGTCCCAACCATCATATCTGACCGAGATTCAGATCCGATTGGTGTCATGATACCTCAGACTCAGGATATTCGAGAAGAAATAGGTGCAACACAAATCGATGAAATGACATTGTAAGATTCTCGGGAGTGAACTATGGGAGCGGGTTCCCGAAACAAAAGTTCATCCTTAAACCAAAGATAGGATGAGGAGGTGGCTGATGGGCTCAACGACAATTCATCGAGAGTTCCAAACGGAGGGATTTCCACAATAATGTGAACAAGAAGACGACACTTATCAATTCAAATGATATAATGTTGTATGCTCGAGGAAAACATACACCATTAATCATTAGTTGAAAGGTGTGCCCGAAACATGACCTTAGGCAGCAAGATCAATGTTAGAGTGACGATTCAATAACCAACAGTCCAAGGACGAACTGTTGATCGTTATCTTCAAAGCAATAGGGTTGCTAGAAGTACAGAACTCAAGCAGCATCATTAGCATAGTGGTATCCCGGTTTAAAAAAACATCACGGGGACCAAGGAAGAATGGTGATGATGAGAAGTATCATCATGCCGAGGATTTCTGATGAGGTGGAGTAGTCTCGCAACATTATTGACATAAAAGATGGTAATACTTCAAGATAGATCATATTACAAGTTGGAGAGTAAGTTTTAATCATAACGTGGACAAGCTCGCGATGAAAGGAAGTCAAGGGTGTTGTCGATGATAATAAAAATCATCGAGGGCAAGGAGGATATTTCTCATCATAAACTCCGTTGACGTCTCAGAAGAAGTCAAAGTGTTGAAGGTGATCACGACACATTTGTCGGGAGGTTTCAAGAGGACGCAATCGAAGATCGGCTGCGTCAAGCAAGGGAATGACGAAGTGGCAAGTTATTGGATCAATATAAAAGATGCAAGCTTGGAATCAAAGTTGCCTTACCGAACAAGCAACCAGATGCTGAAAGCTCGACATAAGTTGTGCTCAATCTCTGAAGAATTCGTGCACCAAAGAAGGACGAGGTAGCATAGTCAAAGATAGCTAGACAAGGGATGTACCCGATAGTCTAGGAATAAACCAGATTGAGTTTAAAATTTTCCCAGTAACATCTACTAGGGGTGTTGAATTTTTAGAGCAGATTTTATTTACTAAACGGTGTCCTCGGTTGACGGCAACCTAGAACCCGTAGAGTGATTACGACAAGCAAAGGTATTACTTCATCAAAAGTTCAAAAAGGTGTAGTGCAAAGGCATGATATCCTCGAGATATCAGAGGGTAAAACTCGAAGGTAGAACACGATAGAAGTTGAACTAGGTCATTGACCTATGACAGTAGATACTTTAACCTTGTCAAAAATTGACGAGGCGTGGAATGGATTTATTCCAGATATATTGAATAAGGACAGCATGGTCGAAACCCTAACTGCAAGGGAGCAAATTTATTGGCACAGAAGAATTATTTAGATGAAAAATCATTTTGCAAAAAGCTCCCGAGACGGTCTACATCGTTTCCATGGGCATGAACAAAAGCTCAAGGTCGACTCCCATTTCTCCAATGCATACGTTTCATTTACCTCTTGCTTTGATAAAACTGTAGTGTGGGAATTTTATCTGGTAGAACACCAGAAGAGTATGACTTGTGAATACTTTGGGGTTCCCACGGATTAGGGGAAGGCATAGGTTCAATCCATCGGGAATCTTAGTAACATATACCACAAGTTTCAAAAGTAAATATCACCATCTCAAAAGGAGAGCATGGTTGTCAAAGAAGAGAATACAATTTACCGAAGGTATTATGCATCAGGGACAGAACTTCTTGAGGTTTTTGTATACGAAGGACATTGTCGCATAATATTTCAACAAAGGATCGGGCGATCCACAACGGAGCTAATGTGAGTATCGGTACTCACTCAGAGGAAGAAAGAATGCAGAGGCATCAGATTCAAGAATCACCTTATTAGTCTGATGCTTGAAATAGAAAGAAATTATGGTTTCCAAAAGGAAGGATCAAAAGCAGACGCTCTGATCAAGGATGGACAAGTTGAAAACACTTAGTTGGACAATCAATAAAGGTTTGAATCATCGAGAACCAACTCATGCCCGGAATGACGTCTGAGTTGGAAAGATAATTTTAAAAAGGATAACCTGATGACTGCGTGCATACACACACATTGAATCAACAGGCTCAAAATCTCTAAGACAAGGGATGTTAACGAAGACTGCTAGTCATATGGAATTAACCATAATGCAAGCACGCAAGAATTTCAAGAGTAACAGGCTGCAGAGAATTTTCGAAGGATCGAAAAGTATTCCGATTAATTTTGTGAGACACATGAACAATTGAGAACAACGGATCCTTGATGAATGTGAGGAAACAATCGTAAGGGTTTTCATGCAAAATAAAATTGCAAGACAATAAACTCAAAGGATTCTCAGGACAACGGAGAATATTTCAAGGCATCTTGTAACAACAAGAGCGACGAGGAATGGTCATAAGAATGACAAGTGCATGGTGATATCCATAGGGATATATCGGTGGCAGTGAATTGCAAAGGCGATGAGCACAAGGGTCTAGGGAAATATTGAGGGATACCCTCAGAATCTTTTGACGAAGCCGATGATCTTCCGAAATGAGGGCTCTCCGGGAGAAATAGTTACGAGAACCTAGAGTCAGAGTTAGTAAAATCTTTTAACCCGAATAGAAGAGAGATCAGAGTCTCAGGGTATAGACGAGGAGTAAAAGATCCTAACACCATCCAATGGCGACGTGGGCCTATAGGCCTCACAGCCATGTTAGTAAAGTTTTGTAATGACTAGACTCAACTTCGGCCAAGAAGTTGGAAAGGGGGATTTCTACAGGCAGTCGGCTCTGATACCAACTTGTGACGCCCCCGATTTGTCCGTACACTAATCATGCTGATACGTCCAAAACGTATCTATAATTTCTGCTTGCTTCATGCCCTTTTTGTGTGATATGCTATGATATTTATGCACTTCCATACACTTTTTGATCATATTTGGACTAACATACTAATGGTTGCAAAAGTGCACAATGTTCTTGTTTTACACTTTATTGTGTAGGAATTACTTGGAAATTGACAAAAACGCAAAAGGAGTCGTATTGGAGTAGGACTCTGACTTTCCTGAAATCTGTCTGACAACGTTTTTTAAAGATGGTCACGTTCCGGCCCGAAGACGATGTCAAACGGAAAAAGTCTAGTTGCGAAAGTTGTGGAGAATTTCGAGGCGATGCTTCTGGATATAAAATTTGTCCAAATCGAAGTCCGGACAGCCGAGTAAAGCTCGTTTTACTGAGGCCCAAAATCTGATGACGGGAATCCGAGAGTCTATATAAAGAGCGAAAACCTAGGTCACCAAGGGCCACGAATTTTCCTCCTTCCAAGCCGCCGTCTTGGAGGGGAGGACCAGCACCATTGCAGCACCATCCATAAGTAAGAAGGGGGGCCAAGGAGCCGCTGCCCCCTAGGGCCGCCGCCGCCCCGAGGGCCGCCGCCGCCCCCTAGGGCCGCCGCCGCCGCCTCCGTGGCTGCCGCCGGCCGTCTCCTCCTCGCAGGACTGCACCTCTCCATCAACACTATTATCAACCTCCTCCTCACCATGTCCATGTGTGAGTAGTCTTCTCCGGGGCCGAGGGCTCGTACGTGTAGCTATGTGGTTATCTCTCTCTCCCATGATGTGATCTTCGTTGTGATCATAGGCTATGTTAATCTAGGGTGATCCCATGATATTTCCCCTTCCTCTATGTATTGGATTGATGTACTCACTTGTCTTTATCTAGTATAATCCCCGAGACCAAGGTGACAGCAGTCTATTGGACATGGATTAGAAAAATATTTTCATGAGTGATTTCCTCACTTGTGTGTTGATTAAAGATTCAGAGTCTCTTGGTGCTTGTCTTTGACTATCCTTTAGATATGTTGTGGTGATTGTGGGACTCCCTTTGGAAGGCCGCGGTGACATTGGGAAATCGTTAGTTGAGAACTACAAACTTTGAGGTATGCTTTTGTAGCCCTACATAATTCTCGTCCTCTCTTGACCACGAAGGAATGACCTCCGGGTGCGTCTCCATTGCATGTTTTATGGGAAATATCATGTGATTCGATTATGTTAATGTTGTTGGGAGTTGCCACTAGTGAAAGTATGAAGCCTAGGCCTTGTTTCCACCATTGCAATACCATTTGTGCTCACGTTTACCACTTGTTTGCTTGCTGCACTTTTTATTACAGATTTATATTACTTTGTTTTGCCATCCATATCACTTGCCATTTAACATCTCTTCGCCGAACTAGTGCACCTATACATCTAACAAGTGTATTAGGTGTGTTGGGGACACAAGAGACTTCTTGTATCTTAGTTGCAGGGTTGCTTGAGAGAGACCATCTTCAACCTCCACCTCCCTGAGTTCGATAAACCTTAGGTCATCCACTTGAGGGAAATTGTTGCTGTCCTACAAACCTCTGCGCTTGGAGGCCCAACATAGTCTACAAGAGTAGAAGCGTGTGTAGACATCAAGCTATTTCTGGCGCCGTTGCCGGGGAGGTGAGTTCTTGAAGGTATATCTTTAGATCTTGCAATTAAATCTTTTTGTTTCTTGTTTTTATTTTCACTAGTTTTGCTTAATGGAAAACAACAAAAATATGAGAGAGCTTTATAAGCTCTACCTTGAACTTGGACATGATGTGTTCGAAGAGAAAATTAAAAAACCTTTGGAACTTTATTATTTACATAACAATCATGATGGTGGTGATGTTATTAGTATGTTTTTATTTAATATCAATATTGCTAATGACATGGAAAGCTCTAAGCTTGGGGATGACACGTTTGATGAACATGATATTTTTAGTCCCCCAACTTTTGAGGAGAAAATTTACTTTGATGATACTATGCCTCCTATATATGATGATTACAATGATGAATATGATATTTTCAGTCCACATACTATTGAGGATAAAATTTACTATGATTATGATATGCCTCCTAAATACGATGATTACCATGATGGTTATGATAGTCTTACTCTCACTATTCCTAATAAGAAAGATTTTGCTTATATGAAGAGTAATGACACTTTTATGCTTTTGGATCATGGAAATAATGACTTATGTGATAGTTATATTGTTGAGTTCATCCATGATGCCACTGAAATTTATAATGAGAGAGGGAGACATGGTTCTAAATATCTTAATAATAAGAAGTTTCCTCTTTTTATGGTGAATATTTTGAAGTTATGCTTGTTTTGCCTTCCTATGCTTATTGCTTTGTGCTTCAATGAATTATTCTATTGCAATATTCCTATGCATAGGAAGCATGTTAGGCTTAAATGTGTTTGGTATTTGCTTCTTGATGCTCTCTTTTGTTCTTCAACTCTTATTCCTACGAGAGCATCATTAAAGTCTTATGCCTAGCTTAAAGGCATAAAAGAAAGCGTTTTTGGAAGGCAGCCCACAATGAATAAAATTTTATTTTGCTTTTGTTGTGTCTTGATGTTGTTACTACAGTAGCATCATCATTGTATCTTTACTTTTCAGCTTTGTGCCATGTGTAGCCTCTGATTGCAAGAAAGTTCAAAAGTTGTGACGTGCTGTCCAGGAAACAGATTCTGTCCTTGGATAGAAAAATTCATATAAAATCACCAGATCATCTTTTTGGTCTGAATTTTTTCGACAGCATGCTCTATATAATTGTCTTTCGTGCGTCTGTTCTGAGTGTTTTGACTAGAGTTGCAGAAGTGCCCCGAAAAAATCATTTACTACCTGCTGTTCTGTTTTTCACAGATTCTGTCATGTTTTGCCTTTCCTTCATTTTGCAAACCTTGAGCTTGCTTTTTCTTTGCAAAAACCTTTTGGCAATCTTGAGAAACAGTAGACCTTCAAGAATATCCTTATTTCCAGCAAGGAACAATTATTTTATTATGGGTACTAACCTCGCTAATCAGATTATGATGAGTTATGTATGAAGGGAGTTTTCAAGTGTGCGAGGGAAGATGATAAAAAGATTCAGGAGTGTCAAGCGCTCAAGCTTGGGGATGCCCCCATGCACCCCCAAGAAATATTCAAGGAGACTCAAGCATCTAAGCTTGGGGATGCCACCGTGCATCCCCTTCTCTATCAACATTATCAGTTCGTCTTTCGTTCCACTATATTTTTATCACTTCATGTGTTATGTGCTATGCTTGGAGCGTCTTGCTTTTTAGTTTTCTTTAGCTTTTCATAACGAGTTGGAACTCAGCTTTCTTTGTGTGGGAGAGAGACACGCTCCACTTCAACCTAGAACACAATATAGAATTTTCATGTTCATCTTTGCTGTGTATGTTCTTGGTCTTTCAATAGCTACTATCATGTTCAGCTCTTAGTTTTCATGCTTATCTTTTTAAAGAGCTTTTGTTTAGTTGGTCGCTTGAACTCTCTTTAGTTATCATGCTTATCTTATTAAGAGAGTTTGCTTCTGTTGCATTGGTCGATATGTCTATGATAAAAATGCTACGTGCATAATGGTGCTTAGTAGTTCATGTTTTCTTATGGTTAGTCTCAAATAGCTGGGGGTTCCCAATGTGTTATTGGAGTACCAACATGATTTGTTTGCCTATGATGTGGTATGGTTTAGTAATATCTTCCTTCAAGAATTTATTTTGATTGACTTGGCGTATGCTCACGCATATTTAAGACTGTAAAGAAAGTCTGTCAAGCCTTGATGATCTTTTGTTTCTGAGTAGCGATATAACTTCCATGCCTGATTCAATGTTGCTTTGTCGCTCTGCATGATTATGACCGTCATTGCTCTTTTAGTTGGTCGCTCCCAGTCTTTTGCTAACCTCCACCTGTACTAAGCGGACTGCTGCTTGTGCATCCAAATTCTTTTAAACCAGTTATGCCATATGAGTCCACCATACCTTCCTATACATGGTATTTACCTGTCATTCCTAACGGAGACTTTCATGTACCATCTCGAAATTATTCAAAAAAAAAAGCATTCCTATTTTGTGCCTCTGTTTTAGTTCATGAGGAAGTAGTAGTTAATTCATTATCTTTTTAAGTTGGACAAGCTTCACCCTGGGATTGCATGTCTAATGTGCAAACCCATAATACGAGAAGGAACTGGCAAAGAGTGCGCCCGGCTCAAAATTAATATAACAAACAAACCCTCCTTCACGCTTTGTTCATGAGAAATCAGAAAACTTTGGCAGTGATAAACAAAGGAGATTAAGAGGATGTGATCGTCCTCATTCGGGACCCGTTCCTCGAAACTTGTCCATCTCAAGAAGCGATTGAGTTATCTGCTAGCATTCGTTGACGAAACATGCATAATCAAAAAAATAATTATTACTTCTGTTTTTAAAACCAAGAGCTCTGGTACATGCTTTGTCTTTGTTTCCGACCACGGGTTTTCAACCTTGGCAACAAAAGCCACGGTTCGAGAGTCTCCACCTTCTTTTAAAGCACCAACTATTAAGAGCATGATTGTCATTCTGAGTGTAATGTGCATTGTCCCAAAGTAGCATTGTCTTTTGCATGATTATGATATCGTTTATTCTGAAATCATTGTATCTAGTCATCACTTAAACCTTAGAGGTGCCCCTGCATTTATGTTTTGCTTCACTAAAGGCGGCAAGCGAGATATCACTTTGTCATATTTGCACACCATGCTCACTACAAATCTATTGAGTGTTTCAGTATCATATTGTAAAACTTTCAGTTCTTTGTGATTTTCTCATGAGGCAACTTAATTACTACAGATTCATTGTCTCAGTAAGCACTTGTCATGTGACTGTGAAAAGTTCTTATATGGTTAATAGCATGTCACCACAGAAATTATGCTTGTTATCATTTATCTACTCGAGGACGAGCATGAATTAAGCTTGGGGATGTTGATACATCCAAAACGTATCTATAATTTCTGCTTGCTTCATGCCCTTTTTGTGTGATATTGCTATGATATTTATGCATTTCCATACACTTTTTGATTATATTTGGACTAACCTACTAATGGTTGCAAAAGTGCACAATGTTCTTGTTTTACACTTTATTGTGTAGGAATTACTTGGAAATTGACAAAAACGCAAAAGGAGTCGTATTGGAGTAGGACTCTGACTTTCCTGAAATCTGTCTGAGAACATTTTTTAAAGATGGTCACGTTCTGGACAGAAGATGACGTCAAACGGAAATAGTCTAGTTGCGAAAGTTGTGGGGAATTTCGAGGCGATGCTTCTGGATATAAAATTCGTCCAAATCGAAGTCCGGACGGCCGAGTAAAGCCCGTTTTACTGAGGCCCAAAATCTGATGACGGGAATCCGAGAGTCTATATAAAGAGAGAAAACCTAGGTCACCAAGGGCCACGAATTTTCCTCCTCCCAAGCCGCCGTCTTGGAGGGGAGGACCAGCACCATTGCAGCACCATCCACAAGGAAGAAGGGGGGCCAAGGAGCCTCTGCCCCCTAGGGCCGCCGCCGCCCCGAGGGCCGCCGCCGCCCCCTAGGGCCGCCGCCGCCGCCGCGCCCCCAAGGGCCGCCGCCGCCGCCTCCGTGGCTGCTGCCGGCCGTCTCCTCCTCGCGGGGCTGCACCTCTCCATCAACACCATCATCAACCTCCTCCTCACCATGTCCATGTGTGAGTAGTCTTCTCCGGGGCCGAGGGCTCGTACGTGTAGCTATGTGGTTATCTCTCTCTCCCATGATGTGATCTTCGTTGTGATCATAGGCTATGTTAATCTAGGGTGATCCCATGATATTTCCCCTTCCTCTATGTATTGGATTGATGTACTCACTTGTCTTTATCTAGTATAATCCCCGAGACCAAGGTGACAGCGGTCTATTGGACATGGATTAGAAAAATATTTTCATGAGTGATTTCCTCTCTTGTGTGTTGATTGAAGATTGAGAGTCTCTTGGTGCTTGTCTTTGACTATCCTTTAGATATGTTGTGGTGATTGTGGGACTCTCTTTGGATGGCCGCGGTGACATTGGGAAATCCTTAGATTGAGAACTACGAACTTTGAGGTGTGCTTTTGTAGCCCTACATAATTCTCGTCCTCTCTTGACCATGAAGGAATGACCTCCGGGTGCGTCTCCATTGCATGTTTTATGAGAAATATCATGTGATTCGATTATGTTAATGTTGTTGGGAGTTGCCACTAGTGAAAGTATGAAGCCTAGGCCTTGTTTCCACCATTGCAATACCATTTGTGCTCAAGTTTACCACTTGTTTGCTTGCTGCACTTTTTATTACAGATTTATATTACTTTGTTTTGCCATCCATATCACTTGCCATTTAACATCTCTTCGCCGAACTAGTGCACCTATACATCTAACAAGTGTATTAGGTGTGTTGGGGACACAAGAGACTTCTTGTATCTTAGTTGCGGGGTTGCTTGAGAGAGACCATCTTCAACCTCTACTTCCCTGAGTTCGATAAACCTTAGGTCATCCACTTGAGGAAAATTGCTGTTGTCCTACAAACCTCTGCGCTTGGAGGCCCAACATAGTCTACAAGAGTAGAAGCGTGTGTAGACATCACATGCACGCAAATGTGTACGGCCAAGATCAAGGACTCACTGGAAGATATCACAACACAACTCTAGACACAAATTAAAAATAATACAAGCTTTATATTACAAGCCAGGGGCCTCGAGGGCTCGAATACAAAAGCTCGAAAACACAAGAGTCAGTGGAAGCAATAATATCTGAGTACAGACATAAGTTAAACAAGGTGCCATAAGATGGCTAGCACAAAAGTAACAACGATCGAAAAGGCAAGGCCTCCTGCCTGGGACCTCCTAACTACTCCTCGAAGCCGAACTCCATGTAGAAACATCATCGGGATCTTCTGGCTCCTGGACTCCTCCGATCTGGTTGCATCATCCGAGAAGAAGGAACAAGAGGGGAAAAGGGGGAGAAAATCAACCGTGAGTACTCATCCAAAGTACTCGCAAGCAAGGATCTACACTACATATGCAATGATATATGTGTAAAGGGGCAATATCTGTGGGCTAAACTGCAGAAAGCCAGAATAAGAGGGGGATAGCTAATCCAATCGAAGACTACGCTTCTAGCAACGTCCATCTTGCAGCAGAAGAAGAGAGTAGCTAGAAGTAACAAGTATCCTCGCTTCTGGCAGCCTCCGTCTTGCAGCAGTAGGAGGGAATAGATGGTAAGTTCACCAAGTATCAACGTATGGCATAATCCTACTCAGCGATCCTCCCGCACATCACCCTGTGAGAGAGCAACCACCGAGTTGTATCTGGCACTGGTAAGGGTGTGTTTTATTAAGTATCCAGTTCTAGTTGTCATGAGGTCGGAATACAACTCCGGGTCGTCCTTTTACCGAGGGACATGGCTATTCGAATAGATTAACTTCCCTGTAGGGGTGCACCACATAACCCAGCACGCTTGATCCCATTTGGCCGGACACACTTTCCATGGTCATGCCCGGCCTCGGAAGATCAACACGTCGCAGCCCTACCTAAGCACAGCAGAGAGGTCAGCACGCCGGTCTAAACCCTAAGCGCATGGGGGTCTGGGCCCATCGCCCAATGCACACATGCGCGTTGCGAGGGCGGCCGGTAAGCAGACCTAGCCTCTCCTAATACCAGAGTAGGCTTTCCAGTCCAATCCGGCGCGCGCCGCTAAGTCGATGACGTCAAAAAGGCTTCGGCTGATACCACGACGTCGAGTGCCCATAATTGTTCCCACGCAGCTGGTTAGTGCGTATAGACCAAATGGCCAGACTCAGATCAAATATCCAAACTCGTTAAGCGCGTTATTATGAAATAACCGCGGACAACGACCAGGGCCAGGCCACCTGTCTCCTAGGTGTCTCAACCTGCCATGTCGCTCCGCCACAAAGATCCACTCGGGGGGCGTCGGGAACTCAGGCCCATCACTACCTGGATGGAGCCACCTGTCCTTTCAGCCCCCACATCGAATCACTTGCGGGTACTCAAAGAGCCGACCCGACTTTAGTCACATCAAGTATCATGTGAAGTATGTATATAGTATATACCCGTGATCACCACCCGAGGTGATCACGACCCGATAGTATAGCATGGCAAACGGACAAGGATGTGGGGCCACTGATGGAATACTAGCATCCTATACTAAGCATTAGTATAACAGGTAAAGGTATCAACAGTGGTGGCAATAATGACAGGCTATGCAACAGAATAGGAGTAACCGAACAGTAACATGCTACACTACTCTAATGCAAGCAGTAGAGAGAAGAATAGGCGATATCTGGTGATCAAAGGGGGGGGGGCTTGCCTGGAAGCTCTGCAGACGAAAGGAATCTTCGGAAGCGTAGTCGTAGTCGAACACCGAAGCATCAATGGTCTCGGGGTCTATCACAGTATCGGAGTCTACCGAAAAATAAGCAACGAAGGGGAAACAAATAAATAACAGAGCAAACAATAGCATCACAAAGCATAACATGGCAAAAGGCGGTGCTACGTGTGACCTAACGCGGTGCTCGGTGATACAGGCGAAGAGGAATAACATCCGGGAAAGTATTCCCGGTGTTAGGCATTTTCGGGCAGTTGAAACGGAGGGGGAATGTTGCACGTTCGGTGTGATAGAGAGGTGTGGCGGACGAACAGACCGCGTATCCGGATTCGTCTCGTCGTTCTGAGCAACTTTCATGTACAAAGTATTTTCATCCGAGTTACGGTTTAAAAGATATGATTTTCTAAATTTTTTATTAATTTCTGGAATTTAATATTAATTAAATTAATTCAAAAATGGATTTATGACATCAGCATGACATCATGCTGACGTCAGCATGGTTGACTGGTCAACCTGACCAGTGGGTCCCACCTGTCATTGACTGTTTAGATAATTAACAGTTAATTAAGTTAATTAGTGTTTAGGTTATTCTAAATAGAATTAATTAAGTTAATTAAGTAATTAATTAACTAATTAATTAACACTTTATTATTTATTTATGTTTATTTATTTTTTTAATCCTTTTTTAATCGTTTTTTTAACAGGGGCTGGGCCCGCAAGTCAGTGGCCGAGAGGGCCTTAGTGGGTTCGGGCGAACGGGTGAAGCGGGCACTGGCCGCCAACCTGGCGATCGGGGCAGGCGTGTTAACGGGCGGGCGCCCGCCGCGTCCACGCCCCACGCCCAGGCGCGAGGGAGAGGGCCGTGGGGCGCCGGCGGCCATCTGTGGTGCGGGGCGGCCCCAGGCGATGGCGGGTGGCCGACGCGCTGGTCGGGGCGGCCCTGGCGGGGGGCGTGCAGGAGAGCAGGCCAGCGCACGCGCGGCGAGGAGAGCAGGGTGCGGGGTGGTCGCCGGCGAGGCGGTGATGCGGCTAGGCAGCGCAGGCGGGACCGGCGACAGCAAACGCAGAGCAAGGCGCGGCACGACGTCGGGTATGCGGGCGTGTCGCGCGCGCGGCGAAGGACGTCGAGCAGAGAGGAAAAGGAGGAGGGACGGCGGCTCACCGGGCCTTGCAGTTGTGCGTACACGGGCTCGGGGAGGAGGATGAAGAAGCGAGGTCCGGCAATGAGGCGGTCGAGGAGGTTCCGGCGACGGCGGTTGGCGACGGGAGCGGCGGCCTTGGAAGGCGCTTGGGCGCGGGGGCGAGCACGCGTGCGGGGTCATGTTTGAGGCGCTGGAGCCGAGCGTGAGTCGGAGAAGAGGGCCAGGGGCGCGGAGGCTCGATGCGGCCGTCGGTGACCATGGGGATCGGGACGAGGAGCTCCTCTCTCGTGTGTGCGTCGTGTGGTGGCGGCGGTTGAGGGAGACGAGGGGAGAGGTCTGGATCGTGGGAGGAGTGGGGTGTTCAGGGGTTTTAGGTCACGGGGGAGGGGCCATATAGACCAGGAGAGGTGCGGCTGGGCTGGACAGTTAGGTCGAGGCCCAGCTGGGCCGGGGTCCCTTTGCCCATTTTTGTTTATCAATTGATTTCTTTTCTTTTCTGTTTTAGCTTACTTTCCTTTTCTTAAAATTTAGTTTTATATTATACTACAACTAGCACCTAAGTTAGTATAAATGGTTATATCACTGCCACTATTATTTTGGCATTGAATTAAAACAGTTCAACATTTTATAATTTTGCAAGGCATTCAAATAATTGCTTTTGCTACCGTTTGCAACATTTTAGTGCTTGTAAATATTTTATAGAAAAGTGGATTCTCTACCCAAATTACTTAGGATATATTTGTCACAACCAGAACAATTTGGTTTTAAAATTTGAAAACGTTTTGTTCCGCCTCCGATTCAAATTGAATTTGGACTGGTTTCAAACTAACATGAATTTACCGACAGTAACCGCGTGACGTGGCGTCATTAGCAGAGGTTTACTGTAGCTTGATTATCCGGGCGTCACAAGTGCGGTCTTCCCCGAATCTTGTAATAGTTTGAACACCCGACCGGTGTGCGCCTTTTCTTTTGTTTTCTTTGGATCTGGTTGGTCTCTGTAGGTTGAACCAATTGATACAAAAAAAGACTTTTAAAATACCATTTGGAAAACTGAAAATATGATGGCATTATCACGGATTTAGATCCGAAGGACTAATCCAAAATATTTTTTGGCCAAAACGTATGTAGCCATGAGTAAACATGTTTCCCGGATAAAATAGATACAAAAAGCAAAACAAATATGAAAATCCAACACAACATAAGAACAGAATCGTCACCTGGATGTTTTTTATGTACATGAAATGATTTGAAAAATCATTGAGTCTTATGTAACTAGACGGAATGAATCTTATGGTCATTGTAAAGACACAAGGCACATGTAACATGCAGGGGTCATAGCCTGGAAGTAGGCACTTTTTCTTTGCTTCTTCTTTGCATGGCTAAAATCCATTTTCTAGAGCAGCAAAGGATGTACAGGTTTTCAACCAGAATTAAAAATCCTTTAGACAATGGCTTGTTTTACTGCCCAAAAAAAAAGATATCCTCGGAACTGGATGGTGTGTTTTGTTACTATGGAATTGTAGAACCTGTCAATGGTTGGCAACATACAGAAAAGAGGAGGATCAGGATGTTTTTGTGATTAAGTCATAGCATATCTTGCTACATATCCTGCTCTAGTAGGGAATTAGCATTGACAACAAATCCAACTAAAACTTCTTCCTTAGATTTTTGGTTTGATCCTATAGTTCTTGCTCCTGCAGCTCATTTTGTCAGCCATTAAATAAACAATAGTAACAGAAGGAGCATACTATCTAGGGTGAGAATAAAATGAAGTTCCTGATTCACCATGACCTTATTTTTGAGGTCAAATAGCTCATCAAGTAATACCTTATTCTGCAAAAATATGCGGCTTCGACATAAGCAAGGCAGAACCACTAAAAGTTAACCTAACTCTACAAAATTGTCTTAAAAGTTGAGCTAAATCCTAACTACAGTGGATACATCACCATTTGGATGCTCTGAAGTAAAGAGGTTTTCACTGAGAGAATTCAAAACTGATACATGTTCTGAAACTGAAGCAGTATTTGCATAACAGAAAAAGTTCTGAAGCTACTAAACCTTACCTTATGTAACAAGTTTTCTACCTTCCCTTCACCTGATATGCTTGACGGATATTTCGGTTTGATTCTCAATTTGATCAACCTCCTTCATGCTAAGTGGACCTATAAATACACCGAGTATATTTGTACTACTACGATTGAGGGTTGATAAATTGGATCAACATTGCAATATATATATATATATATATATATATATATATATATATATATATATATATATATATATAGGAAAATGGTTTTGTACTCCTGGGAGTACGTACTCCTGCTCCTTATATACCACATAGATGAATCTTTTATACCTCATTATTATTTTTAATATACTTCATTAATAATTACTAGATACCCCAAAATAAGTTTCATGAAAAAAATCATGCGAGTCTACATATTTTTGAAGGTTTACATATATATTAATTTGTTCATACGTGAAAAAAGTATATTACAAAAAGTACGTCACAAATGATATTTTTTCAACCAAACTCGTATTGGGGTATCTAAAAATATTTAATGAAGTACATTGAGAATAATAGAGGGGTATAATCAATGCGTACAACAGGTATATTGACGATGGGAGTACATACTCCCAGGTATATTGACATTGTTACTGCAGTAAAAATTAGTAAAGTAAAGCATAAACCTATAAGCTACGGACTTTGTGAAAACAAAAGTCATTTCTAGCATGAATAAAATAAAAAATGCAGTAATAAACTTTATTATAATATGGCTTCATATTCTGAACAGTGCAAGAAAAGGTTTTTAGTTAAATATTCTAAAAATATGCATCTGTTGTACATAGATGTTGCATGAGAATATCCAAACATAGTACATGTATATGCAATTAACTATTATAGCACATAACAGAAGGAATAGAAAGAATTGGAAAACATCAAAGGGTGCTTCTACCTAAACCAAAAGGCGGTTCAATCTTTCTTCTGCAAAGGACAACCTTATTACAACAAATTTAAGAGGGAAAGAAATATAGGAAATCACAACCTACATGACACATCACAAAAGCCATATGCTTAATTACACCAGGAGCTCGATCGCACAAAGTTTCACAGCTCAAACTTCTACTCACCGGTCCATCCATCATCCATGGCAGATCCACCACATGCTTGGCTTCAAGTTTGGATGGTTTGCCACCTTCATATCACACGACATGCCACACTGCATCCATAAATCAATCCTGTTAATGTTACGGGACAGGAAAAAATTCAGAGTAAATCCATCGATGCATGCATGGGTCGATGAGAGATGGTCGATCAATTGCTCAATCAGATGGATTACAAGTGAGAAGCGGTTGACTCAGATGGCGCACGACACATAGCTCGACCTTTGGATATCTAATGGTCACAAAACATAAAGGTGGCATGATTTCATAACTGTATTGAAGGTTTGTGCCATTAAGACCACTGAAATATATACCTAATTGCTAGTATTTCTTCACGCCTTTGCTGGCGTTCCTCGGTGATGCCCAACAAATATCGCATTAGACTGAAAACAACAAAATATGTTTGTTGTTGCTTGCCCGAAATCAGCAAACTCATGTACATATAATACTGAATTTGACATTGCTTTGTAGTGCTTCCAACTACTGATAGATATATAGAGTTCACTGAGTAGTACATGGTTATGAGTAAGATGATAGTTTAAGAATCGAGGGTCAAGTACTCTTATCTCATTGATCACTAATAGTTGTAAGTTTCAGAATGTGCATTGTGCACAAATACTGACAGTACATAGTTCATCGAGAAGTCAAAGGTTATATGTAAGATAATATCATTGCAATCAAGGGCGAAATACTCTGAATAGGCGTTCATCCATACAATATCTGCCAAGAATTCAGGACCTACATTATAACTTATAAAGGGGGCAAACCTTTCAAAATGATTATAGGGAATATGTATCATGCAACTTTGTTTCAAGCACAATACCAATTAAAAACCTCACGTTGTTGTCATAAAAATACATAGAACAATATTTACAATTATGCCAAGAAAATTCAGTATGGATCTATGTTAACCTGGAGCTGGCGCAAGGTTCCGTCTTGACCTCATGAACAAATTCGGTCTCAAATTGACTTGACTCGCATGATTTATGGATGATTTTTCCCCAGAAACAGTGGTAATAGATAAATCGTCACATAGAAATATATCAAAACAAAGATATTTTATCGTCCATGCGCTGCTGTGAAGAAAAGAATCATATATGAACCTGTTATTCGATATGGGATATAAAGAACACAATATGGAGCGTAGCTTGCTTTCTGTTTGAATTTTTGTCTGCTATCCTCAAGTTCAGATGCTATGATCTAGATGCATCTATGGAAGTAGCTTATAATGATGTATTTCTGGATATGCTAAGTTTTACCTATCAATGTTCAGTACCAGCAGCAATTCATACCATTCTATTGGGGTGCAGATACTCCAGTGCCTAGCTAGAGAGCAGTTGCATTGGCCTTCTTCTTCAACGGATTGATCTTTCCAAATCAGACATGGGTCTCGCGCGCGAGCACAGCGCTGATCACGGCCCGGAACCCCTGAAGCAAGCTGTTGACGCTTGCATCGTCAAGCTGCAGCCACCGTCGCTGGCACCAGGACAGCACCTCCTCCTCGTCGCCCGTCAAACCACCGCCCTGGCCCCGAGGCCATCGGAAACGGCCGACGCCGTGCTGTCGCGCCCGAGCCCCGACGCCCTCGCGACCGCCGTCGCCCTCGCCAAACCCCCGCCGGAGCGCCACCGGCCGGCGTCCTCCTGCTCCTCCTCGACCCCGCCTCCTCACGCCCGAGTGCCGCCGCCTCGGCCTCGCCTCGCCGGCGACAAGGGCAGAGGCGAGCTGTAGGGCGTGAGCAAAGGCGCGCACGGCAGGCAGAGGCGGTCTCCCGGCGAGGTTGGCACGCAGCAGGACGCGGACGGAGGCAAGCACGCAGGCGCGCGCGGACAGCAGCGAGGGGGGAGTTGTCGTCCTCTGCTCCGGTCGCGAATTCGCCGGCCGACGCCAGTGCCTCATTGACTTGGCTGCCTCTGCCTCCTCGACCAACGCCACTGCTCCACCTCAGCACTCGCCCCGGCGAACGTCCTCCAACCTCCTGGCGAGCGCCCTCCATCCTCCCGCGCGAGGCACGACGGCGGCCTTCGCCGGCGCACGACGGAATGGGTGAAGCCGCCGTCATTGTCGCAGGAGAAATGGATAAGACGATGGGAGGACTGCGGATGGAATTCAAATGAGTACATGTTTTTTTGCAAAATTGAAACATTATGTACATACCCACTAAAACAGGGATTGCGGGTTAATTTCTTATAAACCGAGGGGCTTTTATGCAAAATCGCAGGCGACGACGGACGACCAGAAAATTATTAGGTATATATAGGTAAAACTGTGTCTACAACAGCTTACCACAGAACTAGTTAAGGCTCGCTAAGCTTTTTAACGGTGTAAATATTATGAAAAAAATTGAAATAAATAGTGGAGCACCACTATAATGTAACAAGATAATCCAACGATGTGATTGTGAAAATATGCATTTATGTGTCCTCAGCAAAAAAACAATCATTTCAGCTCATTGTGACATATATATATATATATACTGAACTATTTGTTTTTTTTGTCCACGACACATACAATCATAATTTGTCAATCCCTCCGTTGGATCTTGTTATATTATAGGTATGTTGCTTCAATATTTCTTTCAGGATTTTTAGAGACTTTTACACCGTCGAAAACCTTAACTAATTCTATGGTAAGCTATTGTAAAAGATCATACTCCTATATATATATATATATATATATATATATATATATATATATATATATATATATATATATTGCTTGTCTACCTTCAGATTGCTTTAAGATGTGTGCCATTGTGTTAGGTGTGGACACTAATGGGTATACCCGTTTGCAGTATTAAAGGCGGAGAGTTATTGCAATTTACTAATTAATTCCATTTGAATGCAAGCTAATTAACGACCACTTGCTCTAATTTGGACAAAGGTATTAATTAGCATGCACGCACTAAATACTTGCTTAGAAAATAAGAAACTGTCTAATTTATGCATGCATGCACGTGTGAAACAATAAAAAAACTATAGTAATTATTGCATAGAAGGAAATTATTAAAAATTGCCTAATTTTTTCTGTACATAGTAGTATTATTACTAACATGGCTTTTAAACAAAATTAGGTGTGCGTATAGTGGATATTGTTATTTTTGCCTCCGCTATGTGTATAAGAAAACACTTCTTTCTCCTTGTACTCTACCTAGTTGTTTTTAGGGTATATACCTAGAAATTGTGTGAGGATAATATGTATTTTTTGGTACCATTCATCAGTATCATCACATTTGATACATCTCTATCGTGGTATGTTGTATAGGTATTCATATTTATATGAACATAGCATATCATTTGTCGAGGTATTTAGTTTACGTATCTATATCCACTTATACAAAGGTAGTGACATTTATGGGTATGCACCAATAAATTTGAGGTCGAGGTATTCATAGAAATATCTTGAGTATGCACTGTTCTTTTTATTGAAACTTGAGTATCCACTTATAAATATATCGGAGTATGTTTGTAGGTTTCTAATACCTAGAATAAATTATAGGGTATATACATGCATGCAAATGTTTTGGAACAAATTATAATGTATATACGTCTGTATGTATCTAATACCTAGAATATATCATAGGGTATATACGTGCATGCAAATTATTTGGAATAAATTGTAGGGTTTATACATTTGTAGGTATCTAAAAGTACATGGAATGAATCGTTGGGTATATATGTTCGGAGACATATGTTCTAATACGTAGAATAAATCATGCAGGAATCATCTACAATTAATGGTCATGGAGGATACAAGTTTATGCACATGGAAAAGGAAAGTAATTTATTTGGAAGGGTTGTAGCAATTATTTATAAGTAGGAAATGCATTAGCGGGTTGAACCCGAACAAGGTGCCTAGGCACCTAGGTGCCCCCAACATTTTACGTGTATATATATATATATATATATATATATATATATATATATATATATATATATATATATATATATATATATATATATATATATATATATATATATAGAGAGAGAGAGAGAGAGAGCATGGATTTTCTATCAACACTAGCTAGGGTGGTGGTTATCAGAACCGTTCATGTGCATCAGGATTCGCACCTTTGGATAGATAAGGTTCGGATTTTATGATTTATTGAATATCGCCATGACTAAAGTGGAAAACTGAGCTAGAACTTTATGGATGCAGTGCCCAGAAACGGCAACCTAGTCTCTGCATTTTCAGACTCAATGAGAGCTGGTATGCAGCAAACTTTTGTAGGTGGCAGGATCGTCAGTGTGCTACTTTGGGCAAACCTATTTAAATACTCATTTACTAAAGGTTCCAGGAATTGTATGCTAATTTTGGCATGTGAATCCTGCCACTTTCGTCTGACCGTGGCATAGATGGTCCGTTAGTATCTGCCTATCACGCACAATGTTCAAGATTGCATGGACCTAAGCACATATGGTGCTAACGCATGGTCACAGTAAGCACACATATTATATTACTCGATTGATTCATTGATTCTAGTGGATCAAGCCAGCTTATCCATGTACGGAAGTACCTAGCATCCTAGCTAGCCTGTAAACTTGCTTCGACAAATTAACAAAAAAAAATTGTTCGTCTCTGCCGTCTAAATAGCAATCGCTTATGAATGAATGATCGGTTGAGGCGTGAAGCTTGAAGATGACTTCCCTGGATGTACTATCGTGGTGTGATGTATCGGTGCTAATAATAAGCATGGGAACACGGATAAAAAAATAAGCATGGGACAGTAATCGAAAAACCGGACTGTACCTGCAGTAATGCACATCGGGTGCTGTGAAAAGGGTGGCAGGAATTGCTTTGACGCGGGCATGGGTTGATCTCAAACATGCTGAGTATCACGAGACCAAGAAATGCTCGTGATAGTCAAAGTGCTTGAGGTCGAGTAATACACGTTAAGGAATACCTCATGGACACGATTAGCAATTAGAGACTGCCATGGACTAACCAACAAGGTCCACGTTAGAATGATCTTTGTAGTGTAGGTGCTTACACTTATGTGCATAATGATGGATCTGGTAGCGGTACTGTCGCACGTTATTGCTGAGAAGCGACCAAGTTGGGGGTAAAACTAGATAACCGGCGGTTCATAGTACGTATTTCTGCGCTCCACCATGTGGGCGCGCTTACAAAAATTCCCATCCAAACTTCAACATTGCTGGAATCCTCTAAATACCTATGACACATGTACAAAATGCCTGATCAGTCGAGGGAACTAACCGGCAAATTTGCGAATCAACGTTTATTCTACGTGCACGACCGTCAAACAGGTGAGGCCAAGTGCGTGCCGATGCATGTGTGCGAGGCATGTTTAGTTAGTAGTGATGGAGTAGCCGGACGATGTGTGTGCATGAGGTAGCTCAATTTGTGTGCGCGAGGTTATAACACAATATAAAGGAGGGTCTCCATTCGGTGAGATGGTGGTGTTTGTTTGGTTCTTTCGGGAGATGACTAATCATGCACACACGAGGCTGATCGGGAATGGAAAATAAGGGCCAACTGTCCCATGGGTGACGCAATGAGTTTACACCCCTACTACAAGGTTCCTTACCCACAACAGAGGGTTCCCCCCATCGGAATGGGTGGGGTTCCGACAATAAAGAAGGACGGTTCTCGCTCTCGAGATGGCGGGGACTGGTGGGAGGATGGGAGTGCATATAGGCACATGGGTGGGGTTTCGGCATCTTTGTCCCCGGGAATGTTCCTCACGCTTCTCACAGGGGTAGCTCAATTGGTGTGCGCACAACAGAGGGTTCCCCCCATCGGAGTGGGTGGGGGTTCCGACAATGAAGAAGGACGGTTCTTGCTCTCGAGATGGCGGGGGAGTAGGGGGTGGGAATGCATATAAGCGCGTGGGGACTGCATGGTTCCTTGCGCGCAAAAAAGGGCCCCCCTGATACGTCCAAAACGTATCTATAATTTCTGCTTGCTCCATGCCTCTTTTGGGTGATATTGCTATGATATTTATACACTTCCATACACTTTTGATCATATTTGGACTAACCTATTAACTCAGTGCACCCCAGTGCCAGTTTCTGTTTTCTGCTGTTTTTGTATTTCAGGTTTTCCCATTACGAGAACTGCCAGAAAAATCCCAGAAAAATTATATAAAAAATCAGCGTTCCAGAAGCTTCCCGGTAGCCAAAGTACAGCCGGAGGGGGGCCACCAGGGCACCAGGCACCCTGGTGGCGCGGCCCCCCTCCTGGCCGCGCCGGGGGGGCACCTGGGCCCCCCAGGCCTCCGCTGATGCCCCCCTTTGGCATATATTTATATCGTGTCCCGAAACCCTCGAGACGGGAACCCTTTTTCGCGATCTCATCTCTGTTCCACCGCCGCCGCGCTTCCAAGATCGGGAGCGCCAGGAGAACTCTTCCCGGCACCCTGCCGGAGGGGAGGATCACCACCGGGAGCTTCTCCACCACCATGGACACCTCCCGGATGAGTTGTGAGTAGTCTCCCTTGGACCATGGGTCCATGACCAGTAGCTATATGATGTTCTCCTCCCGTTCTTGTGCTTCACTAATTAGTCCTCGTGAGCTGCCCTACATGATCGAGGCACATATGTAATCCTTATGCTGTTGCTATGTTGAGTTTGCTGGGATCCGATGGATTGTGAGATTATGTTCAGATTGTGTTTGAGTAATATATTTGATCTACCTCTTTTATATTTATGTTCGTAAGTAATTCTTGCATGTTCTCCGTTGTTATTTATTGCTTTGGCCAAGTAGTAGGTAGTGACTCCAAGAGGGAACGTTATGCTTGATTGTGGGTTCATGCCCCTCGATGACTAGCTTGAGTGACAGAAACATGAGTCTAGGGGATGTGTTGTTGCCACAAGGGGGAAAACAACGGTGCTTGTGCCCGCGGGTGCAAGGATTGTTTACTTTACGCAAAGTTCTTTTAATGCAGTTGTCTGTTGCTTTGAGTTTACACTATGGGTGGGACTCGCAACTTAATACCAGCGAGATGTTCTGGATAGATATCTCAAGGTGGATGATTAGTAGTAGATGCAGATGGATTTCGGTCTACTTGCCTTGGCGTACTGCCCATGCTTTGAACCTCTACCTTTCTTGTAACATAGTTAGCATTGGTTTGCGCACATAATTCTGTCAATTGCCCAGCTGTAATTCGTTTACCTCACATAGCTGTTTTATCATCTTTTGGGAGAGAGACATCACTAGTGATCATCATGTGACCCTGGTCCATATTACCATCATTTATCACATCCGCTATTTACTTTCCGCTTTTTACTTACTATTGCAGCAATACCTATCACTATTATCACTTGCGTTTGATCCTTTGTAAACGACAAGGCCGGAGGGATTGACAACCTCTCTGTACTCGTTGGGAGCAAAGTTATTTGTATCTGTGTGCATGTCCACGTTGATTGCTAATATATGGCGCCATTAGCAGTTGACACCTTCTTGTTGAAACTGGGAGTCTCAGGGGAAATCGATCCTTGGTATCTTTGCCAAGGGAAAACTTCCGCTACACTGCATCTCAAACCTTCCACTTGGGGTAACCAACGAGGGGCGAGAAGCCATCAAGCAAAGTTTTCTGGCGCCGTTGCCGGGGACTCCACTCTTCAGGATAGGGGAGTTGCACGCTATCTTTTACCTTTGCTTTTTAGTCTTGTTAGTTTACCTTTCAGTTTTTGCTTTAGTATCTTTTATCGAAAATCACAAAAAAAAATTATTTGCTAGTAGTCCTTTCTGTTTAGTCAAGCATGTTAGGATTTGGTGTTTTGAGGGAATCAGAAGTTCTAGATTTCCATAAAAGGGATGGAACACTTCCCTCGAAAGAAGATTAAGTTACCTTTTGAGTCCGTTATACAGGCTAGCTATTCTTTTACTCTTGATAAAACTTGATCTCTTTGCATTATGCCTAGCTTAAAGGCATAAAAGAAAGCGCTTTTGGGAGGCAACCCACATGAATAAAAAAATTATTTTGCTTTTGTTGTGTCTTGATGTTGATACTACAGTAGCATCATCATTGTATCTTTGCTTTTCAACTTTGTGCCAAGTGTAGCCTCTGATTGCAAGAAAGTTCAAAAGTTGTGACGTGCTGTCCAGGAAACAGATTCTGTCCTTGGATAGAAAAATTCGTATAAAATCACCAGATCATCTTTTTGGTCTGAATTTTTTCGACAGCATGCTCTACATAATTTTCTTTCGTGCGTCTGTTCTGAGTTTTTTTATTAGAGTTGCAGAAGTGCCCCGAAAAAATCATTTACTACCTGCTGTTCTGTTTTTCACAGATTCTGTCCTGTTTTGCCTTTCCTTCATTTTGCAAACCTTGAGCTTGCTTTTTCTTTGCAAAACCTTTTGGCAATCTTGAGAAACAGTAGACCTTCAAGAATATCTTTATTTCCAGCAAGGAACAATTATTTTATTAAGGGTACTAACCTCGCTAATCAGATTATGATGAGTTATGTATGAAGGGAGTTTTCAAGTGTGCGAGGGAAGATGATAAAAAGATTCAGGAGTGTCAAACGCTCAAGCTTGGGGATGCCCCCATGCATCCCCTTCTCCATCAACATTATCAGTTCGTCTTTAGTTCCACTATATTTTTATCACTTCATGTGTGATGTGCTATGCTTGGAGCGTCTTGCTTTTAGTTTCCTTTTTAGTTTTCCTTAGCTTTTCATAACGAGTCGGAACTCAGTTTTCTTTGTGTGGGAGAGAAACACGCTCCACTTCTACCTAGAACATAACATAGAATTTCATATCTATCTTTGTTGTGTGTGTTCTTTGTCTTTCAATAGCTACTATCATGTTCAGCTCTTAGTTTTCATGCTTATCTTTTTAAAGAGCTTTTGTTTAGTTGGTTGCTTAAACTCTCTTTATTTATCATGATTATCTTATTAAGAGAGTTTGCTTCTGTTGCATGGTTGATATGTCTATGATAAAAATGCTACGTGCATAATGGTGCTTAGTAGTTCATGTTTTCTTATGGTTAGTCTCAAATAGCTGGGGGGTTCCCAATGTGTTATTGGAATACCAACATGATATGTTTGCCTATGATGTGGTATGGTTTAGTAATATCTTCCTTCAAGAATTTATTTTGATTGACTTGGCGTATGCTCATGCATATTTAAGACTGTAAAGAAAGTCTGTCAAGCCTTGATGATCTTTTGTTTCTGAGTAGCGATATAACTTCCATGCCTGATTCAATGTTGCTTTGTCGCTCTGCATGATTATGACCGTCATTGCTCTCTTAGTTGGTCGCTCCCAGTCTTTTGCTAACCTCCACCTGTACTAAGCGGACTGACTGCTTGTGCATCCAAATTCCTTTAAACCAGTTATGCCATATGAGTCCACCATACCTTCCTACATGGTATTTACCTGCCATTCCTAACGAAGACTTTCATGTACCATCTCGAAATTATTCAAAAAAAATGAATTCCTATTTTGTGCCTCTGTTTTAAGTTCATGAGGAAGTAGTAGTTAATTCATGATCTTTTTAAGTTGGACAAGCTTCACCCTGGGATTGCATGTCTAATGTGCAAACCCATAACACGAGAAGGAACTGGCATTGAGTGCGCCCGGCTCAAAATTAATATAACAAACAAACCCTCCTTCACGCTTTGTTCATGAGAAATCAGAAAACTTTGGCAGTGATAAACAAAGGAGATTAAGAGGATGTGATCGTCCTCATTCGGGAGCCGTTCCTCGAAACTTGTCCATCTCAAGAAGTGATTGAGCTATCTGCTAGCATTCGTTGACGGAACATGCATAATCAAAAAAATAATTATTACCTCTGTTTTTAAAACCAAGAGCTCTGGTACATGTTTTGTCTTTGTTTCCGACTACGGGTTTTCAACCTTGCCAACAAAAGCCACGGTTCGAGAGTCTCCACCTTCTTTTAAATCACCAACTACTGAGAGCATGATTGTCATTCTGACTGTAATGTGCATTGTCCCAAAGTAGCATTGTCTGTTGCATGATTGTGATATCGTTTATTCTAAAATTATTGTATCTAGTCATCACTTAAACCTTGGAGGTGCCCCTGCATTTATGTTTTGCTTCACTAAAGGGGGCAAGCGAGATATCACTTTATCATATTTGCACACCATGCTCATTACAAATCTATTTGATGTTTCAGTATCATCTTGTAAAACTTTCAGTTCTTTGTGATTTTCTCATGAGGCAACTTAATTACTACAGATTCATTGTCTCAGTAAGCTTTTGTCATATGACTATGAAAAATCCTTATATGGTTAATAGCATGTCACCACAGAAATTATTCTTGTTATCATTTACCAACTCGAGGACGAGCAGGAATTAAGCTTGGGGATGTTGATACGTCCAAAACGTATCTATAATTTCTGCTTGCTCCATGCCTCTTTTGGGTGATATTGCTATGATATTTATACACTTCCATACACTTTTGATCGTATTTGGACTAACCTATTAACTCAGTGCACCCCAGTGCCAGTTTCTGTTTTCTGCTGTTTTTGTATTTCAGGTTTTCCCATTACGAGAACCGCCAGAAAAATCCCGGAAAAATTATATAAAAAATCAGCGTTCCAGAAGCTTCTCGGTAGCCAAAGTACAGCCGGAGGGGGGCCACCAGGGCCCCAGGCGCCCTGGTGGCGCGGCCCCCCCCAGGCCTCCGCTGATGCCCCCCTTTGGCATATATTTATATCGTGTCCCGAAACCCTCGAGACGGGAACCCTTTTTCGCGATCTCATCTCTGTTCCGCCGCCGCCGCGCTTCCAAGATCGGGAGCGCCAGGAAAACTCTTCCCGGCACCCTGCCGGATGGGAGGATCACCACCGGGAGCTTCTCCACCACCATGGACGCCTCCCGGATGAGTTGTGAGTAGTCTCCCTTGGACCATGGGTCCATGACCAGTAGCTATGTGATGTTCTCCTCCCGTTCTTGTGCTTCACTAATTAGTCCTCGTGAGCTGCCCTACATGATCGAGGCACATATGTAATCCTTATGCTGTTGCTATGTTGAGTTTGCTGGGATCCGATGGATTGTGAGATTAT
Source organism: Secale cereale (assembly GCA_902687465.1). Taxonomy (NCBI): domain Eukaryota; kingdom Viridiplantae; phylum Streptophyta; class Magnoliopsida; order Poales; family Poaceae; genus Secale; species Secale cereale. Next base: position 743,731,659 of record LR738715.1, on the reverse strand, counting down.
GTTCAGATTGTGTTTGAGTAATATATTTGATCTACCTCTTTTATATTTATGTTCGTAAGTAATTATTGCATGTTCTCCGTTGTTATTTATTGCTTTGGCCAAGTAGTAGGTAGTGACTCCAAGAGGGAACGTGATGCTTGATTGTGGGTTCATGCCCCTCGATGACTAGCTTGAGTGACAGAAACATGAGTCTAGGGGATGTGCTGTTGCCACAAGGGGGAAAACAACGGTGCTTGTGCCCGCGGGTGCAAGGATTGTTTACTTTACGCAAAGTTCTTTTAATGCAGTTGTCTGTTGCTTTGAGTTTACACTATGGGTGGGACTCGCAACTTAATACCAGCGAGATGTTCTGGATAGATATCTCAAGGTGAATGATTAGTAGTAGATGCAGATGGATTTCGGTCTACTTGCCTTGGCGTACCACCCATGCTTTGAACCTCTACCTTTCTTGTAACATAGTTAGCATTGGTTTGCGCACATAATTCTGTCAATTGCCCAGCTGTAATTCGTTTACCTCACATAGCTGTTTTATCGTCTTTTGGGAGAGAGACATCACTAGTGAACATCATGGGACCCTGGTCCATATTACCATCATTGATCACATCCGCTATTTACTTTCCGCTTTTTACTTACTATTGCAGCAATACCTATCACTATTATCACTTGCGTTTGATCCTTTGTAAACGACAAGGCCGGAGGGATTGACAACCTCTCTGTACTCGTTGGGAGCAAAGTTATTTGTATCTGTGTGCAGGTCCACGTTGATTGCTAATATCTGGCGCCGTTAGCAGTTGACACCTTCTTGTTGAAACTGGGAGTCTCAGGGGAAATCGATCCTTGGTATCTTTGCCAAGGGAAAACTTCCGCTACACTGCATCTCAAACCTTCCACTTGGGGTAACCAACGAGGGGCGAGAAGCCATCACCCCCCCCCATTGGCACGAGTGAGGTACCTAGAAAATAAGAGGTTCTCACACACACCCCCTGCCGAGTTTGTCCCTGTTATATCAACCTGAAACAATTCAGGAAGAGAATTATGCCAGATTTACATGTAAATACTTAGGTTCTGTCATATGGTGAGATCAATACTAAAACATCTATTTAAACATCTGCTACGTTACTAAGTGACGAGATTATAGAAAAGAAGTGTTTCGCCTCATGTTGTATGAACGGTTCTAACAATGTTAGGGGAGGGTTCTCGTTCACTTGTAGGATGGTTTATTGCTATTGTTTGTGTGCATATAGTGGGCCTGCGTGTCGGCCTAATCATGCACTTGTAGTATATACCGAACTCTCACCCTATAACAATCCTCTCTCTATCTCTCCCTATCTACCACCCAGCAACTCTCTAATCCTCCATAATGTAGAAAAACACGTACCTAAAAATTAAGAGGTTCTCACACACACGGGAAGGAAGTGCCTATTGTGCGGCTACTTCCGGTGCCTAATGTAGACAAAGGTTAAATGAGATATATCGATGCAGCCATTCATTCGCAACAAATTAGGAAATGGGGAAGACAAATGTCAACTCACAGCATCAAGAAATTACTTCTTCAAGAAATCTTGCACGCGTGCGATGTATGGAGTCTATTTTATCACCCCACGTATATAGATAGTTCAAAAAATCTTGCACGCGCGCGATGTATGGAGTCAAAAGAAGGTGCCCTCCAAGCAGTATGTGTGGTCATCGTAGTGCAAAACGGAGGTTCCTATGTATTGTTGCGGTGATACGTTGACGAGTGGTGTGCGATGGAGAAAGGGTTCGCATGCACAGAAAGAAGGGGCCCCTCGTCGGGAATGAAAGGTTCTGACATTGTCATAGGATTGTTCGTGTGCACTATTGGTCAATCGCTCTCTCCCTCTTTCACCTCAACATCTGATATAATGCTAAACAGATGAGTAGGACGCTCGTGTATGGGTTGTTCTCACAATGCAAAATCGAGGTTCCACATGACCTATCAATGCGGTCAATTGGAGGGGGGGGGGGGCATTTGAAATATAGCCGACCATCAGTGTTTAGATTATTTTATCAAATGAGACAGAACAGGCTGTTATACTTGATGTATCATAAAAGTTATTTGATCAAAGACATACAAGTTCTAAAGAAATAGCGTGCACAAAAAACATCAGTCTGTTTTCCCTAGCTAAATCGAAGAATGGTATCAAAACATATTCAGTTAAACACTGCAATTTGCTTGCATCGAGCTTCTGATTCAAGGAAACAAGCATTGCATGGGTACACCTTGTAGTCGACGGCGATCCTGGGCTTGTCGGCGGGGCCAGGGATGACCTTGAAGGGCCACGGATTCATGTCCTGCCTAATTGAAAACTGGAATTCAGAAGCCTAAAAACCATGGGAGCAAAGCAATGTATACAGAAATTGTTAAATATGCAGATAGATTCAGTGATCTGTTCTATAATACATATGGAAGATTGCTGTTTGAAAATGCTAGAATAGTTTCTGTAATTCATATGGAAAATACATATGGAAATTGAATGCATGGCTTAATTCTACAATATCCACTGTTGGCATGTTCCAATTCAGTCTATAATTTTGGGGAGTGCATGGCTTAATTCTATAATATAAAAAATGTGCAGATATATTAGTACACAGTAGTGTTGCCACTGTTGGTATTTATAATCCCCTCTAGATCACAACACAATTCTGTTTAAAAATCCTAGAGAATCAATATAGTATCTGGTGAAGGAATAAAAGGCAAACAGTAGGTATGTACTAGTAATCAACTAGACTGAATTGGAATGTTTGTACATATGACTATGACTGAATCTGATACATGATAAAAAAGTAGGTATGTACTAATTAACTAGACAGTGCCCGAATGTCTGTACATATGACTATTACTGAATCTGAAACTGAAACATGCTCTCTTTTGAATCTGAAACTGCAGATGCTCTCTACTAATTTCACATATGGCACACTTGACAAAAAATTCAGTAAAAACATGAGCTGCTGCACTTTGAGGCCTACTGCTACAAGCTAGTATTAATTTCTAATTTTGTACGACAACACAAGATGAGCAGAGGGAGAGGATGGACCTAAGCTACTGCTAATGTGATGAAGCTGCTCCTCCTCCTCCTAGGCGAGGACGATGGCTGCAATTGCTCAGCTTGTTCCCTCCAAATTGCTTGTCACTGCTAGATAGGAAGGATACACATACACGTTTTAGATCAGTGTTTATCTCCACACGGCTCTACTTGAGTGAGAAACAATCTATATACTCTACTCAAATCCAATGAGTGTAAACGCTACGGCAAAATTACTCCCTCCTTAATCAGTACAAGAACAAGACAGTGTAAAGTTTTTGAGAGAAAAATACATTTATGAGAAACAAGACAGTGAACAAGAACAAGACACGGTCTGTAGATTAGAAGAAGTGAGATGGGGATGAGGTGCTACCTGCTGCTGCTGCTGAATCATGGGAGGGGAGGAAGCAGAATGGTGGCCACGAGAGTGGAAGAGTAACCACACGTCGTGCACCTGCGCGCCTGCCAAATCGAATCAAAAAGAACGAACAACATCAACCTTACAAATCAAATCAAACCGAACGAACAGAGGCATAGAGGGGGAAGAGACCACGTCGTGCACCTGCTTGGTCTGCTGGCGCGTGGCTGCGGGAGCCATGGCGGATCTGGACCTGCTTGAGATGGTGGGTAGGTCGGAGCTCAGGGTGGGGACACGGTGATGGTGAAGGAGAGGTCGCCGGCGGCTGTGCCTTGAAGGGGACGGTGCACCCAGATGGCAGGGGGCTAAGGATTACAGGGAGAGGGAAGCTGTAGCTGACGAGGGTGCGCCGCCGTGTGATCTTGCTGCGACCAGGATGTATCTGTTCCTCTCTTAGTGTCTCCCGGCCTCTCTCCTATGTGCGGACGAGTTTTACCAGAGGCTACATCCCCACTCGTTTTTCCACGATGTTGATCACGAGTCTGCTTTCCCACATATTGGCCGGCGCAGTGCTGGTGCCTGGTCACGGGTACGTCCCTGCTCCCATGTACTCCATGACGATGAAAAACGCTTGCCTGGGCACGACTGGCCGGCGCAGGGCTGGTACCGATGTCCATCCTGGAACCGTTCGGGAGGAAGGCGGGTGGTCCCAGCTGGACTGCGGCAGCCTAGTGCCTACGCGGTGCTGCTGTCTTGCACGTAGCGTGGTCCATCCTTCCCTATAAGAGGAAATAAGCATCAAATGACATATAACATGAAAATGCAAAAAGGGTAAGAGGAGGGAACAGATCCCCACACAAATGAGCGCTTGTGATTGCAGCCGCGCCAGCGAAACCTTATATCTTTGCTTTTTCATATATATATATATATGTATATATATATATATATATATGTATGTATATATATATATATATATATATATATATATATATATATATATATATATATATATATATATATATATATATATATATGACTCCTATTCTGTACTCTTGGGAGTATGTACTCCCATCCTCAATATACCTCATATACGCATTAATTATACCTCTTTATCATTCTCAATATACTTTATTAAATATTCTAAGATACCGCAATACAAGTTTTGTTAAAAAAATATCATTTATGACGTATTTTTTGTAATATACCTTTTTCATGTACAAACACATCAGTATATACATAAACATTTAAAAATATGTAGACTCACATGAATTTTTTCATGAAACTCATTTTGGGGTATCTAAGAATTACTAATGAAGTATATTAAAAATAATAAAGAGGTATAAAAGATTCATCTATGTGGTATATGAGAAGCGGGGGTACGTACTCCCAGGAGTACACAACCATTTTCCTATATATATATATATATATATATATATATATATATGTGTGTGTGTGTGTGTGTGTGTGTGTGTGTGTATATGCATCCGAGCTATTCTGTAACCCATTCCTGAATAAGCTATTCAGGAACCGTTCCTAACTGCATGAGAACAGACAGCTAACTCTGCGAACTATACTAGTTAACTGTCGGACAGATTTTTTCTGCCATCGGTTTTTTGCACTGTTTCTGGGTCGTAATTATTTAACTGCTAATCGGATTGATGCAACTGATATACTGTTGGATAGCTATTGAGAAGGAGCAAAAAACTCATTTTGGTCGTTTTCCCAAAATCATTCCAGTTTTTAAACAAAATTCAAAAAACTGAAAATCCATCAAATGAGTTTCCAATATTTTTGTGAAAGGAATTTTCAAAGCTTTTTTCGGAACGATGCGTATGATATACCGTTAGAAAGGCACCGATTAGCCCGAACTTTGGCATATATAACACGTTTTCAGATTTTCTACGGTTTAAGAGCAGTTTTCAAAAAGCAAACATCATTTTCGACATTTTTTGCCCGAACTGCTACAGTACACGCTAACTGCTCACGCGGAATAGCTAACTCACACATGTTGACAAGCTAACTGCTGAGACTGAAGAAAATTGTTTTTTTCTTCTATACTTTTATCGTCAGGTCAAGTTAACTTCCGGGAGTGAAATAGCTAACTGTCCGGAATCGCAACAGTTAGCACCAAGTTAACTGCGGGACTGATTTTTTTTCTTTTTTGATTGGGTCACACTAACTGCGGGTATGAAATACCTAACTGCACGCGATGAGCAGGCTAACTGCAATGGTTGATAATACTTGTTTTGCTTCTTTTGTTTTCAATTCTTTTTTTCTATTTTTCCCTGTTCAAGTTTACTGCCAGGACTGTAATAGCTAACTGTCGAGACTGCGATAGTTAACTGTCAGGATTGAAAATACTTTTGTTTTGTTTTTTGCCTGGTTCAAGCTAACGGCTCGGAGTAAAATAGCTATCTGCTAGGGATTGCGGCAGTTAACACCGAGTTAACTGCCGGGATTATTTTCTTTTTTGATTGGGTCACACTAACTGCGGGTATGAAATACCTAACTGCACGCGATGAGCAAGCTAACTACAATGGCTGATAATACTTTTTTTTTGCTTCTTTTGTTTTAAATTCTTTTTTTCTATTTTTCACTGGTCAAGTTAACCGCCGAGACTGGAATAGCTAACTGTCGAGACTGCGATAGTTAACTGTTAGGATTGAAAATATAGTTTTTGTTTTTTGCCAGGTTCAAGCTAACGACTGGGAGTAAAATAGCTAACTGCCAGGGATTGCGGCAGTTAACACCGAGTTAACTGCCGGGATTAAAAATATTTTTTGTACCCCACGCAAGGAAGGGCTTGGCAAACAAACTGAACCCTCTCATTAGATTGCTATTTTTTGTACCTCACGCAAGCAGGGGCTTGGCAAAATCATAGTTGTGTACATCACTTAATTTTTCTGGACACAAGATAACTGCAGTCAATCCCTGAACTAACTGCTCCATGAAACAGAGCATTGGCAAACTACGCACCGTGGATCACGCCGCTGGCATCATGGGGGGCAAGTGCTAATTGAGCAGTGGTCTCTGTTTCTTTTTTACATAAATATCAATAAAGCAAACTGCTCCTTGAAACTAAGCTAACTTATCCATGAAATCGAGCTAGCTGTAGAGAGGTTGCTCCACCAGTAAATCCCCATCAGGGGTCCTGCACCTCGTCGATCCCTGGCGCAACGGAGCAGAAGTTAACTGCTGACAGGAAAAATAATATTCAATGGATCCCCAAAATAATAAACTGGACATGGATGTCTTGACTCTTGACACAATATTATTTTGCAAGTAAGAACTGAACATGCAAGTACACAGACACGTATCCTTGTAAGATATACACATCACGTCAGTAAATGCTGCAGTTTAGATGCCCTGACGCATATTAGACCTCAACAATAAAATTCAGTGGCTACCCAAGTATCCAAATAGACAAGTAACACACCTTTTTTTCTTCGGTTTGAGCTAACTGAAATAGCCGGCTCAGTCAACTCCTTATTCAGTTCAAGGAAACTGGTAGCTCCAGATAACCCCCAAATAGCCAACTAGAGAGGCTGGGTCGGAGGAGTAGAAGAAACCCAAAAGCTAACCGCCGGAGATCCACACCATGAACTGCTCGAGGACGAGATCCATCTAGGACATGAAGAGCAAGTTAACTGAAGGAGGCAAAGAGTTTTAGCGCTACTGAAGTTAACTGAAAAGCAGGAAGTCACCACCGAACAAGCTTCTGCGCCTCCACTATAACGACAACATGGGGAAGGTGTCACCGGAGCTGGAGCCCGGGATGGGCAGGACTATGTCGCCGGAGACGGAGTAGGCCACCCACCACGGGCCTAAAGAAGGGTGTGCTCCACCAACCTCCCCACGGCAGCGGCGTCTGGCTTCGATGGGGCCGGGAAGGCACAGTGGCGAGAGTCAACGCCCGAAACCATGGCTAAAAGGCGAGCTCGCACGGATCTGGTGGTCAGAGTGGCGTGGAGAGGAAGCACGCCGCAGACTGTCACATGGCAGGATGCAGGAGGGAGGAGGGGTTGTGGCCTGCGACGCAAGTGTGGAAGGCAGGGAGGAACCTGGAGGAGCGCCGCGCGTAGGAGACTACCTGTAGAAGCGGGGGAGGTCGAGGAATGGTGCGCGTTGGGGGGTTGGTGGTGGAGCGCGGATGCGGCGGCCGGTGTTGGCGTACTACGCGCGGGGCACCGGCATGGCCTGGATTGGCTGCATCTGGTGGCAAGCGGCGGCGGCAGCGCCTGGAGAAGGTGGTTTGGGTGGCTGGGGGGCGCAACAGCCAGCGACAGACCAGAGCTCGCTCGCTCCCTTCCTTCAGGAAAAGAAACAGGTTAGGAGGGTGGTTCCTAAATAAGCTTATTTAGGAACTCTAGAGGGGGTTGCAGAATAGTCCCACCCTATACACACACACACACACACACACACACACACACACACACATGTCCAGGACATACACATACACACACACCTGTCCAGGACACCATCTGAGGGACTATCCGACGACCTCCTGAAGGGTTGTCCGAGGAACCGTCTGAGGAGCAGACGAGGGAAAACATTCTCACGATTGGTAGTTTGTAACTCCTAGTTGCGGGGATCTGCACCGGCGATCTTCATCGACTCTACTTCCGATGTGCTACAAGTCGGCAATGATCAGATCAAAACCTTGTCTGCATCCTCATAGTGGTCCTACGCATGTTGGTAGTGCATAATTTTTTGTTTTCTGTAGCGTTACCCTACAACACTTGTGTGGCATTGAATGAAGGAAGCTATAAGAAATTGTCCTAACCATGGAATGGAAGAATGGTTAATCCTTCATTTGTTTTATAATGGTTTAAACCCTATGTCAAAAACTATGCTTGATACAGGTACATGAGGAACTATTATGGGTAGGCCCATAGATGATGTCAAGAAGATACTTGATGATATACAAGAGAACCATGTACAATGGCATGTTGAAAGAACTACCACCAAAAGAGTCAATGCAGTTGAAGAAAAGAGTACAAAGTTGACCGATAAACTTGATGAACTCATCTCCGTCATAAAATGTAAAGAAGAGGTAAACGTGAATGGCATCCGTGATGAAGAAGTGAATGATGTTAATTTCATTACTCACAATAGCTATATTCCCAACTGGAGAAATAATGGGTATGCTCCTAGACTGCCTTGTCCTAATAATAGTGGAGCACCCAAATATTTCAATGGAGCTATAGTAGCAATAGAAATACTCTTGAAGATACTTTGCATTTTTTATTGCTAGCCAAAATGAGCAGAATGACACCTTCAAAAATATCCTGAAGAATCATGATAACTTACTTGGTCAGTTGACCGGTAAGATTGTTGAACTAACAAATGATGTGCAGATCCTTGATGGAAGAACTAAGAATATTGAAGCACAAGTGACTAAAAGTGCAGAGAGACAAACTTTAATCCTAGCCAAGTTTGTAGGTGAACCAAAACTTAACTCGAGTGAAGATGTCAAAATGAAGAGAAATGACAGAGGAAAGGCACAATAGCTTGATAAAAGCCATGTGCCAAAATACACTTATACCGTTGCAGACTTCGTGAAGATGATAGCAATGAAGCACCCACTACCCAAGGTAACAAACGAGCGAGGCATATAATGTCTTTGTTGATCACGTTGCAGCCAAGGTACATGAGTTAGATGGTGAAAAAAAGAAGTTATACCGTAAGTTGCCAACTAAGCAAGATCTTTTTGAGCCTACTATAGATATTAAGATTGGTTTAAATAAATTCAGTGCTTTATGTTATCTAGATGCTAGTGTTTCCACTATCCCTAAGTCTGTTTATGATAGTCTCAATCTAGGTCATTATGCTATTACTGAGATTATATTGAATATGGCTAATTCCACTTTTACTCAAGCATTGGGAATTAAGCATAATGTCCTTATGCTACTACTGCCAGTTTTGAGTTTGCTTAACATCTTTACAACACATGTCGGACATTTTCAAATACATGATATGATTTAAAAACTTCATATTTTGAATACATGGTAACATTTTCAGATACACGTAGTACTTTCTTAATTGCGATAAATAATTTTCTAACAACACGAACATTTTTAAAATTGTATAAACAAGTTTTAGAAAATTTATGATATTTTTTGGAAACACATGAATATTTCTACAAAATGTCACATACTTTTTTTATATGGAAACGAGCCTTTTTTAACCTACAAGAACATTTGCGTACTTGTATAAACAATTTTAAAATGTCACAAACACTTTTTTAATCACAGGAATTTTTCTTTAAAATGTCATGTACCTTTTCTAAATACAGTAAAAAAATTGCGCAAACATTTTTTTCATTGTATACTTCTTTTTTTTAATGTAAAAAAAAGTATTCAAGCTCGTGAGTCATGAACACTTTTTGAAATTTAAGTTATAGTTTTTTTAATGTATGAAACATTTGTTTATAAATTACATAATTTTTTACATTTTAAAACTAATTTTTAAATGCCACTTACATTTTTTTAAACATGTGACATTTTTAAATGTCATAAACATTTTCCGTACACATGATGAACAATTTTCTATACGTGTTTGACATTTTCAAATGCATGATTAATACTTTTTAAAAAAATGTTTTTTGTAGTATATTTAGAATATTAGAAAATATAAACAAATAAAGGAAAAAATGACCCCATAAGAAAATAGGTACACCGTTTGGATCTCATACAAAGTTGCACAAGGTTTACTTTATTTCTAATGGGCACATCACACATTTTTTTGAGGAATAACATCACGCATTCATGAATCTTATAGGATCTAAAAAGTTCACTACCAATGGGCTGGTGGAAACCACATGAAGAAATAGAAGCATTGTGTCAGTGGATGGAATTTTTCCTACAAAACAGTGTGCAAAGAAATCCTTATGAATTTTTTCTATGAGTTCAAATCCTGCAATGCAAACCAAACAAATTAGACATGAATTTTTTCTAAAGATTCAAATCCTCCCAAAATAATCCTACGGAAATTGGTTGAATCAAAGAAGCCTAGTGTAAAGGGATCCTTCGAGAAAAATCCTACAATAATTCTAACATATAAATCAAAGCGAGCAAAGAAAAAAAAATCATAAGGATTCCAACTCGTCTTATAAGATGTAAAAACTTCAGTACCAATGAGTGTCTGAAAACTAAGGAAAATAGGAGACTTGTACCAGTGGATTAACATTTTCCTCCAAATAGAGTGCAAATAAACCCTTATGGAAATTTTCTATGAATTTGAATCACGCGATAGAAATCAAACAAACTACACATGTTCTAAGGACTCAATTCCTCCAAAATAAATCCTGAGAAATTGGGTTGAATCAAAGGAGCCTGGCAAAAGGAATCATGAAACCAAAGTGTTAGTTCTTTCTTTTGAAGAGAGAGAGAGAGAACTAGTGATGGACTTGGGAGCCTGGTGCTCCTTCATTCGAAGAACAAAAACCCTAGACTAGATAGAACTGACAAACATATGGAATTATCAGGTCATAATGCATCACAGAGGAAGATATAATATGTAAAAGTCTGAAAACTGATATATGTCATAACACGACCGATTATCGAATGGGTTTAACCAAATGCCACAGAGCACTGGAAACATGTCCGAGCATCAGCAGCTCCACCATATATCTCCCGGGGATTTCTCCCCAGGAACCCTTATTGCTTATACTGTTCACAAGTCTTATTATTATATTAATATAAAAGCAGTTCTTCAGTTGCCCCTCTTCAGGCAGGCAACGGCATGCCGTAATCATCGCCGGCAAACTGGGGGCTCCAGACTCAGAGCACGTTGTCGGCGACGCCGGACTGGTTCGCAGAATCGTACGCCAGGGCGTCTCCAGCAGCCGGTTCATTAGCCATAGGTGAGTTGTCGACGACGTTCGCCGGGTTTGCCGGCTGAAGCGCCTGGTTCCAGGCTTCGTCTGCCTGGAGCAGTTCCTCTGGGTCAATGCCGTCTATCTGGAGCAGATCCACTGGTTCAAGGCCTTGCTGCTCCTGCCCCTGTCCTCCCATCTGGTTCCTCCAGAATTTCTCAACTTCTTCCCAGTCACTGAAAGGCTCAGACTGCACATTCTCTGCAGCGGGTTGGTAGTTGTCTATACCATCAAGCAGGGCCTCATTCATTTCATGCGGAGCAACTGCGGCGTGTGCCTCGGCCATGGTGTCTTTCTGCAGAGTAACTGCGGCGTGCACCTCGTTTATGGTGTCTTTCTGCAATGTAACTGCGGCGTGCACCTCGTCCATTGTGTCTTCCTGCGGTGTAACTTCGGCGTGCACGTCGTCTGTGGTGTCTTTCTGCATGTCATCGCTCTCCATGTTGATGACAATCTTGCCTGATGCTGCAGTACGACTGGTCTCCTCTCTCTTCCTGAAAATCTTACATCCATATCCATCAAGTGCTTTGCTCTTTACAGGCAGCACCTCGCGTTTGTATGACAGGCTCTCATTATAGTACTTCAGGCTCTCCTCATATCTATCCCAGATGGACTTGGTACCATGTATCAGAACTGGAGGTGAGCATGCATTAGTCTGACAAACTCGTGCTCTGGCCGAACTCCCCCCCACTTGTCTACACGGCTTTCCGGGGTAATTGTACCACATAGTAGAGGCAGCTGAACTTCCCTCCACATGTGGCCACACCATCCCGGGGTACTTGTCCCAGATAGCAGAGGCAACCCCATGTGTGAACTGCGTCTGGGTTGTTGCCGGATGATTATTGGGTTTAGCACTGTCTGCCTTGTACGCCGATGAAATCATTTCAGATAATTCCTTGATGCTGGCATAATGTTGATAGCCCTCTTCATAGTGAGATAACCTCTGCCTCTGCACTCGCAGCCGGTGTTTCTGCATCACAATACAGAACAGAAAATTCAGGACAGGGATCACACATCACAATATAGAAAGTGAGAGTAAGGCAGAAATTTTAAATTGCACTTTAGCATAACAACGCTGAAATAGATGAACCTGAAACTTGTCAAGTATGCAAGTTTTTTTCTTTCTCAAACACGCGCCCAGGATGTGTTTCATTTTGTATTAGGAGAGTGCCAAGAAAGCACGAAGAGTACAAACAAACACTAGCAACGAGGCCACAAAGAAGCCAAAACCCTACTGCTAGCACCAGCCTAAGGGTAGACCAAAGTCAAGTCAATAAGCCCCCAATTTAACAGATAAAGTGGTACATTGTTCACAAATTCCCTGAAATGTGATAACAATTAGTAATCCGTCGATTTGGTAAACTGGGTTATAATAATGCTTTGGATAGTCTGATTATCTACGAATTAGGACAAAACTTAATCTCCATGGCATACAGAGACAGAGTATACTGATTACTGAGGCAGGTATGAGACATCCATGTACATGTGTTTCTTCTGGAAAATTAAGAAATAACAAAGGACACCCGGTAGAGTATCACGGTGTAAACATTCTTTCCTTCCAAGTTTGTCCTGTTAAAATGGAATCTTGACCCTTGTATTGAGCATGCAAACTTGCCTGTAACTGTGTGAGCTTTTACTGAGTATGAATTAAAAGGTCAAACATTAAATAAAGTTCTCTTCCTATTTGTTTTTTCAACGGTGTGCACATAGTTTTTTAATATTTTGTGAACTCAGACACTGTTGCCACAGAAAATTACCCAATTGATTGAACAATGCAGAACGTATATTTACACAAAATAAATACCAGAGAGGAATGTTTTATTTTGGCACTAAGATCAAACCAATCATAAAAAATTGACTATTATGTGGTTGCTGCTATTCCAGTAGGGGTTTGTTTAATTGTTTCTCGTTTACCCTTTTCCCTTTTCGCCCATTTACTGTAGTCGGTAACAGGACTCATCTGCACGTAACATCAACTTCTTTGGTCACTCAGCATCCATGCCAGCCTCCATGCGTTAGTTACCGTGTCCCTCAAAATCTTGCCGAATCGGAAATCCGAATCCGAGCCAGATTCGGAGACCGTGACTTTGTCCGAGCAGCACTAGCTGCTGGTACTTAACGTGCCAGGGTACAAAACAGTGACAAAGGTGATGTCCGAGGGGTGGCATGCAGCTGCAACTTCGGGAATCGTGTAATGATGACCACCGTGAGCAGATTTCTTGCAATTAGCTGGTTCTGCTAGATTAGTTTAGGCAATGCCGCAACAATTCTTGTTGGTTAATCATATACTGTACATGTGTAGGAATGGCAAGTACGTAGTAGGTTCCATCTTAACCAAATATTCATGCATGGGGGATCAGGTTGGCAGTGGTAATCAATGGCCAATGGCCACGGAAGGGGGATTGTCAGCTGTAGTAGTGGGAACCAATGACTAGACAGAACAATGGTCATGCCATCGAACTTCAAGGCTATAGCACAATGACAATATCATCTTAATTAGTGGCAAAAACAAAAGGTTTCATTCGGGAAAGTGCATAGGATGTAAGAAAACTATATAAGGCTCAAATGCCAAACGTTCAATCAGTTTAAACTAACTAGCATATGCAAATGCATAGGTTGTCACCTTCTACTACTTATGATCGTCTATTAAATCAATCACCCACCTGGAGATGGCTTGCGACGTGCTGTATTGTCAAATTCAAATCCTTTGCATTCATGTACTGGTGAATTTTTCTAGCCGTAGCAGCTGTTAGCCAAAAAAAAAAACATACACTCAAAGGTCATGCTTAAACATAACAAATGACTAATTTATGCCAAGTACAGATAGCCTTACACGCCCCAAGCACTTCAACAGCCTGCAAGAACTTTTCATGGAGCTCTTTGCTCCATATGACCCGACCCAGATTATATGAATAGACATTCGCATTCAACGCAGCTTGTTCTTCATCCTCAGTTTCAGACCTGTGATTTTTTATAGACCTGTGTTGCAGTGCTCTCATCCTCAGAAAATTGACGGTTTCAGTATCCAACGGCTTAACCACATTGAAGCATGTTCCAAGGGTCATGCGTGCAGAGGCTGCCTCGTCATAGCCACACATAGCTGCAGCCAAGAAACAACACTCCTGGATTAATTAGTTTGGGATGGAAGAAAAAATTCTTAAAACAACACAGCTCTGAATACAAATGCTTACTGATGAGAGGCACTTCAAGTTCATTCAGGATGTGGTGAAACAGCCGCAAGGTGCCCACCTCTGTATTGCCAGGATGAACTTCCGCTACTATCAAATCAAGCTCCTCGTCTTTAGCAACCCCCCTTTTAAGGGAATCTAGGGCCTCTTCTCCTGTTTGGAAGGGAAGAACTACAAAACAGTTGAAGTTAGACTCAAAACTTTGGAGAGTAAACACCGTGTTATCATGTCCAAATATAGTTATATTAATATCCCAACCTGCACGTACCATTGCAACAAGTGAGTATCTTCTAAACTACTATAGCTACTTGGTATGTGTTTTTTCCCATTTGACCACATAATCCAACACTTTCTGCAATCTAATAGCACTAGGAAGGGCGGCCCAGTAACTAGCAACTAGCTATATCCCATTACGAACTACATATGCTACCTCTGTTTAAGCTGTGAAGTTCACACAATATATTACAGACATATGCTGTATAATCTAATGGTCCTTTGGAAGGGTGACGCTTTCTGTGAAAAAATGTCATATATCTACAGAAACGCTCCACATATATGATGGTTGTCGATCTACACATGATACTGAGGACAGGTTCACTGCCATGTGGGGCCATAGCTCGCCAAGCTTCACATCATGAGAAGTGTTCTATATCCACACACGCAAACCATCCAACCGTTAATTAGTGGTCCAGATCATGATGGATAGAACGTATAAATATTCCAACCGGACGACCGTACACCCAAACTTCACACCAAGCAGCCGTACACCCAAACTTCCCACCAAACATCCGTACACCCAAACTTCCCGCCGAACAGCAGAAATATGAAATATCTGAAATTCGATCAGATGTGCTTGTGTGGATACAAGACACCAACAGACATCAAATTGTGCCTTTTGTAGTAGCCTCGTGCTTGGGAATTGAAATGCGCACCTTTGAAGTTCAATCTAGCAAGCGTATTGGAGATGGTCCACAGGGAAACCGGATCCTGATCAAGAACTAAAACTGAAAGATTTTCCATCAGGTCAGTGAGACCCTATGCGGAGGACAAGAAGTCTACCAGTGTTTGTGATGGGTCTAATCATATATGGATCTAGATCTAATACCTTCTTTTGGCGTGAGACCTTCACCAAGGGCAAAGGATAGACACTACATATCCCTATATATCAGATGATGTCAGAAAAGGACAAGATTTAAGGAGTAGAGTCCATCTAATTTTTTATTCAAAAGCTGACCTGAATTTGGACAGGGGGGTTGAACAAGATATACTTACTTGAGAAATGCAAGTTAAGATTATCATTATTTTGTCCTCTTGTGCTTCTTCAGTTTCCAGTGTAAAGAAGAAGCAAGACCATGTACAATGCAAGCCGGTGCTTATCTGTAGAAGCAGATTCTTAATTAGGCACCTCTGCCACACACATAAGCACCGGTGCTTAAGAAAAACACGGTTTATTTTACTAACCATCTTGCATTGTACATGGTCTAAGAAGGTGTGAACCCTTACCATCATGACTTCATGTTATCTGTTCTCTATCATCACGCTTGCTTTTGGCACACCCTTTGATGTGACCCGACCTGCATTTCGAACAGTCTATGCAGAAACAAGTTCAGAAAAAGACAAAAATAGATTGAAACAGATGCATGAAAACCATATCAATACTTCAGTTGCAACCATTAGAACTTCCAAGTCCTAAAGGGTCTCAAGTCTCAACTTTCAAATGTCAAAACAAACCAAATGGTGATGTGCTGCTTTAAGATGATTCCTCAGGAAAAAGTCTGGCGAGTAAATAAGGTAATTTATTGGCCAGCTTCACTATTTATAACATGCAATAGTTTCACTGATTTATAGCATATACTGTCATGCATACCAAGAATTCTACTATAAGGAGTCTTTCTGTGCACAGGTGTCGCGACGATATATCATATAATCAATGGGTTAATGCATGCTGGTGAATTTGACCTTGCGGTGGTGCCTGGCGCATGGCTGGCAATGTTGCGAGCACGCAATCCCACATGATGTATGCATGAGCACTAATTGCACCGATGTACAAGATAACTTCACAAAAGACAAAAACCAGTAGTTGTAGCGCGATTGCATCACTATCTTAATGCCGCAACAGTCACTCACCCTAGCCCCAATTGCATCACCACGTCTGTTCTTTTTAGGCACCAAACCTACATATGGATCTATCTTCAGGAAAGTGTACCGGCAACAAAACAAAGATGTGCAATTGATTTCTATTAAGGAAAGGTATAGGACCGATTCCTTAACAAGGAAGATATATGGATGCTATTAAATATTAATCGCTTCCGGAAACAGTGGCAGGGCAAGGATTTAGCCAAGCCCGGGGCGGTTGCAGTCTCTGAGTGAAGGGAGAAACTGGGGAAGAAACACCCAGGGCCAAGCCAAAAATCACTAAAAACTTCTCAAAGGAAAAGTATCCACCGCCATGGGTTCCAAAGCTTGTCACTGCCCCTATCCTGCTGCATGGGTTTCTTGAAGGAACTGATTGCGCATATACTCTATTAATTTTGACTGAAGGAAAACCAGCAAATCAACCGAGCACGCGCGCGCGCACGAACCGGGATCTGGAGAATCCACATACTGGTATCAGATACTCTAAGCAACAATCGAAGTAGGCGCGACACAGATACAGAGATACTATACATAACCAAACCAAACAGATAAAGCTAACAGTAGGGCACAGGCAGACGCTTCGGAATGGTGCACTCACTGGGGGAGGGAAGGCCAGGGTCGACGGCAGCGGTGCCGCCGGCGAGCGCGAGGCTTAGGAGGAGGCGCCGCGCCTCCCGACCGAGCGACGTCGGGATCCCTCTTCTCTCTCGCCGGCGGTCGCCGCCTCGCCATGCGCCGCCCCGCGAGTAGAATGGTCTGGGCCCACGGGGGTTTGGGACGGAAACGAATGGGCTTGACTGTTCATGGGCTCAAAATGCTTCGGCATAGTGGGCCGGATGCCATAAAAGAGCTGTCACGGCACGCTCGTGTCGGGCGGAAGGAGCTCGAGGATCGACCTGCCACGCGTTAAGCACAAACATTTTTTGAATCGCGGAAATTTTTATTTAGATTGTCACATAAATTTTATAAATTCTATAAATTATTATTTTCTCATTGTATACATACTTTTTTAAAATTTCAAAAGAAAACTGATATTCATGAACATTTTTTAGATGCAACTTACATTTTTAATGTATGAAACAACTTTTATTAATTACCAGATTTTATAAAATTTTATAAACAATTTTAAAATATCACGTGACATTTTCTAAATGTCACAAACATTTTGTGTACACGATATTAATAATTTTCTATACATGTTTAACAATAAACCATACAGGAAAAAAAACGAAACCATAAGATAATGGCTACATCATTTGGATATGATACAAAGTTTGACAAGATTTTGCATATTCTAGAAAAAATAATATCAGTTGGATGTGGAATGGTTGTTGAATGCCTACAACAAATTTATACCATGTCAATCATTTCTTACCTATGCACAATTTAACTGGATCTTTGTTGTCGTTGATAGAACAACTACAACAAAGTCGTATCTAACTATTCAAGATACACCCTTAATCCTATGGTTTCATTTTTCTTTTTTCTATTTCTGAAAAAAAAATTCTAGATTGAGCATTCCCTTCTTTTGTTTAGAACACTACTTATTTTGTACATGGGGATTGAATTTTGTGTTCATTTCATCCAAGAATCGTACATGTGAGTGATCAAAATCCAATTTAGGGCATCTACCAAAGTATTTTCTTGGAACAATTCAAGTTCTTTTTTCAGAAATGGAAGACTTTATACACTATATTGGTCCTTTCTAGTTACTCTTACAAAAGCTTTCTATAAATGTTAATGACTTCATTGTTTGTGTGCTTAAGTTGCTAGCAGAGTTGGCACATGTTTCTCTATATGAGTTAAAAAATATATTCATGAAACTATTTCAAAGGCTTTGTCTCATTGAGTAAGAGGAACTGTGCTTCTGCCTTCCAATTCAATGGACATATAATATGTGCTATTCATGGGGCTACCATAAAATGTTCACACACTTTAAAATGTTCCTCAACTTAAAAAAATATCCATTTATTTTAAAAAGTTTCACGAATTCTAAAAGATGTTTGTAGATTTTTTTAAATGTTCATGAATTAAAATGTGAAATAAAAAATAAAAAATAAAGGATAAACTATTAAAACTAATGACAACACATAAAAAAAAAGGCAAAATATCAAACAATCCTTCTCAAACCAAGACAAATCGGCAGGCCTCAACATGGCGAGAGCTATGTACCCCTCGTACCGAGTCCTATTTAGGTATCGCGTAAGGGCGACCGAACTGGGCCGACTCATTACCGTCGTTGTGTTGGTTAGATCTACTATGGTTTTCTTTGCTTTTTTGTTTTCTATCCATTTCTTGTTCTTTTTTTCTTACTTTTTTACTGGTTTTGTTCGGGTTTTTTCTCTGTTATACTTTGTTTTCGTTGTTTTCCATTGGTTTCTTTGGGTTTTTCTATTTTATTGTTATATTTTGGTATTATTTATTGTTTTCACTAATTTTTTGTTTTTCTTTCTTCGTCATACTTTAGTTTTCATTGTTTCTTTGTTGGTTTTGATTGCTGTTGTTTATGTTTTTTGGCGGGGTTTTTCGATATTCCTTTTCTTACACATGTATACTTTTCTCAGCACAGTGTACATTTTTAGGGCACACGTAAAACATTGCTTTAATACACATTGGACATTTTTCAAATACTCCATGATGTATTTTTTTAAAATACAGGTTTTAAACACTTTTTTGAAGACACACTAACATTTTTTAAAATACACATTGTACTTTTTTAATTGCAATAAATATTTTTCTAACTACAGGTCATTTTCTGTATAAACAATTTTAAAAAATGACCCAAACATTTTTTTAAATACATGAATATTTAAAAAATCATGTTTGTATTTGATGGAAATAAACCTTTCTTCACCTACATTAACATGTGTTTACTGTTATAAACATTTTATAAATGTCACGAACATTTTTTTGGATCACGGGATTTTTTAAATGTCATGTGCATTTTATAAATTCTATTAAATATTTATTTTACATTACGCAAACATTTTTTCCATTGCGTACTCATCTTTTGAAAATGTTATAACCAAAATTTTGAAACTAGTGAGCATTTTACAAAATGTAACTTAAATTTTTCATGTGCAAAATATTTTTTATGAATTACATACTTTCTTACATTGTATAAACAATTTTTAAATGTCATAAAATTTCCTTAATATATGATTTAAAAAAATTCTATGCACATTTAACATTTTTAAATGCATGATTAGTATTTTTATTATTTTTTCTGAAAATTATTTTTGCAATATATATTTATAATATTTCAAAATATAAATAACAATAAAAATAAAGGAAAAATGAAACCGTGGGATAATAGGCACACGGGTTGTATCTGATACAAAGTTGCAGCAGATTTTGCATATTCTAGAATTTTTGTTATCAATTGATACTATGTCAACCATTTCTTACCTACACACAATTTGTCTGGATCTTTGTTGTTGTTGATAGAACAACTCTAACAAAGCCATGTCTTCCCGTAAAAAAATACAAAGCCATGTCTAACTATTCATGGTATACACTTACTCCTATGGTTTCATTTTTATTTCTTCTATTTCTGGATATTAAAATTTGGTTCGAGATTGAGCATTCGCTTCTTTTATTTGGAACACTTCTTTTCTTTCTACATGGGATTGAATTTTTTGTTCATTGTATCTAAGAATACCACTTGTTAGTGATCAAAACCCAATTTAGGGCATCTAACAAGGTATTGACTCGGAATAAATCAAGTTCTTTTTTTTCAAAAATGGAGGAGTTTATACAGTATATTGACCCTTCCTAGTTACTCCTACAAAAGCTTTTTATAAATGTTAATGGTTTCATTGTTTGTCTGCTTAATGGCATCTACAACCAGGATGGGCAAATCCCCACCCCCACGCCCAAACGCATGCTTGCACGTCCGGGCGCGTCCGTGGTAATGCCCGGATAGTTGCCATGTCCCTCTGCCCACAACCACAAACCCCAAATCTCCTAGACCTGCCTCATACAAAAGCATGCAAAATATGTCGACCAAACAAAATATCATCAAACTTAGCATTTGAAATGGCGAGAATCCACATAGTTCATACAAAATGACCCAAACAGTTCACATTTCAACAAAATAAACTAAAATATTGATGAGTGTTATTTTTACAATCCTCTACCCTTAGTTTAAACTGAGATATTTCATTAAAACCGAGATATCCGCTCAGATATTACCACTAATGACTAATGAATGCATTGGTTTCATTAAATCCTCTCTTTATTGTGTATCTACAGGAAATGGGCTTAAAACATGGACGAAACCAAGTGCTAATATGGAAAGGAGTAAAGGAGAAGATAGAAGAAATCAAGTGGAGGCGCACTAGCCAAGCCAGAGCAAAAGACCTCGTTTCATACGCCCGCGGCCGCTTGTATGAGCGGTCATATGGCGTGGAAATCGAGGCTCCTCGTCCACCTGAACAACTTTTGTAAAGGGCCAATGCCAAAATGTCAATAGAAAAGCCGTGAACGGAGGCAGGATAGAGTCATCTTCATCCCATCTTCATCAACCCTAGTCACCGCCATTTTCATCTCCATAGCCACCATCTCCCTCCACCATAGTTCTCCCTCCACAAGATCATACTTGTAATCGTGTATCACACACAACATCCATTGTAAGACACATTATCGATCAATCCACCTTCATGATGTGTTCTTCGTGTGATTGGATCTCCATGTATGTGTAGTTTGGTAAGGTATGGGTTGAGGCAAGGGACTTGCAACCCGCTGTATTTGTTGAAGGGATCAATGGAAGTGCACTGAATTAATGTCCCGTATGTGTGAAATAAATTGTTCCATAGACGTCTCTTGTCTCTTTCACATTCATCATCCCTGCAGGTACCCAAGATCATGAGGAACGAGTCATGAGGAGGCTAAAGTAGGGATACCATGAAGTGTTATTCTGAACACCAGTGACAGAAAGGTTTAGTACGGTAACACCGATCCTATCTCTGGGGATTCAAGAGGTGTAGTCATTAAACGCCCAATACTTTTGCCTGATTATTGCAATCTTAATTATCGAGGCAACCCCGCGAGATGGATAGGTCCTTCGGTTGTACAATTGACTCTTGATACAGGACACATGTCGTTCAAGATGTAATTTGGACACATCCCCACTTCGGTTCATGATAATCCACAAGTATAGGGGATCGCAATAGTCTTTGAGGGTATTATTTCACCCGAATTTATTGATTCAACACAAGTGGAGCCAAAGAATATTTACAAGCCTTAGAAGTTGAGTTATTCATTCAAACACACCCTGAAAGTTGTTTCTCTTCAGCAAAGCGTTTAGTTGAACAATAGTTTGATAGTAGTGGTAAAAGTAGAAGTGGTAGCAGTAACATTAACGATAGCGGTTTTATAACGATTGTAACGACAGCAACAATAGTAACTTAGCAAAGACAATATGATCAAAATGTAGGCATTTTATCAGTGGCGGATATTTGTGTGGATGACATTCATCATGTAAAATCAAAATTCACAACCTAGAGTGATACACGATAGCTCCAATTTATCAATTTAATGCAGGCATGTATTTCATATATAGTCATACGTGCTTATAATAAGAACTTGCATGACATCTTTTGTCCTACCCTCCCGTGGCAACAGGGTCCATAAGGAAATCTAAGGGATACTAAGGCCTCCTTTTAATAGAGAAGCGGAACAAATCATTAACACATGATGAATACATGAACACCTCGAATTCCTCGTAGAGTATCCTAATTATTGTCACCTTGGGGTCTATGGTTCAGAATAATAACAAGTGCATATAACTAGCAGATAGGATCAAGAACTCAAATATATTGATGACAACTTAAAGGGTTCATATTTGAAATCATGGCACTCGGGCCCTAGTGACAAGCATTAAGCATAACAAAGTCATAGCAACATCAATCTAAAAACATCATGGATAATAGGGATCAAGCCCTAACAAATTGACTCGATTACATGACAAATCTCATCCAACTCCATCACCATCCAGCAAGCCTACGAAGGAATTACTCACTCCCGGTAGTGAGCATCATTGTTTTTTTTACGCTGACAATGACGAATCCCCCTCTCTGGAGCCCCGAATGGACTCCAGATCAGCCCTCCCAATGGAGAACATGAGGTGTAGGCAACTACGTATCGTAAAACATGATGAAACTTTCTCTCTGGCTTTTTTCTCCACAAGACGGAACTTATAGGATCAGAGGTAGGGCAAACGGAGGCTCGAGGGGCTCACAAGCTCAGGTGGCGCGCCACCTGAGCTTGTTGCTCTGTGGTGGCCCCTCCAGTATATCTTTTTGTCAGTATTTTTACATTTTCTAGAAAAATTCTTCGTAAATTTTCAGCCCAATCCGAGAACTTTTATTTCTGCACAAAAATAGGTAGTTCTGCGGAAAGCAGAGTCAGTCCTGATTAGTTTCATTCAAACTATGCAAATTAGAGTCGAAAACAAGAGCAAACGTGTTTGGGAAAGTAGATACGTTTGAGACATATCAACTCCCCCAAGCTTAACTCATTGATTGTCCTCAACCAATTCAGTTGATAAACTGAGAGTGAAAAGGAAAAACTTGTACAAACTCTTTTGTTTTAGTTGCTATATATATGCTTAACTAGTAATCAAGTTTTCAGCAAAGATCATGAACTAACCATATAAATTATAACACTTACATCTCACATTTACTCCTGAAAATGTCATAATCTACTAGTGAGAAATAATAATATATCTCAAATGCCAACAATTTGTCAAAAATGACCATGATACAATATGATACCATGGTATGTCGCTAGCCCTTTCACATCTAAGTCCTTCCCCTAGGACATCTGTCATGACAACTCCAGGACAGTTGACGCCCACCGTGGGGACTGCGCACGGTGGTTTCGAGTTCTTGAAGGGCAGCTTCGAAGGGATCAAGGGATACGTTGTGGGCGGATGACCAAGAGTCGTCGCGGCAAGCTCTACATCGACAATGCTGGCTGGGCCCCCGAGGACGGCTCAATTGAGTATGGGTATCGGGTCCCCTTCGGCGGAATCCACGTCTTCATCGGCAAGATCGGCGAACTGGGCCCTGAGCCGGACATCTGCACTGACATCATCGAGACGGCTCAGCGTGCGAGACCCGCCCAGGTTCAGCCCGCCGTGAGGCGTGCCTTTGTTGGATATATCCATGGGGCTGAATTGGAAGGCTCTGTATCTCGCGGTGAGACGGCCATCTATTCTGATGGTGAATCGTCCACGGGCGAGACCGACTCAATGTATCAGCTTCAAAACGGACGGCTTGGGGGCTGTTCCGATGGTAACAGTATTCCAGACCCCCGTGAGCCACCGAACAGGATGGCGATCTTCATGACTAGCACCCAGTTGGTTCTCGGTTCAACAACCGCCACGTCTATGACTCTTGGCGCAGAGGCGATGACAGCGGCAGGCGCGGGCGGACCAGCACGCCCGCCGGCTCAAGTTTTAATAGATTTATTAGAGGCTCTGGCGACTCTGATGGGAGTAGAGGTAACCCCGGACAACCAGGAACAACACAAAGTGGATGTGGCTAAGCTGCGTGATGAGATAACACAAGCAAAGGAAGAGCTGGCGGCGGAGAACACTAGGATGACCGCAGAGCGGGCCATTTTGAACGCTCAAGCACAACAGATTCAAGCAGACTCATACCGGCTCACGGTGGATCAGAACGCTTCCAATGAAGTCTTGAGGAGAAAGCACCGGAGTCGACTGTCTTTCATTTATGAGCCAAGGAATCTTTTCAATACAACTGGAGCAGGGACCAGTAACCCGCCGGTGATAAACCAAATGGCTGAAGCGCCAAGGGGTGGAGCACCGGTTCAGCCACGCGTGACAGGTTCTCCACATGTGAATCACGCCCCGCCTCATCACCCGGTGACACCTCCGGGTCATTATTCCAACCCTCTAATAATATGATTGCTGCGGCTACGCGATTGGCGGCTCTGCCAGTCGAGGGCGAGACTCCGGTGGCAGTTGAAACCCGAAGGGCCAGAGAACTCCTTCAGACAGTGCTGGCGCAGCAGCAGGCTTATTCTTATAGTCATGAACGGATTCTTTCGACCCCTCGTCCAAGCCAGAGGTTTCGAGTACATTGACTCACCAGCGGTTTCGAGTACTGAGCGGCACCGTAACCAACCTCGTGGGCATGACTCGGCGCACAACGGTGCCAACGCGCAAGATTTGGTGGATCAGGGCAGAACGCGTCGGGAGACCGAGCTGGTGGCTCATCAGAACGTGTCGTTTTACCGAACAGCTTCAGTGGAGGCAGGTGTGGCTTCTAGAACTTGGGGTGTGCCGTGTTTAACGACGGCTCTGCGAAGCGAGCGTTTGCCCAAGGACTTCAAGGGCCCTCGTAAGGTGCCTCATTATACATCAGATCGGCCCCCTGAGGTTTGGGTGGAGAGTTATGAGATGGCTATGGAGATGGTGGATGTTAGTGAAGCTGCATATGCTAAGTATTTCACCATGATGCTGGAAGGGACATCCCGTAATTGGTTGACAAGACTACCTGTCAACTCCATTGGGTCATGGGCAGAACTGAAATCCAAGTTTATCCGACATTTCAAGGATACATGCAAGCAGGCTATGTCAATTGTGGATTTAGCTTCATGTGTTCAAGCCAAGGGTGAATCGACGACCAGCTGGGCGCACCGGGTCTCGACCATTATACATTCTTCAGATAAGATCAACGCCGGCTCATCAGTTTTAATGTTTGAGAAAAATTGCCGTTTCCTTCGACTCAAATAGAAGCTTGGGCGGCTTACACGTCATTGCGATGATATTGGGGAGCTCATGACGGCTCTTGTCAAATATGCTGACTCTGATAGTACCAAGGACCCCGACTCTGAGGATGAAAGATTGGGAAAGGGAAAGAAGAGTAGCGGTATGAGGGGACAATAGTTTAACCCGGCCAATCAGGGCGGTGGCGGTAAGCGCAAGGCTGATGATTTTGTAGCTAACACCGCTGCGCAGAATTATAACCAGCGCCGTAAGGGGAGGACGGCTCAAGGAACAAAATATAACCTTGAAGAAATAATGAATCAGTCATGTCCGAAGCACGGAACTGAGGAAATGCCATCTACCCATATGTGGAAGGATTGCAACATTATGAGACATTTCAGGGAGTCTATCCAGCACAACCATGGTCCGAACGGCAGTTCAGGATCCGGCTCCCATGGTCCGGGTCATGGAGGCGGCGGCTCAAATTCCGGGTTTCAAGGCCAAGGCAATCAAGGTGGTAACAATTAGCAGAATAATCAAGGGAATCAGCAGCATCAGTCTGGTTATCGGAGCAACCCGAAGCAATTGAACAATGGGCAGTACCACATTTTTACCACAAGTTTATGCAAGCGGGATCAAAAGCTTTATAAAAGGGTTGTGAACACCGTTGAACCGGCTGTTCCGCGCTAGTTGCGATGGTCCAAGCATCCCATTGTGTGGAGTCGTGAGGATCACCCGCCCCAGGTTGATAATTCGGGTCAGTTGGCCTTGGTGGTGGCGCCTCAGGTTGGAGGATATAAGTTCACTAAAGTGCTCATGGATGGGGGCAGCAACATCAATATCCTTTACTATGATACTTTCCGTCGCATGGGATTAACTGACAAAAATCTTAAACCATCCAATACTATTTTCCATGGAGTGGTGCCTGGTAAGTCGGCATACCCGGTGGGCAAAATTGATCTGAAGGTAACCTTCGGGGATGAGTATGATGCTAGAACAGAAACTCTAACATTTGAAGTTATTAAGATCCACAGCCCGTATCATGCTCTCTTTGGACGGCCGACTTATGCTAAATACATGGCGAGGCCATGTGATACGTCCAAAATGCATCACTATTTTGTATCATAATTTATCCTTATTCATTGATATATTTCACGTTATGATGATGTTCTTATGATGTTTTGGTCTATTTTACACAGTTTGCAACTTTCCAATACCGGAACAGCAGACGCAGGATTCAGCAGGAAAAAGTGGATGCTGAGTTGCTGAAGAAGAACACCTCCAAATTACCTGAAAATTGACGGGAGGTATTTTTCAGACGAATAACGAAGACACGCAAAAGGGGAGTCAGAGGGGGGCCACAGGGTGCCCAGGCGGCCTGGGGGCGCGCCCCCCCGGCCGCGCCGGGGGGGCGCCTGGAGCCCCTGGCTCACCTCTGGTCGCCCCCTTTTGCATATATGTTCTCCGTTCTCCGAAAACCCTAGGCACGAGACTTTTTACGGAGTTCCGCCGCC
The DNA here is from genome assembly GCA_902687465.1 of Secale cereale. NCBI lineage: Eukaryota > Viridiplantae > Streptophyta > Magnoliopsida > Poales > Poaceae > Secale > Secale cereale. Next base: position 743,704,806 of record LR738715.1, on the reverse strand, counting down.
GCTTCGAGGCGGAAACCTACAGAGAAGAAAAGGGCATCTCCGGCGGGCAGATTTCGCCGGGGAGATCACCTCCCGGAAGGGGAGATCGTCGTCATCGTCATCACCATCGTCACGGGCATCATCGAGATCATCATCAACATCATCCCCAACACCAGCACCATCTCCATCTTCATCCAAATCTCATCTTACAATCGCAACTCTTGTTGTAACTCGAGCTATCTATCCTCTCTACTCCATCGGTGTTGATTACTACTTTGTGGTGAATGCTATTGAGTTTTGTTGGAGAAATATTATTATGTCCAGATTGTTTATCACATATTTATCCCCACTGATCATGATCTCTTTTATGTCTTGTGAGTAGTTACCTTAGTTCTTGAGGACATGGGGAAAGTCTTGTTGTTAGTAGTCATATGCTGTTGAAGTAATATGTGTTGTTTCATATTTCAGTTGTGTTGTCATTCTACTAGTGGTGTTGTGTGAGTCGAACACCCAACACTTCGCCTTATTAAGGACCTAGGGGAATACATTGTGTATAAAGAATGCTTATGGTGGGTTGCCGGAGTGACAGAAACCTGAACCCCAGTTAGCACGCTTTTGCATAAGGGAATAATGGATCGTCGATCGTATTGCTATGGTTAGGCTTTTGCCTTAAATTCTATCTTGTATTTGCGGATGCTTGCAAGGTGTTTAATCATAAGAGTGCATCCATCTTAGTCTAGAGAGTGCACTAGCATAGATCCACCCACTCAACACTTATCAACACATAACATAGTATCGATACGGAATATGGCGAAAGCACATGACTACCTCTCCCGTGTGTCCTCAAGAACGCTTTAGTCTTTATAAGTTCAGTTGCTAGGCCTCTCCTTTGCTAAGAAAGGATTGGGCCACTTGGTACTCTCAGTATCTTTTACATTACTCGCTTTTACTTTCCTGTTGCTTATACCGAGAAAACCCCTAAAAGTTATCTTTCAGTGCTTGCAGTAATTTCTTGCTCAGAATCGCTTATCAATACCTTCTGCTCCTCGTTGGGTTCGACACTCTTACTTATCGAAAACGCTGCAATAGATCCCTTACGGTGAGGGTCATCAAGTACCGTTTTCTGGCGCCGTTGCCGGGGAGCGTAGCGCTATTGGTAAAGTGAAACTGGTAAGAAAGTTTTTCATAATTCTGTTTTTTTATTTTTGCTATTGCTGCTCTTTGTCCTTATGGACAACCCTATTATTGGAGCGTTGCTTGCGGGAAGACGCCCCACACCTGTGGTGGTTGATCCTCCCCCTACTGAAATTGTGCCTTATAAAATACCAGCTGGCATTATCGATTACGTTTTGGCTAATCGTTATGCAGGAGACAGACATCCCGATGAACACTTGCTATATTTGTCACGACTATGTTCATTATTTAAGCTTGCAGGTGTATCGAGGGAGTTTGTCATGAGGAAATTGTTTGTCGTATCACTTATAGATAAAGCTTCAGATTGGTATGGGCTTCTCGATAACTCACACTTGCTGGACTGGCAGGAGCTTATGTCTCTCTTTTATACTAAGTTTTATCCTCTTCATGAAATTCATCGAGACAGGAATTATATCTATAACTTTAGGTCTCGTGACAGAGAAAGCATTGCTCAAGCTTGGGGGAGATTGAAGTCCCTAATGCTCAAATGCCCTATTCATAAGATTCCCAAGGAAATTATACTTACAAATTTTTATGCCAGGCTTTCTCGTCAGGATAGGAGATGCTGGATGCCTCCTCTAGTGGGGTGTTTCAGAAGAAGAGTGTGGAAGAAAGGTGGGATCTCCTTGAAAGAATCCAGAGGAATACCGAAGATTGGGAAATTGATAAAGGTATTGAACCCGCTATAAATTATGAACATGATTATATTGAGAGCTATGTGGAAACTGATTACTTCAATACGTTTTGCTCTAAGATTGGTCTTGATTCCCATCTAGTGATTGATTTGTGTAAGAATTTTGCCTCTCACGTTGATTCTTTTAAAAAGAAGAGAGACCAGCACCATGCACCTTTTAAAGAACCACCTATTGATATTTTTGTTGCTGACCCTATTTTGCCTGCAGTTATATATGAACAGCCTTCTTTTCCCACGAGGATAAGGGAGCACTCTCTTGTGACAGGCATAATAAATAAAAGTGAGAGAAGAGTTGATGAGCCTGAGGACCAGATCAGGGTCAATCCTCAAGTTGCATTGATTAAAGACCTTGCTACTGATGATGTTTTGGATTCCAATATAACTTTTTGTGCTGTTTCCACTAACCTTGTCACAGCCAAGAATAAAGGCCCAATTTCAGGTACTCCAGCGGTATCTGTTAAAATAGGAGATCACAATTATTATGGGCTATGCGATTTGGGATCGAGTGCAAGTGCTATTCCTTATTCACTTTATGAAGAAATCATCGGTGAGATTTCCCCTTGTGAACTTGAAGAAGTTGATGTTACTATTCATCTTGCAAATAGAACAACTATCTCTCCTATCGGAATTGTGAGGGACGTTGAAGTCCTATGTGGAAAGGTAAAATACCCTACCGACTTTCTGGTACTTGGTTCAGCCAGGGACAATTTTTGTCCCATTATTTTTGGTAGACCTTTTCTTAGAACTTGTGGAGCTATAATAGATTGCAAGAAAGGTAAAGTTTCTGTTGAATTCGATGGTGAGCCATATGAATTTAATTTTTCTAAGTTCTCTAAGCAGCCTCGTGGTACTGATTCACCTAGTAATGATAAAATTATTGAAAGTATTGCCTCTATTGCTATTCCCCCTGATGATCCTTTGCAGCAATACATGGAGGACCACGAGAATGATTTACATATGCAGGAAAGAAATGAACTAGATGAAATATTCTTGAGGCAGCCTGCTATCCTGAAGCACAACCTTCCGGTTGAACCTTTGGGAATTTTATCAAAACCGAAAGAAGACCCGGTGTTCGATCTTAAACCTCTTCCCGATACGCTCAAGTATGCTTATTTAGATGAAAAGAATGTATATCCTGTTATTATCAATTCTAACCTTTCAGGATATGAAGAAGAGCGATTATTGGAAGTACTTCGTAAACACCGAGGCGCAATTGGCTATACCCTTGATGACCTTAAGGGGATTAGTCCATCTATCTGTCAACATACTATCAACCTTGAGCCTGATGCTAAACCAGTTGTTGATCATCGACGACGGTTGAACCCGAAGATGATGGATGTTGTGAGAACTGAGATTCTCAAGCTTCTAGCCGCATGTATTATCTACCCTATAGCTGATAGTAAGTGGGTAAGTCTGGTACATTGTGTTCCTAAGAAAGGAGGTACAACTGTGGTTCCTAATGATAAAAATGAACTAATACCTCAGAGAATTATTATTGGATATAGAATGTGTATTGATTACAGGAAGTTGAACAAGGCAACCAGGAAGGATCACTACCCGTTGCCGTTTATCGACCAAATGCTTGAAAGGTTATCCAAAAATACCCACTTTTGTTATCTCGATGGTTATTCTGGCTTCTCTCAAATTCATGTTAACACTGTCGATCAAGAGAAGACCACTTTTACTTGTCCCTTTGGTACTTATGCTTACAGACGTATGCCTTTTTGTTTATGTAATGCCCCTGCTACTTTTCAAAGGTGTATGTCTGCTGTCTTTCATGGTTTCTGCGGGGATATTATGGAAGTCTTCATGGACGATTTCTCAGTCTATGGAACTTCATTTGACCATTGTCTTCACAAGCTTAATAAAGTTTTGCAGAGATGCGAGGAGACAAATTTGGTACTCAACTGGGAGAAGTGCCACTTTATGGTTAATGAAGGAATTGTTCTTGGTCACAAGATTTCCGAAAGGGGAATTGAAGTGGACAAGGCCAAGATCGAAGCTATTGAGAGGATGCCCTATCCAAGGGACATCAAAGGTATTCGCAGTTTTCTCGGTCATGCAGGTTTTTATAGAAGATTTATTAAAGACTTTTCTAAAACCTCGCAACCCCTCACTAATCTTCTCCAGAAGGATGTTCCTTTTGTTTTTGATGAAAATTGTAAGGAAGCTTTTGAAGTCCTTAAGAAAGCTTTAATAACTGCTCCCATAGTACAACCACCTGATTGGAATTTACCTTTTGGGATTATGTGTGATGCAAGTGATTTTGCTGTTGGAGCTGTTTTAGGACAGAGAGTTGATAAGAAATTCAATGTTATACATTATGCTAGTAAAACCCTTGATAGCGCTCAAAGAAATTATGCTACTACTGAGAAAGCATTCTTAGCTGTAGTTTTTGCTTGTGATAAGTTTAGGCAGTATATTGTTGATTCCAAAGTTATTATTCATACTGATCATGCTGCCATTAAGTATCTTATGACAAAGAAGGATGCCAAGCCAAGACTTATCAGATGGGTACTCCTTCTTCAAGAATTTGATTTGCAGATTGTTGATAGGAAAGGGGAAGACAATCCGGTGGCGGACAATCTTTCAAGGATGGAAGATATACCGCATGACCCCATCCCAATTAACGATAGTTTTCCAGACGAGCAACTTGCTGTTGTAAATGTACAACCTCTTTCCTATCCTTGGTATGCAGATTATGCTAATTTTATTGTTGCAAAGTATTTGCCTCCAGGTCTAACATTTCAGCAAAGGAAGAAGTTCTTTCATGATTTGAGGCACTACTTTTGGGATGACCCACATCTTTTCAAAGAAGGCCCCGACGGGATCGTGAGAACATGCATTCCGGAACATGAGCAGAAGGACATTCTCCGACGGTGTCATGATAGTCCCTATGGAGGACATCATGCCGGTGAAAGGACTGCACATAAGGTTCTTCAATCAGGTTTTTATTGGCCTACTCTTTTTAAAGATGCTAGAAATTATGTTTTAGCTTGTGATAAATGTCAGAGAGTTGGTAACATTAGTAGAAGGAATGAGATGCCTATGAATTACTCACTAGTGATTGAACCTTTCGATTTGTGGGGTTTTGATTTTATGGGTCCTTTTCCTTCTTCGCACAAGTACACTCACATTTTAGTAGCTGTTGATTATGTGACCAAGTGGGTTGAAGCAATCCCCACTGAAAGTGCTGATCACAAAACGTCTTTGAAAATGCTTAAAGATGTAATTTTTTCCTAGGTTTGGTGTGCCAAGGTACCTCATGACCGATGGAGGATCACACTTCACGCACGGAGCTTTTAGAAAAGCTTTGGCTAAATACGATGTTAATCATAGAATTGCTTCACCTTATCATCCTCAAACTAGTGGGCAAGTTGAGCTCACCAATAGAGAGATTAAGTTGATCTTGCAGAAAACAGTAAACAGAAATAGGAAAGATTGGTCAAATAAATTAGGAGATGCTTTGTGGGCATATAGAACTGCTTACAAAAACCCCATGGGCATGTCCCTCTATAAGATGGTGTATGTCAAGGCTTGCCATTTGCCATTAGAGTTAGAGCACAAAGCTTTCTGGGCTGTTAGAGAGCTTAACGCTGACCCAAAATTAGCTGGTGAGAAGCGTCTCATGAACTTGACTTCTCTAGATGAATGGAGGAGTGAAGCTTACGAGAGCGCTAAAATGTTCAAAGAGAAGGTAAAAAGGTGGCATGATAGGAAGATTCTGAAATGTGAATTTAATGTTGGTGATAAAGTTTTGTTGTTTAGATCTCGTTTCAGGTTTTCTCCAGGTAAACTACTTTCCAGGTGGGATGGAACGTTTCATATTGAAGAAGTTTATCGGTCTGGTGCAATTAAGATTAATAATTTTGAAGGCACCAAACCTCAAGTTGTGAATGGGCAAAGGCTTAAACATTACATAGCAGGAGACCCTGTCGATGTTGATGTGAATATAATATACACAACAACCCACGAAGAACATGTTGCAGCCCTGTTTCAGACGCCAGCAGAAGCAGAATAAAGAAAAGGTATGTAGTACGGTAAGAAAACACCGCAAACCATCATAAAAGTTCCGTATTACGAGTTTTTGTGAAATTAGTAAAATTCCGAGTCGAAGTGGAGCCGGAGGCGACCTCCAGGGAGTCCAGGCGCCCCCCTGGCCCCCCCTGGGCCGCGCCGGCAGGCCGCCTGGGCACCCTAGAGCCCGTCTCCGACCCCGCTTTGGTCCGTTACCTTCCTTTCTGTACATAAATTTTTCCTATATATTTGCCCGGATTGTTCCGGCAACGTATCTTGCGATTTTGCGTGTTTTCTCTTCGATCTATTTCTGCCAGGAAATCTTTCAGCTAAACTTAGGTGCTATGGCTTCTCCAAGTTCCCCCAAGGACACGTTCGTCGTCAACGTCATCAACCCTTACCTCGCTGAGGTGAAGAAGCACCCTTAGGTTGTTCGGATGGAGGACGGTGTCCCTCATCAAGAAGATCTGAAGGGACCTATCAAGGAGGGGAGCATCTAGGCCAGGCTGGAAGAAGTGGAGCAGGAAGTCTTCAAGTACAAGAAAGTGATTGAGCGTGGTGTTGAAGTTAACTTTGACATCACCGACGAGCTGAAGAACTACTTCCTGAAGGAGATGAAGGAGATGTGGGAAAGAATCGCCGCGCCTGAAGACAGAATTATAGAACTCCAAGGGCAAATTAATGATCTACAAAACCAGAACTGTGAGTATGAACTAAGGTTTCTGCGCATGGGTTTGGGTGCTGAATGCAGGATTCAGGAGATGAGCCTCTCATATGAGATTTTAGCAAGATATCCATGGAAGCGTTTCGCCAAGGACTACGTGATTAACGCCAACAAATACGGGTGAAATCTCCTGGGGTAATGGCATTCCCTTGGCTTGTTCCAAGCTTGGGGGAGTGCCCGGTATCATTATCTTTACTTTTTGTCTTTTTAGAGTCAAGTAGAGTCGTATCATGACTAGGGAGGTTATTATATGAGATAGGTGTGTGCATTGAGGTCTATCGCTCCTTCGGTGAAGATTTGTATCCGTGTGTGTGGAGTCGTTTATGATGGAATATTAATGAGAAGTTTATCGGTTCCTTTTGCTGCACTCGGTATTCTCTTCACGCAATTGACCTTATATGATGATTCTTATGGGGAGTATTGAGCTTATGTCAGGTATGGCTATGAAACTTTATTTAATCTTGGCAAACATAGCTTTGGTCATAACAACAAGCATGATTTTCTTAAAGTATCAACATAGCCAAAACCTTTATGTTATTATGCTTGAAGTGTTATGTTGACAAGGAAGACAACTTGATGTGTTATGCTTATTTCAATGTTCATGCTTTATATTGCTTTGCATCTTAGTCATCATCAATTGTCTGTTCTCTCAAAACCTTTGCTAGCCTAACTCTGTACTAAGCGGAATTCTACTTGTGCATCCATACCCTTAAGCCAATACCTTCAATATGAGTCCACCATACCTACCTACTCGTGGTACTCCACTACCACCTCCTAAAGTATATAATTTATGTGTTATCCTTAAATGTTCAAAATCTTTTATTTTGTGCCTCTGTTTTAGCTCATGAGGAAGTAATAGCTAATTCATAGCCTTTTTGAGTTGGACAAGCTTCACCCCGGGATTGCATGTATAATGTGCAAACCCATAATACGAAAAGGAACTGGCATTGAGTGCGCCCGGCTTAAAAATAATATAACAAACAAACCCTCCTTCACGCTTTGTTCACGAGAAATCAGAAAACTTTGGCAGTGATAAACAAAGGAGAATAAGAGGATGATATCGTCCTCATACGAGAGCCGTTCCTCGAAACTTGTCCAGTTCAAGAAGCAACTGAGTTATTTATTAGCATTCGTTGACAAATCATGCACCCCTCAAAACTTGTTTTCATTCTGTTTGATTTGAGGATAGCACATGAGTTTTCCCTACTACCCTAGAGCAGGGACTATCTTTTAATTGTAAGTTGAGTCAGTTATTCCTACTCCCCTCTATTTCTCAAAGAGAGCAGACGTTTGATGTTGATAAGGATTCATTCATATAAAGCTGCATTGAGATTTGTCATGTCATATCCTTGTTGACATTATCATTTGATAAGTAAGTTGTTTGTCATGCCCAGCTAAGGCAAATATCTTCCTTTGTGTTAACACTTTCGCTTCCTGCTTATTAGCATGTTATTTCAAAAAGCTTCAATTAATCCCATCAAGATATAAGAGCAAAAGTTAAAATTATTTGTTGTTCTTTGACCAAAGGACATGTTTGCCATGATATAATGAGTTTCCTTAGTCCTACTTTCGAATATAAGTGTTAACACTTTTTCATAAGAGCCTTATGAGTTGGAGATTGCTGCTGAGGATAATTGAGTTGGTAAAGAGACTATGATGCTTCTTGTCCGTATTCTATTTATCGACACTTCACTCTCTAAACTTGTGGACAGGTTTACCGAGTTCATATTCGCTTGGGGACAAGTGAGGTCTAAGCTTGGGGGTGTTGATACGTCCAAAATGCATCACTATTTTGTATCATAATTTATCCTTATTCATTGATATATTTCACGTTATGATGATGTTCTTATGATGTTTTGGTCTATTTTACACAGTTTGCAACTTTCCAATACCGGAACAGCAGACGCAGGATTCAGCAGGAAAAAGTGGATGCTGAGTTGCTGAAGAATAACACCTCCAAATTACCTGAAAATTGACGGGAGGTATTTTTCAGACGAATAACAAAGACACGCAAAAGGGGAGTCAGAGGAGGGCCACAGGGTGCCCAGGCGGCCTGGGGGCGCGCCCCCCTGGCCGCGCCGGGGGGGTGCCTGGAGCCCCTGGCCCACCTCTGGTCGCCCCCTTTTGCATATATGTTCTCCGTTCTCCGAAAACCCTAGGCACGAGACTTTTTACGGAGTTCCGCCGCCGCTTCGAGGCGGAAACCTACAGAGAAGAAAAGGGCATCTCCGGCGGGCAGATTCCGCCGGGGAGATCACCTCCCGGAAGGGGAGATCGTCGTCATCGTCATCACCATCGTCACGGGCATCATCGAGATCATCATCAACATCATCCCCAACACCAGCACCATCTCCATGTTCATCCAAATCTCATCTTACAATCGCAACTCGTGTTGTAACTCGAGCTATCTATCCTCTCTACTCCATCGGTGTTGATTACTACTTTGTGGTGAATGCTATTGAGTTTTGTTGGAGAAATATTATTATGTCCAGATTGTTTATCACATATTTATCCCCAGTGATCATGATCTCTTTTATGTCTTGTGAGTAGTTACCTTAGTTCTTGAGGACATGGGGAAAGTCTTGTTGTTAGTAGTCATATGCTGTTGAAGTAATATGTGTTGTTTGATATTTCAGTTGTGTTATCATTCTACTAGTGGTGTTGTGTGAGTCGAACACCCAACACTTCGCCTTATTAAGGACCTAGGGGAATACATTGTGTATAAAGAATGCTTATGGTGGGTTGCCGGAGTGACAGAAACCTGAACCCCAGTTCGCACGCTTTTGCATAAGGGAATAATGGATCCTCGATCGTATTGCTATGGTTAGGCTTTTGCCTTAAATTCTATCTTGTATTTGCGGATGCTTGCAAGGTGTTTAATCATAAGAGTGCATTCCTCTTAGTCTAGAGAGTGCACTAGCATAGATCCACCCACTCAACACATAACATAGTATCGATACGGAATATGGCGAAAGCACATGACTACCTCTCCCGTGTGTCCTCAAGAACGCTTTAGTCTTTATAAGTTCAGTTGCTAGGCCTCTCCTTTGCTAAGAAAGGATTGGGCCACTTGGTACTCTCAGTATCTTTTACATTACTCGCTTTTACTTTCCTGTTGCTTATACCGAGAAAACCCCTAAAAGTTATCTTTCAGTGCTTGCAGTAATTTCTTGCTCAGAATCGCTTATCAATACCTTCTGCTCCTCGTTGGGTTCGACACTCTTACTTATCGAAAACGCTGCAATAGATCCCTTACGGTGAGGGTCATCACCATGTTATGTTTATCTGCAGCTTAAGATGCCGGGTCACAAGGGCACTATAAGGGTGCATGGGAGTCGCAAGGTAGCCTTGGAGTGTGAGGAAGGTGACGCTGCTTACGCAGAGCCTGTTTGTTCCACAGAGGAATTGAAATTTTACAAGGATAACGTTGACCCGGTGGATATGACGTCTTTGAAGAAGCCAACCACAGAGCATTACCCTTTGTTGAAGTTTAAATCGGCGGACGACACCAAGCTAGTTGACTTTGTTCCTGGCGATTCATCTAAGCAATTCAGCATCAGTGCTAATCTAGATCTGAAATAGGAAAGCGCGCTCATCGAGTTCATACGTGAGAGCCAGGACATCTTTGCATGGAAGCCTTCAGACATGCCGGGTGTATCGAGGTAACTCGCTGAGCACACTCTTAATATTGATCAGAAGTTTAAGTCGGTCAGACAATTCCTTCGTCGTTTTAACAAGGAGAGGCGGAAGGCCATTGGTGAAGAAGTGGCCCGGCTCTTAGTGGCCGGGTTTATCATTGAAGTTTTTCATCCTGAGTGGTTGGCTAAGCGGTATTAGTGCTTAATAAGAACGTCACTTGGTGAATGTGTGTGGATTACATGGACTTAAACAAGGCTTGTCTGGCTGATCCGTTTGCTCTCTCTCGTATTGATCAAATCATTGATGCTACGACGGGTTGTAAGCGTTTGAGTTTTTTGGATGCTTATTCTGGTTATCATCAGATCAAGATGGCAGTTAAGGACTAGGAGAAGACAACTTTCATTACTCCATTTGGAGCCTTCTGCTATGTATCTATGCCTTTCGGGCTCAAGAGTGCCCAGGCGACTTACCAGCGGTGTGTACAGAATTGCCTTCACGATCAAATCAGGCGTAATATTCATGCTTACGTGGATGACATTGTGGTGAAATCCAAGAATAAGGAGACCCTGATCAACGATTTGAAGGAGACGTTTGACAATCTCCGGGTTTACAAGATGATGCTTAACCCGGCCAAGTGTGTCTTCGGTGTACCAGCAGGCAAGCTTTTGGGTTTTTTGGTTTCAGAACGAGGCATCGAAGCTAACCCGGAGAAAATCAAGGCTATTACTTCCCTTGCTAGGCCAAAGTGTGTTAATGACGCCCAGCGTGTGGCAGTTTGGATAGCGGCTTTAAGCCGGTTCATAAGCCGCCTAGGACAAAAGGCTATCCCTCTGTATCAGATGATGAAAAAGACGGATGATTTTGTCTAGAGTGGTGCTGCTAATGAGGCATTTGAGGCACTTAAGAAGCAACTGGCTGAGCCACCGGTTCTTGCTGCTCCCATTGATAAGGAGCCCTTGTTGTTATATGTGGCTGCCAATAGCCGGGCTGTTAGTGTGGCCATCGTGGTGGAAAGGACAGAGGCAGGCAAGGAGTATCCGGTTTAACGACCGATTTATTACATCAGAGAGGTACTTATTAAGTCCAAGCAGATGTATCCACACTAGCAGAAGCTGGTGTATGGGGTCTTCATGGCAAGCCGAAAGCTCAAGTAATATTTTCTGGTCATCCCATTACTGTGGTGAGTTCTACTCCCTTAGGGGATATCATCCAAAATAGAGTAGCCACAGGTCAGGTAGCCAAGTGGGCCATTGAGCTTGGACCCCATGGTTTAAAGTATGTACCTCGTACGACCATCAATTCACAAGCACTCGTGGATTTTATCAATGACTGGATAGAGTTGCAGACGCCTAAGGAAAAGCCGGATAACACATATTGGACTATTCACTTTGATGGATCCAGGCAGTTGGAAGGCTCGGGGGATGGAGTTGTCTTGACTTCCCCATGAGGTGATACATTTTCTTATGTTCTCCGGTTAATGTTCCCTTGTACTAATAATGCAGCTGAGTATGAGGCCTTGATCCATGGTCTTCGGATGGCTAAGGAGATGAACTTAAGCCGGGTGAGGTGCTTCGGCGATTCAGATCTGGTAGCTCAACAAGTTTCTAGCACTTGTGATTCCAAGGATCCGCTCATGGCGGCTTATCATCGAGAGGTTGATGTTATTGCGGGTCACTTCAAGGGTTACCAAGTTGAGCACATTGATCAAAGGAAGAATGAGGTGGCCGATGCCTTAAGCCGGTTAGGGTCTCAGCGTAAGCCAGTGCCACCTAACACGTTTTGGATGTTCTTCTTAACCCTTCTATCAAGTTACCTACAGAGGAGGATCTTGCTGTTCCTAACCCGGAGGTACAATTGGTGGCGGCTCTTCATGCTATTCCTGATTGGACAGTTCCGTATTTGGCTTACATGACCCGGGGCGAGTTACCTGAGGATGGGATTTTGGCCAGACAGATAACCCGGCGGTCTAAGTCAATGACTATTGTCAATGGGGAGTTGCACCATCGTAGTGTGACAGGAGCGTTTCAACGTTGCGTCTCTCCCGAAGAAGGCTGTGAGATCATGCGAGAGATCCATGAATGAGATTGTGGTCATCACGCCGGCTCTACGTCTCTCGTGGCCAAGGCTTTTCGTCATGGGTTCTACTGGTTGACGGCTCATGCTAATGCTGAAGATCTGGTCAGCAGATGTGACACTTGTCAGAAGTTTTCACAACGAGCTCATGTACCGGCTCAAGAGTTGAGGATGATTCCAATTACTTGGCCGTTTGCAACCTGTGGGCTTGATATGGTTGGGCCTTTCAAGAGGTCAAAGGATAAGAAAACCCACTTGTTGGTGGCAGTTGACAAATTTACTAAATGGATTGAAGCAGAGCTGGTTAGCAAATGTGATGCAGCAACGGTGGTTCAATTCATCAAAAAGGTGATCATCCGTTTTGGCTTTCCCCACAGCATTATAATGGATAATGGCAATAATCTATCCAAGGGTGCTATGAGAGAGTTTTGTTAACGAGAGAATATTCGACTTGATGTTTCCACCATGGCTCACCCCCAGTCTAATGGTCAAGCGGAACGAGCTAATCAAGAGATTCTGCGAGGCATCAAGCCCCGGCTTATGGTTCCTTTGAAAAGAATGCCGGGTTGTTGGGTGGATGAGTTACCCTCAGTGTTATGGAGTATCAATACAACCCCCAATAGGTCTACGGGTTACACACCTTTTTTCATGGTCTATGGAGTGATGACCCACAACCATAAGGGATCTATTGCAGCGTTTTCGATAAGTAAGAGTGTCGAACCCAACGAGGAGCAGAAGGTATTGATAAGCGATTCTGAGCAAGAAATTACTGCAAGCACTGAAAGATAACTTTTTAGGGGTTTTCTCGATATAAGCAACAGGAAAGTAAAAGCAAGCAATGTAAAAGGCACTGAGAGTAACAAGTGGCCCAATCCTTTCTTAGCAAAGGAGAGGCCTAGCAACTGAACTTATAAAGGCTAAAGCATTCCTGAGGACACACGGGAGAGGTAGTCATGTGCTTTCGCCATATTCCGTATCGATACTATGTTATGTGTTGATAAGTGTTGAGTGGGTGAATCTATGCTAGTACACTCTCTAGACTAAGATGAGTGCACTCTTATGATTAAACACCTTGCAAGAATCCACAAATACAAGATAGTATTTAAGGCAAAAGCCTAACCATAGCAATACGATCGAGGATCCATTGTTCCCTTATGCAAAAGCGTGCGAACTGGGGTTCAGGTTTCTGTCACTCCGGCAACCCACCATAAGCATTCTTTGTACACAATGTATTCTCCTAGGTCCTTAATAAGGCGAAGTGTTGAGTGTTCGACTCACACAACACCACTAGTAGAATGACAACGCAACTTAAGTATCAAACAACACATATTACTTCAACAACATATGACTACTAACAACAAGACTTTCCCCATGTCCTCAAGAACTAAGGTAACTACTCACGAGACATGAAAGAGATCATGATCAGTGGAGATAAATGGGTGATAAACAATCTGGACATAATAATATTTCTCCAACAAAACTCAATAGCATTCACCACAAAGTAGTAATCAACACCGATGGAGTAGAGAGGATAGGTAGTACGAGTTACAGCACAAGTTGCAATTGTGAGATGAGATTTGGATGAAGATGGAGATGGTGCTGGTGTTGGGGATGATGTTGATGATGATCTCGATGATGCCCGTGACGATGGTGATGACGATGGCGACGATCTCCCCTTCCGGGAGGTGATCTCCCCGGCGGAATCTGCCCGCCGGAGATGGCTTTTTCTTCTCTGTAGGTTTCCGCCACGGAGCGGAGGCCGAACTCCGTAAAAACTCCCGTTTTTAGGGTTTTCAGATAACGGGGAGTATATAGGCAAAAGGGGGCAGCCGGAGGTGGGCCAGGGGCTCCAGGCGCCCCCCCGGCGCGGCCAGGGGGGGGGGGGGGGCGCCCCCAGGGCGCCTGGGCACCCTGTGGCCCCCCTCTGGTTGCCCATTCGCATGTCTTCGTGATTCGTCCAGAAAATATCCTCCGTCAATTTTCAGGTAATTTGGAGGTATTCTTCTTCAGCAACTCAGCGTCCACTTTTTATCGCTGAATCCTGCGTCTGCTGCTTCAGCACCAGAAAGTTGCAAACTGTGTAAAATAGGCCAAAACAACATAAGAACATCATCGTAATGTGAAATATATCAATGAATAAGGATAAATTTGATACAAAATAGTGATGCATTTTGGACGTATCATGGAGCAGAGGCGGTTCTTCCTAGTGACATTAGTCATGATTCGCCCCGTGTGGCGGCTTATGTTGAAGCTGATAATGAAAAGGCACGCCAAGATGCACTTGCCCGGTTGGATGAGGAGCGTGACCTCGCGGCGGCTCGTTCAACGATTTATCAGCAAGATCTGCGACGTTATCACAACCGCCGGGTCAAAACCAGAACCTTTCAAGAAGGCGACTTGGTGCTGCGGCTTATCCAGGATCAAACTGATATGCATAAACTATCACCGCCTTGGGAAGGACCTTTTGTCGTCAGCAAGAATCTGCATAATGGGTCGTACTATCTTATCGACGTTCGAGAACACAAGGACTCACGAACATCAGAGGAGGAGACCCGTCGGCCGTGGAATATTGCTCATCTTCGGCCCTACTATACTTGAGCCACCGGCTCTCATGATGTACATAGTTTGATGATGTATGTATTAGCAACAATATAATAAAGCCGGCATCCCTGATAACTCAGGGCCTCTGTCGTTTCACTTCCTCGAAGCTGAGTCTTTGTCATCGTCTTACATGTTCACTTAAGAGGCTTGACGCCCAAATTACAGGGACCAAAGAGAGTTGGATGCACAACACAGCTCAAACATAGGTCACCAACGAGCACAATTCGTAAGTATGTCACTTGGGGGCTTCCTGTTCAAACATAGGTGTATTCACCAAAGAGAACATAGCGTTACTACCCTTTTGACCAGGTTATCTTGTTCAAACATAGACGTATTCGACCAAAGAGGACATAACCTTTCGGGGTCATCCTACCTGTATACTAGCTGCTTCAACTCCATCAGGTCATCCTGATTGACCCACCGAACTCTTAGCAATCAATCTTTTACGACGTATTCGACCAAAGATCCCGAGCTTGCTAAGGTTAAAACGCCGGGTTATCATGCGAGAGCACGACTTACAAATAGTCAGGATAGATCCAGGCTCATAAAGCATCCTTCCTTGAAACTTGGATAAATCGGCCTGTGATGCAAGATGCAACTCTGACTCCGCGTACTCTAGATAAGTCTATCTTTAAATAAGACCTGAACTTATCTAGGTTCAAATGTCCATTGGGTACCGTGAGAGCCGGCTCACAAAAAGAGCGTACCTTCCAGTGGCCAACATGCTAGTTTCATTGAAGAAGAAACTTTGGCTTGGCGGCCCGTAAAAGCCTTGGATTTTTATTGACTTTCTATTTTGGATTTATTTTTCATCGTTTTTTCCCTTGCCGTATGGTTTTTACAAATTAGGCCAAGCTGCCTCTATTTATGTCTCATATTTGAAGCATCTCGGGGTCTTTGCAACCCGACAGGATGGCAGACTCTATGTCGCCAGAGGATAATAATCTCATAATTAGAGTTATAGCTCTAAAGACTCTAACTGCATGGAGCTGATAAGCTGGCAGTCTAAGCACACACCACATGTATGATTCTATATTTCACAATTGTGTCTGTTAGGAATGCAACTTGTATAATTAGGAGGCAAAAGCCAGCATATATACACATACATGAGGATGGAAAAAGGCTACAAGAGGATGCCAAGAGACTAGAATGCAAAAGGCCAAAAGACATGACTAATATAACTCTAACACCCCCCCCACAAACTCATGGTGGATCCACAACACTGAGTTTGGAGAGGTGAAATCCATGTTGCGCTCTATTCTGGGCCTTCATGAAGAAGTCTGAAAGCTGTAACTCAGAAGGCACATACTGAAGAGCAATAACATGATCCTGCACAACCGCGCGCACATAATAAGCATCAACACCAATATGCTTGGTAAGATCATGCTTCATGGGATCTCGCGCAATACTGATAGCACCTGTATTGTCTAAGAAGAGGGTGTTAGGTTTAGTAACAGAAACACCAAAATCCTCTAGTAACCATCGTAACCAAGTCACCTCTGCCGTCAAAAGAGCCATAGCTCGTAACTCAGCCTCTGCACTCGAACGGGAAACTGCAGTCTGTTTTTCATCTTCCAGGCAATGAGAGAACCACCTAGAAAAACACAGTAAGCAGAAAGTGAACGGTGATCCATAGGATCACTAGCCCACGTAGCATCTGAATAGGCCTGGAGCTGTAACGAGCTAGAATGGGGGAAAAGAGACGATGAGAGATCGTGCCATGAAGGTATCGTAGAACACGAAGAAGATGACTATAGTGAACTGAAGTGGGAGCAGAAACAAACTAACTCAGAATATGGACATGATAGGAGATATCTGGACGAGTGACAACAAGATAGACAAGACTCCCAACAAGATGATGATAACGCGTCGGATCAGACAAGGGCTCACCATCAGAAGCGCGAAGTTGAACATTGAGCTCCATAGAAGTCTCAACAATGCGCTCATCACTAAGAGCCGCACGAGTAAGAAGATCCTGAATATACTTTTCTTGAGAAATAAAAAACCCATCAAAGGTGGAAGAAACCTCAATCCCAAGAAAGTAACAAAGAGGACCAAGATCAGACATAAGAAACTGCTCACTGAGATGGGCCTTGACAAAGGCAATACACTCAGAATCATCGCCAGTGATGATCATATCATCAACATATAGAAGAAGAAGAGTGCGGCCACAAGAAGAAAGGTGTACAAACAACACCGGATCATGTGCGCTTGCTGAAAAGCCAGCCGTAGTCACCACAAAGGCAAAACGCTTGAACTAGGCCCGAGGGGCTTGCTTAAGGCCATAAAGAGAGCGACGAAGATGGCAGACCATGCCATCAGGAACAGAATACCCAGGTGGCGGTTTCATGTAAACCTCATCACGTAACTCACCATTAAGAAAGGCATTCTTAACATCAAGCTGAGATACAAACCAGTGACGAACAGAGGCCACAACAAGAAGTGTGCGAACAGTGGTCATATGGACCACAGGAGCAAACGTCTCATCGTAATCACGACCATGCTCCTTCTGAAAGCCACGAGCCACAAGACGAGCTTTATAGCGCTCAAGAGAACCATCAGAGCGAGTCTTAACCTTGTAGACCCACTTACAAGTGATGGGACGAACACCAAGAGGAAGATAAACAAGAGCCCACGTGCCAGTGCCCTCAAGAGCAGCAAGCTCCTCGGTCATCACAAACTACCATTCAGGGTGAACAATAGCATCGCGATAAGAGGTAGGCTCAAGTATAGTTGAAAGACCATATTGGGAAGGAGAATATCGATCAGGAGGAGGAGAAGGTCGAGGTCAAATACCATAAGTCGGTGGAGATGCGGAAGAAGTCACACCAAAAGTAGATCGTGCATTAGTGGACCCATCCACAACACGTGGACGACGAGTGTAATGGGAAGGAAAAGAGGGATGGGTAGGAATCACTAGATATGGAGATGGGGAAGGCATCGTTGATGAAGATGGAGACGAAGAAGGTATCGGGGATGAAGGTGGAGAGTCATGCGACGAGGGAGGAGAAGAAACTGTGGGAGAGGATGGCACCGTATCTGTAATAATGGGGGAATGAGGGGTAGGAATATGGGACACAGAGGGAGGTGTATCGGGAAATGTGAGAAAAGAGATGTCCTCCACAGAAAAAGTTGAGGAGGATGGACGTAGGTAGAAAGGACGAGACTCATCAAAAGTCACATCCCGGGAAATACACATTTGACGACCGACAGGATCCCAACATCGATAACCCTTATGCTCATCGATGTATCCTACAAAGACACACTCAACAGACTGAGCAGTTAGCTTGGTGCGTTCACGTGGGGGAAGAAGAACATAGCAAACACAACCAAACAAACGAAGCGTTGAATAATCAGGAGAACGATCAAAAAGATGTTCAAAAGGAATACCACCCTGCAAAGCAGCAGATGGCTGAATATTAATGAGATAGATGGAAGTGGAAATAGCCTCAGCCCAAAAGTGAGGTGGAAGAGAGGTAGCAATCATCATCGCACGCGCCGTCTCAAGAAGGTGACGATGCTTGCTCTCAGCCACACCATTCTGAGCATGAGCACCAGGGCAAGAGAACTGGGGAAGAGTACCCTGTTCAGCAAGAAATCCTCGCAACGCATGAGATATATACTCACCAGCAGAATCTACGCGAAAAACACGAATGGGAGTGGAGAATTGGGTATGAACCATGGCAGCAATTTTTTGTATATAGATAAGACCTCGCTCCAAGAAAACATGAAATAGATCCAAGTGTAGCGAGTAAAATCGTCTATAAAGATAATATAGTAGCGATGACCCCCTTTCGAAGCGAAGGGAGCTGGACCCCAAACATCAGAGTGAACGAGATCAAAAGGGCGCTCAGACACTGACTCACTACGAGGATAGGGTAGCTAAATCTGTTTGCCAAGCCTACAACCTAGACAATCCAATGAAGCGTTACCAGAGATAGACCCCAAAACACCATGATGAACCAAAGACGAGAGACGAGAACCACATAAATGTCCAAGACGATGATGCCACTACTGAAAAGAGCTGGTAGATGCCGCAACAGGGGTTGTAAGACTGCCAGCGGTGGTAGCAGAGGGAATACGAAGCCAGTCAAGCTCCCAGAGGCCATCAGAGCGTCGAGGGCCAGCACCAACACTACAAAAAAATACACTTCTGTGATGATACATGTTTGTCACAGTAGGTCACATTTTCTGTCATGCATGTACATCCATGACAAATTTATGACAGAATCAAGATAGTCATACCTGTGCTATCGTAGAAGTGTTCCATGACATTACCAAAATTATCATCACGGAAGTGTTCACTTCCATGACGATAAATCGCGCGTCACAAAAGTGCTTTCTTCAAGGGTGACCGACACATGGCATCCACCGTAACGGAATGCCGTTAAGCTATCGGGCCCAGTTTTGGATCCGATAACCCGTTAACAGCCCCGACCAATGGGGATTTTCCACGTGTAAAATCATCATTGGCTGGAGGAAACACGTGTCGGCTCACCGTTGGGACAGATGTCATCCACTCATTGGACCCAAAGCGCCTATGATACGTCAACACGTGGCACGGCCCAACAGAGGCCCGTATAGGTTAAAAAGCCCGGCCCAGTCAAAGGCCCGTAGTACTTACTCAGGTACTAGTGGGCCAACCCAATAACAGCCTGCTTAATAAAGGCCCATTTATGGCCCGAAGCCAGATCTGGCCCGTTAATTGTTCGCCGAATATTTGGGCCCATTTACGGCCCGAAGCCAGATCTGGCCCGTTAATTGTTTGCCTAATATTTGGGCCCAATTACAGCCCACTGACTTTCAGCCTGTTAGAGGCCCGATGTAGACATGGCCCCATTTCAGCCCGGTGTGACTTTTGGCCTGGGAATGGCCCGTGTTGCCCATGGGCCATATATGCTATGACAGGACATCGAGCCCACTAACGGCCCGTGATAAAGGTGGAAACAGTTAAGCCCAACGTGACTTTGGCCCTGTTAAAGGTCTGTCGCATAATTCGGCCCGTTGATGTCTGTACTAAGCTTTCGGCCTCTTAAAGGCCCATGATATCAGTGGGCCAACTAAGGCCCGAGATATGTTTCGGCCTAGTAACTACCCGTGATATAACTGGGCCCAAAAAGGCCCCGTCTAAATTTCAGCCTGCTGAAAGCCCGTCGATGACTAGTGAAAATTGAGGCCCAATATGCATTTCAGCCTGCTATAGGCCCATGGTTTCATTTGGGCTATAACAGGCCAGTACAATATTCAGCCTGTTAATGGCCCAACGCTACCTGGGCCAAACTAAGTGCTGGATCCACAAAAGGCCCAACTAAAATATAGGCCGGTGTAAGTTGTGGGCCTCGTGCAAAGTGTGAAGGCCCCAATGATTCGAGCCCAAGAAAGATGCAGGCCGGCCCAATTGTGGCCCGCTAAACACCAGGCCCGTTAGAGGCGAATGTTTCGGCCCGGTCGAGTACATCTGATTTTTTTTCAGATAGCGAATGATGGCAGTAACTAGTAAGAATTAAGAACAAACCTACACTATACAATAAAGAAATTACGGCATAGTAACTAAGAATAAACCTACACTGTACAATAAAGGATTTATGGTATATTACATCCACTGGGCATCGAAGTTCGCCACCAGTGATCATAACGTGCAACGAAGAAGCAGATTACAAAAACTGGGCACCATTGCAGCGTAACAAAATAATACTGAAACGAGACCACTTCCAAGACAATTCAAGAAAGGTTAGCCTTGCGCGGGAACTGCTGCGCAAGCTGCTGAGCAAGGCTGTGAGACCGGCCTAGCATGTCGGTCATAGCTTCCAGGTGTAGCAATTTAGCGATGAGGTTCTCATTGGTGTTCTCCGCAATCTTTCTTAGAGATAGGACTTCAAGTCGAAGTTGAGTTGCAGAATGCCTTTCTGCTAGAACTTGGGACTGAAGAAGTCGAACTGATTCAGACAACGAATTCCATGAGCTTGTCTGACTGCTCGTCTCAAGTAACTTGAACACTTCATCAAGACAAGACTTTGGGGTTGTCTTGCTATCTTCAAGATGTTTTGCCTTCTTTGGTGCGATATATGTTGGCTTTGTCTCACAACCTTCAGCAGACTTGTGCATGCCATCAGGCATATCACCCTGAAACAAAGTAGAGAGATGACAAGTTTTGCACGTGTATAAACAAAGATGATAACTGTGCTGTCAATTCCATCCAATTTGAAATTAGAAAATAAAGAGTAAGTTCAAAATATCAATAGCATAATTTGGCATTGTTCATAATGCGGGGAGCTTCACCACATTACTGGATTACCATGTCAACATAACAAGCATATAGGAAGGGCAAAGAAAATCATTGTATCTATTTTGGTTAATGTGCATGGCATGTTGTCCATATCATCAGCCACATCAGTAAGATAAAACAGGAGATGACAAGGTGCAAACGTGGGCTGCTTCACCACACACTGGATTATAGATCCACAAAAACAAGCATACATATAGGGAGTATTGAGTAATGTGCATGGTATGAATAAGGAATTTGGTTTTACAAGTAAAACTTAGAACTTACGATTCTTGCGAACATGCATTTTGGTAGAAACAACAAACTAAATAGCAGTAAACGATAGGGAGTATGAGCAAATTAAACAGCAGTTGAGGATAGAGGCTTTAGAAGGACTAACTTACATTAATAGTTAACACCGGTTTTATAGAGGATAATGAAGGATAACTCAAGAATTTCAGCACATAATCTTCTTCATAAGCATTGCCTGTACTCTACATTTTGCAGAGAGTAATTATAGATATGATAATACTAGAAGGGATAGAGGATAATGAAGATAAGATGCAGATTGATACTACATAATCAACTACCAATCCCTGGAAGTACAAGCATTACATGACAAAATGTAATGACAAGAGCAATGGGCTACACTTCTGCACTGGCATTGTCTGTGTATTCTACTTTTTGGTAAGATTAAATATAGATCTGGTCTTTTTTAGTAAATTGTGGGCGAGGGAGATAAGATGCAGAATGCTACACAATGAACCAATCCCTCTTCCCATAATACAAGAGTGTTTTGAACACTGGTGTACTATACAAAATGTTCTTATATTATGGGATGGAGGGAGTAGCTGTTAATGTAAGTATAGTGATAGACGATGGTCAGTCCTTACAAGAGGACTACAGAGCTAAACCTCTTCAAAAGCATTGGGTTGATTCTAAATTTATGTAAGAGTCCATATGAATCTTATAATGTCCACCAAATGGACGATAACGAGGCTAACATGTGCAATGATGCTACATAATCAAACAACTATGAAAGTAAGTATGGTCATACATGTCAGAGGTACTCACAAGAGCAATGCAGTGTGCATTATAGTTGCGAGATTCTATGGTCCCTTGAGAATGAATGTTCTTCTGCTAACAGTTTTCGTACAAGTGAGACGTTAAGGAAAATGCAGAAATGTAGTTCAAATTGTGATGTGATATCATAGATAGTACCATACGCTGCAGCCGAGACCAATGTGTAACAAGAATATTCCAGTCACCGTTGGATAAATGTAGCACCGGAGACTTTACAAAAATTTCGTTTAGAGGCTTGCCATCGAAGTGCGCTTGCCTCAGGTAGGAATGATACTTCATCAATGAGTGCTTGAAAAGCGCAACCAACCCATGCTCGTCTTCACAATCCAGTTTGGTCCTCACCTATTTAAAAGAATGAAATCTTGTGTCTTCTGTCAGCAAAAACATATGAAACTATGACCATGAATAACATTAGTACATTACTTACGCGCAAGTTGCGGAGGAAGACTGGAAATTGTTCTGTGTCTGCGGTATAATCTTTCCATGAAGGAAAGATGCGCACAAAGTTCCCGTCAACAATATAAGCTTTGTCTTTTAAACTGGGAAGAAATGGAACATGGGTCCTATTTGCTGCAATTGGGGCTCTCTCTGGTTCGAAAAGGGATTTGGCAACTGGATTTGGTGTACTCTTTGCTAGAATGGGCGTTTTGCGTCATAGAGCTGGTGCTATGTCAACTGGCATAATCACAATGTTTGCTAGAGTTGGGGTCTGCTGAGTTGGGGCATTAGAAATGACCAGTGTAGTAGGGCTAGAGTCTGCTAGAGTTGGGGTGTTTTGTGGGTCAGGTGATATTGCAACTACACCTAATAGGCTATTTGATTTATCAGGTTCCACTATCTTTTCCAAATACTTTGCTTGTGCTCCTCCACGATCAGCAATCGCCCTCTTCCTTTTGAACGTCTAATACACAAGAAAAACATTTGAATGGATAAATATGGTATGATGACAGATGGAATATGTACTGAAAATAGATAGGCAGGGCGTATTCACATACACGATGTGTAAACTAAGATAATGGCAGTTCAACAAAGTAGAAGCAATGCAAAGCATCAGTTGCAAGATGTGCGACAAATATAACCTTGGAAAGTTAGAGCAAGCACCTTGATGGGTGAATAAGATAGGGCATCTTCCTCTAACTCCTCCACTAGGGAGCTACATTGACTTAGGTCTCCCTCTAGCTCAGAATCACTGTTAGGATCATATTCTGAGCATGGATCTGAAGGTGGAGAGCATTTGCATTGCATTGCATCCAGACTTGATTTCAGTCCCTTGATGCCAAGTTTGTCAGCCATGGCATTGTTCTGCTTTATTCTTTTCATGCGCGCAAGCTCATAATCATTATGATGCTGTTCAGAATCTGAGATTCATGAAAACATAAAAAGTAGTCAGATTATCTATGGAATGCATTGCGGATTCAACTCGAAGAGTGTCTCCCTATAAACCCCTACATATGCAAAGTTCACCCCCCAACCGCGCTGACAAGACCACACACAAAAATACAAACCCCTTATGTCTCTATAACAGGCAGACACACATTTCAAAACTGAAGTAGGAACATTAGAATCATATGAAATTCGTATTTGAACAAATAAACTAAGGAATTATGAGTGGCATAATGTTTAGCTTCAAGGGTGAAGTGTTGGTAGTTGATACGTCCAAAACGTATCTATAATTTCTGCTTGCTCCATGCCTTTTTTGGGTGATATTGCTATGATATTTATACACTTCCATACACTTTTGATCATATTTGGACTAACCTATTAACTCAGTGCACCCCAGTGCCAGTTTCTGTTTTCGGCTGTTTTTGTATTTCAGGTTTTCACGTTACGAGAACTACCAGGAAAAATCCAGAAAAATTATATAAAAAATCAGCGTTCCAGAACCTACCGTGCGCCCGAAGTACAGCCGGGGGGGGGGGGG
>LR738715.1:743629417-743673969 GCA_902687465.1 Secale cereale | reverse complement strand
GGGGGGGGGCACCAGGGCTCCAGGCGCCCTGGCGGCGCGCCCCCCTAGGCCGCGCCGGGGGGCGCCTGGGCCCCCCGAGGCTCCTCCGATGCCCCCCTTTGGCATATATTTAAAGCGTCTTCCGAAACCCTGGAAACAGGAACTCTTTTTCGCGATCTCATCTCTGTTCCGCCGCCACCGCCGCTTCCAAGATCGGGAGCACCAGGAGAACCCTTCCCGGCACCCTGCCGGAGGGCAGGATCACCAACGAGAGCTTCTCCACCACCATGGACGCCTCCCGGATGAGTTGTGAGTAGTCTCCCTTGGACCATGAGTCCATGACCAGTAGCTATGTGATGTTCTCCTCCCGTTCTTGTGCTTCACTAATTAGTCCTCGTGAGCTGCCCTACATGATCGAGGCACATATGTAATCCTTATGCTGTTTCTATGATGAGTTTGCTGGGATCCGATGGATTATGAGATTATTTTCAGATTGTGTTTGAGTAATATATTTGATTCACCTCTTTTATGTTTATGTTCGTAAGTAATTCTTGCATGTTCTCCGTTGTTATTTATTGCTTTGGCCAAGTAGTAGGTAGTGACTCCAAGAGGGAACGTTATGCTTGATTGTGGGTTCATGCCCCTCGATGACTAGTTTGAGTGACAGAAACATGAGTCTAGGGGATGTGCTGTTGTCACAAGGGGGAAAACAATGGTGCTTGTGCCCGCGGGTGCAAGGATTGTTTACTTTACGCAAAGTTCTTTTAATGCAGTTGTCTGTTGCTTTGAGTTTACACTATGGGTGGGGCTCGCAACTTAATACCAGCGAGATGTTCTGGATAGATATCTCAAGGTGGATGATTAGTAGTAGATATTGATGGATTTCGGTTTACTTACTTTGGCGTACCGCCCATACTTTGAACCTCAACCTTTCTTGCAATGTAGTCAGCATTGGTTTGAGCACATGGTCCTGTCAATTGCCCAGCTGTAATTCGTTTACCTCACATAGCTGTTTTATCGTCTTTTGGGAGAGAGACATCACTAGTGAACATCATGAGACTCCGGTCCATATTACCATCATTGATCACATCCGCTATTTACTTTTCTGCTATTTACTTACTATTGCAATTATACCTATCACTATTATCACTTGCGTTTGATCCTTTGTAAACTACAAGGCCGGAGGGATTGACAACCTCTCTGTACTCGTTGGGAGCAAAGTTATTTGTATCTGTGTGCAGGTCCACGTTGATTGCTAATATCCGGCGCCGTTAGCAGTTGACACCTTCTTGTTGAAACTGGGAGTCTCTGGGAAATCGATCCTTGGTATTACCAAGGGAAAACTTCTGCTACACTGCATCTCAAACCTTCCACCTGGGGTAACCAACGAGGGGTGAGAAGCCACCTAGTAGTAGTGCGACACAAAGCAAGTAGGCAAATTGTATTCCATGTAAAAGATAGAAGCCTATGTAAAAGCTGGAAATGACACATTCTTTCTTTACAATGCAGTGTTCGTTTCCCACACATGATGGAAGAGATCACATAGAGAAATACTATTCACTCATTTCTACGGTTGCATTATTTAGAAATAGGGTGGTCCACCCTAAAATAATATTGACAACAAATATGACAAGGCAAGCATAGATGTAGTGAATTAATCATTTACTTGTGAGCTTACTAGGACAAGTATGCAGAATTGTAATTGCAGTAAAAGGCCGTCCAAAATCTGAATCAAGAAGTTTGTCTAGCACTTATTGTTTGCAACTAATCGACGTGAATAATTGGATATTATATCGAATGAGTAAGAAAGACAAGTAAAATTGTCAACAAACCTGGCTTGCAGTAGTAATCTGGGTCAATGTCACTACGACCAACAATCCAAAATGACTAGTGTCTGTTCCTAGGGCCGGAATTTTGAAAACCCTATGAACTTTACAAGTACTAAAGATTACCGAAATACATCGGAACCATTAAGTGTAGGTAGTACTGAGCACACAACAAACCCTAATGACAGTCCTGCCTAATGAGTAAGGAATCAATTAGAAAATGGGTGATGAGGAGTGGCTGCTGAGTGTTGAGGACTTATCTCAGGATAAATCGGGTTGTCTTAGTGGGTGCTGCACGCCTGAGCCCGGAACGGACTGGGAAGGTAGGCACGGCGGCGCGCCCGGGCAGCGGTGACGCTGTTGGGCGAGCGGCTCCTGACCTCCTGTTAGTCCGGTGTCTCCTCCTAGAGTCATGCCATCCAGGGACGGCAAGTCGGCGGCGAGGCAGGCGGCTGGGGGCGAGTAGAGATCGGAAGCGCGCAACAGACCAGAGGGGAATCGGGGCCTGGGACGACCCAAAATCCCAGGGTGGGCCGGCCCACCGTGGGCACCCTGTAGAGATACACACCCGAGCGACGAACATGCATTTTCGAAACTAATTTAGGAACATTTAGCTGACCAATTAAATGAATTAGTTTTAATAATATCAGATTCGTATGTGAACAACTAAGCTTGTTTAGCTTGATGGGTCGAGCAGTGCTATTATGACACGAAGCACGTATTCTGATCGTATAGTGATCATAAAAGAGGGAAACCGGAGAAATGGTATTTAGCAACCATTGTTTGCTTCGAACTAAAAACTAAATTCTAAGAGCTGAAAAGAAAGTAGAGTAACCAAGTTAAGATCTATTTTTTGGTTGAGATAAAAAAGTTGAGGAGATATGAAGTACCACCTCTCTTGCGGCGCCGTGTAGGCATCGGGGGTGCGATGGCTGTCGGTGGTGTTGAAGCAGATCTGCGACGGTAGACGGGTGCATCGGGGGATAAGTCCCGTTGCGGTGGAAGAGAAGGTCGTGTGAGCGGCCCCGACAAAGAGGACGACGGCGCCGATTAAGCGAGAGGACGTGATGCAAGGCTCTTGGTCCGTCGCCGTGGATGAGAAATGTCCATCTCTAGCAGTGGACAATGCGGTCTTGGTAGGCGCTCCGGCATGGTGGAGGATGGTGGCGATGGATGTGGTGGAGGACGATGGCGATGGATGTGGTGGAGGATGGCAGCGAAGGATGTGGTGGCGGACGGAGGCTGGTGTGGGGATGGTGTTCTAGCGCGGACGGTGTATGAATGGGAAAATGGAGGGAGAGGTACGGGGAACCATGTTTTTGGGACACGCCTGTCTGAAATATGGGAAAGTTACGAACTTAGCCCCCGTTTAAAATTTGGACGTCTCGTCGGTTGGGGATACAACAGTAATCTTGCATCTCGCCAATATTTACCCAGAGCGATTTTGGGTGAGGAGAGGGTGGTTGGCGCCCATGGTTGGCGCCCACGGTGTATGAATGGGGCTGACAGGTAGGGCGGTTGTGTCACGTCTAAGTGAAGTTACAAACCTGCCCCTATTGAAAATATTTGCCTACATCGATTTTGGCCGAGTCGAGTTTGTTTTTCCGCCCACCTTGTATGAATGGGGAAATGGAGGGAGAAACAGATGTCTTTCGGACGAGCTTGAATCAAATGTGGTTTGCCGCCCATGTTTGGCGCCCACTGTGTCGGAATGGGTTCAGAGGCGGTCGTGTCATGTCTAATTGAAGTTACTATCCTACCCCTATTTAGAGCAGTAGAAATTGGGCCGATGGATTGTCCGTGTAATGGGTAGACAATAATTTCCATCTCCCAAACACTTGGCTTCGGGCAGCTGATATGTCCATTTTGCATCATGCTTTTATGTTGATATTTATTGCACTATGGGCTGTTATTACACATTATGTCACAATACTTATGCCTTTTCTCCCTTATTTTACAAGGTTTACATGAAGAAGGAGAATGCCGGCAGCTGGAATTCTGGGCTGGAAAAGGAGCAAACATTGGACACCTATTCTGCACAACTCAAAAAGCTCCGAAACTCCACGAAACACCGTTTCAGAAAATATAAAAAATATCCGACGAAAGAGATCTACCAGGGGGGCCACCACCTGTCCACGAGGGTGGGGGGCGCGCCCCCCTCTGGGCGCCCCTGCCTCGTGGGCCACCCGGTGACCCCCCGATGCCCATCTTCTCCTATATGAGGTGTTTTAACCTGGAAAAAATCATAAGGAGGCTTTCGGGACCAGACGCCGCCCTCTCGAGGCAGAACCTTGGCGGAACCAATCTAGGGCTCCGGTGGAGCTGTTCTGCCGGGGATACTTCCCTCCGGGAGGGGGAAATCATCACCTCCGTCATCACCAACAACTCTCCCATCTTGGGGAGGGTTATCTTCATCAACATCTTCACCAGCACCATCTCCTCTCAAACCCTAGTTCATCTCTTTTATCCAATCTTTGTACCCAAACCTTAGATTGGTACCTGTGGGTTGCTAGTAGTGTTGATTACTCCATGTAGTTGATGCTAGTTGGTTTACTTGGTGGAATATCATATGTTCAGATCCATTATGCATATTAGTACCCATCTGATCATGAACAATATTATGTCTTGTGTAGTTACTTTTGTTCCTGAGGACATGGGAGAAGTCTTGCAATAAGTAGCCATGTGAATTTGGTATTCGTTCGATATTTTGATGAGATGTATGTTGTCTCTCCTCTAGTGGTGTCATGTGAACGTCGACTACATGACACTTCACCATTGTTTGGGCCTAGAGAAAGGCATTGGGAAGTAATAAGTAGATGATGGGTTGCTAGAGTGACAGAAGCTTAAACCCTAGTCTATGCGTTGCTTCGTAAGGGGCTGATTTGGATCCATATGTTTCATGCTATGGTTAGGTTTACCTTAATACTTCTTTTGTAGTTGCGGATGCTTGCAATAGAGGTTAATCATAAGTCGGATGCTTGTCCAAGTAAGGGAAGCACCCAAGCACCGGTCCACCCACATACCAAATTATCAAAGTACCGAACTCAAATCATATGAACGTGATGAAAACTAGCTTGATGATAATTCCCATGTGTCCTCGGGAGCGCTTTCTTTCATATAAGAGTTTGTCCAGGCTTGCCCTTTGCTACAAAAAGGATTGGGCCATCTTTCTGCACCTTATTACTTTTACTATTTGTCACTTGCTACCGATTACCTTATCACAAAACTATCTATTACCGATAATTTCAGTGCTTGCAGAAAATACCTTACTGAAAACTGCCTATCATTTCCTTCTGCTCCTCATTGGGTTCGACACTCTTACTTATCGAAAGGACTACGATAGATCCCCTACATTTGTGGGTCATCAAGACTCTTTTCTGGCGCCGTTGCCGGGGAGTGAAGCACCTTTGGCAAGGAAAAATTTATGTAGTGTGCTGAAATTTACTGTCACTTGTTACTATGGCTCATAATCCTTTGAGGGGCTTGTTCGGGGTATCTTAACCCCGACCAGAAGAGCAAAGAGTTGCTCCTCAACCTACTGAACCTACTAAAAATGTTTGCTTTGAAATTCCTTCGGGTATGATAGAGAAACTGCTAGATAATCCCTTTACAGGAGACGGAACACTGCATCCCGATTTGCACCTAATCTATGTGGATGAAGTTTGTGGATTATTTAAGCTTGCAGGTATGCCCGAGGATGTTATCAAGAAGAAGGTCTTCCCTTTATCTTTGAAGGGAGATGCATTGACATGGTTTAGGCTATGCGATGATATTGGATCATGGAACTATAATCGACTGAAGTTGGAATTTCATCAGAAGTTCTACCCTATGCATTAGGTTCATCGTGATCATAATTATATATATAATTTTGGCCTCGCGAAGGAGAAAGCATCGCTCAAGCTTGGGGGATGGTTAATTCAATGTTATATTCATGCCCCAATCATGAGCTCTCAAGAAAATGATCATTCAAAATTTTTATGCTCGGCTTTCTCTCAATAATCACACCATGCTCGATAATTCTTGTGCTGGTTCTTTTATGATGAAAACTATTGAATTCAAATGGGATTTATTGGAAAGAATTAAATGCAACTCTGAATATTGGGATCTCGACGAAGGTAAGGAGTCAGGTATGACCCCTAAGTTTGATTGTGTTAAAGCTTTTATGGATACCGATGTTTTCCGTGAATTTAGCACTAAATATGGACTTGACTCTGAGATAGTAGCTTCCATCTATGAATCATTTGCTACTCATGTTGACCTTCCTAAGGAGAAGTGGTTTAAATACCATCCTCCCATTGAAGTAAAAGTAGTTGAACATGTTAAAGTTGAAGAAAAGACTATCACTTATTATGTTGATCCTATTGTTCCTACTACTTATATTGAGAAACCACCTTTTCCTGTTAGAATAAAGGATCATGCTAAAGCTTCAACTGTGGTTCGTAAGAGTAATACTAGAACACCTACACCCTCTGAGCAAATTAAAGTTGAACCTAGTGTTGCTATGGTTAAGGATCTCTTGGTTGAAAATTTAGATGCACATGTTATTTACCTCCAAGAGGAAGCTGCTAGAATAGCCAAACCTGATACTAGGAATAAACATAGACCTGTTGTAGGCTTGCCTGTTATTTCTGTTAAAATAGGAGATCATTTCTATCATGGTTTATGTGACGTAGGTGCTAGTGCAAGTATAATCCCTCATTCCTTATATAAAGAAGTTATGCATGATATCGCACCTGTTGAGTTAGAATGTATTGATGTCACTATTAAGCTTGCCAATAGAGACACTATTTCACCAGCTGGGATTGTTAGAGATGTAGAAGTCTTGTGTGTAGAAGGTTAAATACCCTGATGATTTTCTTATTCTTAGTTCCCCACAAGATGATTTTTGTCCCACTATATTTGGTAGACCCTTCTTGAATATTGTCAATGCTAAGATAGACTGTGTAAAAGATATTGTTACCGTTGGTTTAGGGGATATGTCTCATGATTTTAACTTTGCTAAATTTCGTAGATAACCCCTTGATAAAGAATTGCCTAGTAAGGATAAAATTATTGGTCTTGCTTCTATTGCTGTGCCTCCTAACAATCCTTTAGAACAATATCTTCTAGACCAAGAAAATGATATGTATATGAATGAGAGAAGGGAAATAAATGAAATATTCTTTAAGCAGGGACCCGTATAGAAAAACAACTTGCCTGTTGAAATCCTAGGGGATCCCCCTCCACCCAAGGGTGATCACGTGTTTTAACTTAAACCATTACCTGATAATCTTAAGTATTTTTATCTTGATGAAAATAAGATATATCCTGTTATTATTAGTGCTAACCTTTCAGAGCAGGAAGAAGAGAAACTATTGAAAACTCTGAAGCTGCTATTGGATATACTATGGATGATCTTAAGGGCATTAGTCCCACTTTATGCCAACACAAGATAAAGTTGGAAGAGGACACTAAACCGGTTATTGATCATCAACGACGGTTAAATCCTAAGATGAAAGAAGTGGTAAGGAAGGAAATACTGAAGCTTCTAGAGGCATGTATAATCTATCCAGTTGCTGATAGCCAGTGGGTAAGTCCTGTCCATTGTGTCCCTAAGAAGGGAGGTATGACTGTTGTTCCTAATGATAAAGATGAATTGATCCCACAAAGAATTGTTACAGGTTATAGGATGGTAATTTATTTCCGCAAATTAAATAAAGCTACTAAGAAAGATCATTACCCTTTGCCTTTTATTGATCAAATGCTAGAAAGGTTATCCAAACATACTCATTTTTCTTTCTAGATGGTTATTTTGGTTTCTCTCAAATACATGTGTCAAAAGGGGATCAAGAAAAGACCACTTTTACTTGTCCTTTAGGTACCTTTGCTTATAGACGTATGCCTTTTGGTTTATGTAATGCACCTGCTACCTTTCAAAGATGCATGATGGCTATATTCTCTAATTTTTGTGAAAAGATTATTGAGGTTTTCATGGATGACTTTCCCATTTACGGAACTTCTTTTGATGATTGCTTGAGCAACCTTGATCGAGTTTTGCAGAGATGTGAAGACACTAATCTTGTCTTGAATTGGGAAAAGTGCCACTTTATGGTTAATGAAGGCATTGTCTTGGGACATAAAATTTCTGAAAGAGGTATTGAAGTTGACAAGGCTAAGGTAGATACTATTGAAAAGATGCCGTGTCCCAAGGACATCAAAGGTATAAGAAGTTTCCTTGGTCATGCCGGGTTTTATAGGAGGTTCATTAAGGACTTCTCCAAAATCTCTAGGCCTCTGACTAATCTCTTACAAAATGATGTTCCTTTTGTTTTTGATGATGATTGTTTAGAAGCATTTGAAATACTTAAGAAAGCATTGATATCTGCACCTATTGTCCAGCCTCCTGACTGAAATTTACCCTTTGAGATTATGTGCGATGCTAGTGATTATGTTGTAGGTGCTGTTCTAGGGCAAAGAGTTGATAAGAAATTGAATGTTATCCAATATGCTAGTAAAACTCTAGATAGTGCCCAGAGAAATTATGCTACTACCGAGAAGGAGTTTTTAGCAGTCGTATTTGCTTGTGATAAGTTTAGACCTTATATTGTTGATTCTAAAGTAACTATTCACACTGATCATGCTGCTATCAAATACCTTATGGAAAAGAAAGATGCTAAACCTAGACTTATTAGATGGGTTCTCTTGCTGCAAGAATTTGATTTGCATATTATTGATAGAAAGGGAGCTGAGAACCCCGTTGCAGACAACTTGTCTAGGCTAGAGAATATTCTTGATGACCCACAACCTATTGATGATAGCTTTCCTGATGAACAATTAGCTGTCATAAATGCTTCTCGTACTGCTCCTTGGTATGCTGATTATGCTAATTACATTGTTGCTAAGTTTATACCACCTAGTTTCACATACAAGCAAAAGAAAAAGCTCTATGATTTGATACATTACTTCTGGGATGACCCACACCTTTATAAAGAAGGAGTAGATGGTATTATTAGACGTTGTGTACTTGAGCATGAACAGGAATAGATCCTACGCAAGTGCCACTCCGAAGCTTATGGAGGACACCATGCTGGAGATAGAACTGCACATAAGGTATTGCACTCTGGTTTTCATTGGCCTACTCTCTTCAAGGATGCTCGTAAGTTTGTCTTATCTTGTGATGAATGTCAAAGAATTGGTAATATCAGTAGACGTCAAGAAATGCCTATGAATTATTCACTTTTTATTGAACCATTTGATGTTTGGGGCTTTGATTATATGGGACCGTTTCCTTCCTCTAATGGGTACACACATATTTTAGTTGCTGTTGATTATGTTACTAAGTGGGTAGAAGATATTCCAACTAGTAGTGCTGATCACAACACCTCTATTAATATGCTTAAAGAAGTTATTTTTCCGAGGTTTGGAGTCCCTAGATACTTAATGACAGATGGTGGTTCACACTTTACTCATGGTGCTTTCCGTAAAATGCTTGCTAAGTATGATGTTAATCATAGAATTGCATCCCCTTATCACCCCCAGTCTAGTGGTCAAGTAGAATTAAGTAATAGAGAGCTGAAATTAATTTTGCAAAAGATAGTTAATAGGTCTAGAAAGAATTGGTCCAAGAAACTTGATGATGCATTATGGGCCTATAGAACTGCATAAAAAAATCCTATGGGTATGTCTCCATATAAGATGGTTTATGGAAAAGCATGCCACTTACCTCTCGAGCTAGAATAAGGCATATTGGGATATTAAAGAGCTCAATTATGATTTCAAACTTGCCGGTGAGAAGAGGTTATTTGACATTAGCTCGCTTGATGAATGGAGAGCCCAGGCTTATGAGAATGCCAAGCTATTTAAAGAAAAGGTTAAAAGATGGCATGACAAAAGGATACAAAAGTGTGAGTTTAACGTAGGTGATTATGTCTTGCTATACAACTCTCGTTTAAGATTTTTTGCAGGAAAACTTCTCTCTAAATGGGAAGGTCCTTATGTTATCGAGGAGGTCTATTGTTCTGGTGCCATAAAAATCAACAAACTTCGAAGGCACAAATCCGAAGGTGGTGAACAGTCAAGGAATCAAACATTATATCTCAGGTAATACTATAAATGTTGAAACCAATGTTATTGAAACCGTAACCCCGGAGGAATACATAAGGGACACTTTCAGAACGATTCAGACCCCGAAAAGGAAGAGGTATGTGGTACGGTAAGTAAACCGACTCCAAAACAGTTCTAATGGTAATTTTTCACCGTTTTGGAATATTTAGAAAAATAGAAAAATAAGAGGCAGTCCGGAAAGGACACGAGGCGTCCATGAGGGTGGAGGGTGTGCCCCCTTCCCCTGGGAGCGCCCCCTGCCTCATGGGCACCTCGTGTGCCTCCTGGACTCTGATTTCTTGCATGATACTTCTTTTGGTCGGTAAAAATTCACTATATATATTCTCCTGAAGGTTTTGACCACTGTATCACGCAAAAATCCTCTGTTTTTGTTCGAGTTGTTTCTGTCGCAGATACGAGCAATATGTCGTCCTAGGATTCGGAGGGAGAAAGCTATGTGGCTGATCTCCTTGGTGACCCTAAGGTCTATGGAGACCGGGAGCATTATGGTTGGACCACGGAGGAAGAAGAAGACCATGATCCCAAGGGAAAGGATTGGACCAGCTCAGATGAAGACAAAGTTCGACTACCTCAACCTGGGGACATGCATGTGGAGTTCAAAAAGTCAAGCCTCCCCGATAGAGCAAAGAAACCTAAGATCGAGTTTATCCCTTTTTGCCTCTTGCAAGAAAACAAGCAGGAACTATGCAAGAAGATATTAAACCTTGAGCAGGAGATCAATGACCTAAGGGAGCAAAATTCTATCCTTAAGCACAAGTTAAGGAACAAGCCAACTCCATCACCACCTCCGAAGAAGGAGACATAATCATATGGGTATGGGCACTCCCCTTGGCAACTTCTAAGATTGGGGGAGGTGCCCCTGTATCGTATCACCATCACACTCCTATCTTTACCGTTTTTCTTAGTTCGATCTTTTTGGTAATATCTTGATCTAGTAGAATAAAGTTAGCATGATCTAGTTGTGAGCTTTTGCTTTATGATCTTTACCTTTGTATTTTTGTCCGTGAGCTATATAATAAAGATTAGTGTTGAGTCAAGGGCTTGATTTCCTCACTATGGTCATGAGAGAATAAAAGAAAATATAAAAATTATCAAAGAGATCATATTTATCTTATGGAGAGTAATGACTTCGCATATAAAGAGTATGATGAATAAAAATTGTTGAAAGTTGACAAACATAGTTTTGGTAATCGTTGCAATTAATAGGAAGTATTAAAGAAAGAGAGGTTTCACACACAAATATACTATCTTGGACATCTTTTATGATTGTGAGCACTCATTAAAATATGACATGCTAAAGAGTTTATGTTGGACAAGGAAGACAACATAATGAGTTATGATTTCTTATATCTAAAATAAAGTATATTGTCATGGATCATCCAACATGTTGAGCTTGCCTTTCCCTCTCATGCTAGCTGATATGTCTCCAACGTATCTATAATTTTTGATTATTCCATGCTATAATATTATCCTTCTAGGATGTTTTATGGGCTTTATTATACACTTTTATATGATTTTTGGGACTAACCTATTAACCCAGAGCCCAGTGTCAGTTCCTGTTTTTCTCCTGTTTTAGGGTTTCGCAGAAAAGGATATCAAACGGAGCCCAATTGACATGAAATTCAACGGAGATCATTTTTGGACCGGAAGAAGCCCACAGAGTGCCGGAAGGGGACGAGATGACCCACGAGCTGCCCGCAAGGGTGGGGGGCGCGCCCCCCCTAGTGGGCGCGCCCCCTGCCGCGTGGATAGCCCGTAGCCCCCTTTGCTTGGCCCCGACTCCAACACCTCCTATATATAATGAAACCTCCGGAAAATAACCTAGATCGGGAGTTCTGCTGCTGAAAGCCTCTGTAGCCACCGAAAACCAATCTAGACCCCGTTCCGGCACCCTGCCGGAGGGGGGAACCCTCACCGGTGACCATCTTCATCATCTCGGCGCTCTCCATGACGAGGAGGGAGTAGTTCACCCTCGGGGCTGAGGGTATGTATCAGTAGCTATGTGTTTGATCTCTCTCTCTCTCTCTCTCTCTCTCGTGTTCTTGAGATGGCACGATCTTGATGTATCGCGAGCTTTGCTATTCTAGTTGGATCTTATGATGCTTCTCCCCATCTACTCTCTTGTAATGTATTGAGTTTTCCCTTTGAAGTTATCTTATCGGATTAAGTATTTAAGGATTTGAGAACACTTGATGTATGTCTTGCACATGTTTATCTGTGGTGACAAGGGATACCATGTGATCTACTTGATTTATGTTTTGGTGATCAACTTGCGGGTTCCGCGACCATGGGAATATATGCATAGGGTTTGGCACAAGTTTTCGTCTTGACTTTCCGGTAGAATCTTTGGGCACTCTTTGAAGTTCTATGTGTTGGTTGAATAGATGTTTCTGAGATTGTGTGATGCATATCGTATAATCATACCCACGGATACTTGAGGTGACAATGGAGTATCTAGGTGACACTAGGGTTTTGATTGATTTGTATCTTAAGGTGTTATTCTAGTACGAACTCTATGATAGATTGAACATTACTACAGACTCTTGAATAGATCGATCAGAAAGAATAACTTTGAGGTGGTTTCGTACCCTACCATAATCTCCTTGTTTGTTCTCCGCTATTAGTGACTTTGGAGTGACTCTTTGTTGCACGTTGAGGGCTTGTAATATGATCCAATTATGTTATTCTTGTTGAGAGAACTTCCACTAGTGAAAGTATGAACCCAAGGCCTTGTTTCCTATCATTGCACTACCGTTTATGCTCACATTTACCACTTGCTACCTTGCTGTTTTTATATTTTCTTATTACAAAAACCTATATCTACCATCCATATTGCACTTGTATCACCATCTCTTCGCCAAACTAGTGCACCTATACAATTTACCATGGTATTGGGTGTGTTGGGGACACAAGAGACTCTTTGTTATTTGGTTGCAGGGTTGCTTGAGAGAGACCATCTTCATCCTACGCCTCCCACGGATTGATAAACCTTAGGTCATCCACTTGAGGGAAATTTGCTACTGTCCTACAAACCCCTGCTCTTGGATGCCCAACAACGTCTACAAGAAGAAGGTTGTGTAGTAGACATCAAGCTCTTTTCTAGCGCCGTTGCCGGGGAGCTTAGTGCTTGAAGGTATATCTTTAGATCTTGCAATCAAATCTTTTAGTTTCTTGTTTTATCACTAGTTTAGTTTATAAAAGAAAACTAAAAAAAATGGAATTAAGGTTACCTCATATGCTTCATCTTTTTAATATCTTTCGTGAAAATGATGGGAAGGAAAATTGTGCTCAAGTACTAGAAGAAGAATTACATAGAATGCTTGGCATAAAATATGTTCATGATGAGCATGATTGCAATGTTGTTAGTATGAATTCTTGGAATACCCATGATGCTAATGATATGCAAAGCCACAAGCTTCGTGATGCTATGTTTGATGAAGATGATATTTTTAGTCCCCCAAGTTTTGACGAGCAAATTTATTATGATGAAAGCATGCCTCCTATTTATGATTATTATATTGATGAAAGTGGATTTGGAGAGGTCATGACTTTATTTAGTGATGAATCCACTATTTCGGAAGAGGTTCCAATTAATTATGAGAACAAAGTTGCTATCTATGATGATTATTGTGATGACTTGTATGCTATTAAGAATAATGATAACCATGATACTTGTCATCATGATTTTAATTTTCAATTGGATTATGCTTCACATGATAGTTATTTTGTTGAGTTTGCTCCCACTACTATTGATGAGAATAAATTTGCTTATGTGGAGAGTAGTAAAATTTCTATGCTTGTAGATCATGAAAATAATTCTTTATGTGATGGTTATATTGTTGAATTCATTCATGATGCTACTGAAAATTATTATGAGAGAGGATCATATGCTTCTACATATTGCAATAATATCAAGTTTCCTCTCTACGTGCTTAAAATCTTGAAGTTATGCTTGTTTTCCCTTCCTATGCTAGTTGATTATCGTTCCCATAAGTTGTTTGCTCACATAATCCCTATGCATAGGATGTGGGTTAGACTTAAATGTGCTAGTCATATTCTTCATGATGCTCTCTTTATGTTTCAATTCTTATCTTTTATGCGAGCATCATTGAAATCGTCATGCCTAGCTAGGGGCGTTAAACGATAGCGCTTGTTGGGAGACAACCCAACTTTTATTTATTTTCTTTTCTTTTGCTTCTGTTTAGGAATAAATATTGCATATAGCTTCTGTTTAGATGTGGTTTCGTATTTTAATTAGTGTTTGTGCCAAGTAGAACCTTTGGGAAGACTTGTGTGAAGTTTATATGATCTTGCTGTAAAAAACAGAAACGTTAGCGCTCACTAGAATAGTCAGCAGATTTTACTGGAGAGTGCTATTTAGTTGATTCTTTTTGCATATGATTAATAGACAAATTACTCACGTTTACCAATTTATTTCAATATTTTTGGAGTTACAGAAGTATGTGAAAGTTACAGATTACTACAGACTGTTCTGTTTTTGACAGATTCTGTTTTTCGTGTGTTGTTTGCTTCTTTCAATGCATCTATGAGTAGTATTGGGAAGTATGAATCATATAGAAGTTGGAATATAGTAGGTTTAACACCAATATAAACAAATAATGAGTTCATTACATTATCTTTGAGTAGTGGTTTGTTTTCTTATACTAACGGAGCTCACGAGATTTTTGTCTAAGTTTTGTGTTGTGAAGTTTTCAAGTTTTGAGTATCGCTTTGATGGACTATGGACCAAAGAGTGGCAAGAGCCTAAGCTTGGGGATGCCCAAGGCACCCCAAGGTAAAATTCAAGGACAACCAAAAGCCTAAGCTTGGGGATGCCCCGGGAAGGCATCCCCTCTTTCGTCTTCATCTATCGGTAATTATACTCGGAGCTATATTTTTATTCACCACATGATATGTGTTTTCCTTGGAGCGTCAATTTATTTTAGTTTGTTTTGCTTTATGTTTGAATAATATCCCAAGATCTGAAGTTCTAAAATGTTAGAGAGTCTTCACATAGTTACATAATTATTCAACTACTCATTGATCATCACTTATATCTTTCGGAGTATTTTGCTCTAGTGCTTCACTTATATATTTTAGAGCACGGCGGTGGTTTTATTTTGAAGAAATTCTTGATCTCTCATGCTTCACTTATATCCTTTTGAGAGTCTATTATAACATCATGGTAATGTGCTTTGGCTATAAAACTAGCCTTCACATGATAGGCATCCAAGACGAATGTAGTAAAAACTTTCATACTAAGTGCATTGAATATAATGAGAAGTTGGATGCTTGATAAATGTTTCGAGATATGAGGATAGTGATATTATATTCATGCTAGTGGAGTTATTATGAAATTGAGAAATACTTGTGTTAAGGTTAGTGATTCCCGTAGCATGCATGGATGGTGAACCGCTATGTGACGAAGTTAGAGCATGAGGTATTTGTCAAGTGTCAATCTTTGTATGGAGGTCGGGTGCTTGAGATGGTTAACTCCTACCAACCTCCTAGGAGCATGCGTTGATTTCTTTGTTTTGATAACTCGTAAATTTTCGCAATAAGTATATGAGTTCTTATGACTAATGTTGAGTCCATGGATATTACAGACTCTCACCCTTCCACCATTGCTAGCCTCTCTTGTACCGGGCAACTCTCGCCGGTACCATACACCCACTATATACCTTCCTCAAAACAGCCACCATATACCTTCCTCAAAACATCCACCATACCTACCTATCATGGCATTTCCATAGCCATTCCGAGATATATTTCCATGCAACTTTCCACCGTTCCGTTCATATGACACGCTTCATATTGTCATATTGCCATGCATGATCATGTAGTTGACATCGTATTTGTGGCAAAGCCACCATGCATAATTTTTCATACATGTCACTCTTGATTCATTGCACATCCCGGTACACTGTCGGAGGCATTCATATAGAGTCATACTTTGTTCTAGTATCGAGTTGTAATATCGAGTTGTAAATCAATATAAGTGTGACGATCATCATTATTAGAGCATTGTCCCATGTGAGGAAAGGCTAAATAAAGAAAGCCCCTCCAAAAAATGGAAAGGCCAAAGAAAAAAAAAGAAAGGCCCAAAAAAGGAAAAATAAGAAAAAAAAAGAAATAGAAAAGAAAAGAAAAGAAAAGGGACAATGCTACTATCTTTTTCCACACTTGTGCTTCAAAGTAGCACCATGTTCTTCATGATAGAGAGTCTCATGTTTAGTCACTTTCATATACTAGTGGAAATTTTCATTATAGAACTTGGCTTGTCTATTCCAATAATGGGCTTCCTCAAATGCCCTAGGTCTTCATGAGCAAGCAAGTTGGATGCACACCCACTTAGTTTCTTTTGTTGAGCTTTCATACATTTATAGCTCTAGTGCATCCGTTGCATGGCAATCCCTACTCACTCACATTGATATCTATTGATGGGCATCTCCATAGCCCGTTGATACGCTTAGTCGATGTGAGACTATCTTCCTCCTTTTTGTCTTCTCCACAACCACCACACTATTCCACCCATAGTGCTATATCCATGGCTCACGCTCATGTATTGTGTGAAAGTTGAAAGGTTTGAAAGAATTGAGTATGAAAACAAGTGCTTGGCTGAAACCGGGGTTGTGCATGGTATGAATATTTTGTGTGATGAAGAGGGAGCATAGCCAGACTATATGATTTTGTAGGGATAACTTTCTTTAGCCATGGTATTTTGAGAAGACATGATTGCTTTGTTAGTATGCTTGAAGTATTATTATTTCTTGTGTCAACATAAACTTTTGTCTTAAATCTTTCGGATCTGAACATTCATGCCACAATAAGGAAAATTACATTGAGAATTATGTTAGGTAGCATTCCACATCAAAAATTCTGTTTTTTATCATTTACCTACTCGAGGACGAGCATGAATTAAGGTTGGGGATGCTGATACGTCTCCAACGTATCTATAATTTTTGATTGTTCCATGCTATTATATTATCCTTCTAGGATGTTTTATGGGCTTTATTATACACTTTTATATGATTTTTGGGACTAACCTACTAACCCAGAGCCCAGTGCCAGTTTCTGTTTTTTTGACTATATACTGCAAGGCAAAAGCCTCACAACCCACTTTATTTAAAGCAACAAAAAGGGGAGTAAATACAAAGTCTGAGTACAACTAAAGTTAGAAATACTTACATCACAAATTAACTATACAAAGAATCTAAGGAAGGTTAGCTAGCCAATCCCTGTAGCTATCCTTGTATTTACATTTAATCCTGTGTGATAAAAGGGTCATGTCATGGATGAAATTGTGTCTCCATTTCCTGAAAAGAGGCATTTCATTTCTGAAGACTTTCCCATTCCTGGTAATCCATATGTTCCATGCAGCAGTGAAAACCACTTCAGTAAAGAATGGCTTGCCAAAATCAGACCTGGCTTTTAAAGCCATTTGGTAAGTGGTCATACCAGGCCTAGGATCCCAGGAAATTTGCAAATAATTCCAAACTCTTTGGCTGAAAATGCAGGAGAAGAAAAGCTGGCTCACATCTTCATGAATAAGTTGA
The DNA here is from genome assembly GCA_902687465.1 of Secale cereale. Classification (NCBI taxonomy): domain Eukaryota; kingdom Viridiplantae; phylum Streptophyta; class Magnoliopsida; order Poales; family Poaceae; genus Secale; species Secale cereale. The sequence continues at coordinate 743,656,505 of LR738715.1, read as the reverse complement.
GGACAGAGAACACAGGTAAGATCATCAACATGCCAATGCCTCCGTTGAAGCATATCTCTGGTATTCAGCCTGTCCCTAAGCAACAACCAGCCAAACATTTTAATCTTCATTGTGCAAGAGCTCTTCCATATCCATGGGAAGATAGGATCAACAACTATGTGCTGGTGCACCTGAGTGTAGTATGATTTGGGCCTAAAAGATCCTTTATTAAAAGGCCAAATCCAACTATCATTGTCTTGGGAAGTATGCTGAGTGTCCAAAACAGTCTGGAGTGCCTGAAGCTCATCAAAAGCTTGTGTGGAAAGAGGCAGATGAAAACTCTCCATGAGATCCTGGCTCAGCACTTTAGCAACTGAAAGTTGCACATCGATCACATATGAAAATAATCTGGGAAAATTGTGACTAAGTGTGCCTCCATTAAGATTAGATATCCAAGCATCATTCCAAAAAAGAATAGAGGTTCCATTACCAAGGCAAGGCTTGGCAAGATTCAAGTATTTGAAGGATAACTTGAAGACATCACGCCACCAAAAAGACCCACAAAGTATAGTTGAGTGAGTCATAGAGTCATGGTAATAAGAATCCAAGACCAAACTGACCCAAGGTATGTCATGATGATTATAGAACTTGTGAAGGAATTTCATCAACAAAGCTTCATTTTGCACCCTGAGATTAAGCACACCAAGGCCACCTTTATTTTTTGGCAAACAGACCAGTTTCCATGCAGCAAGAGACTGTCTTGGGGTGTCAGAATTGCCACTCCAAAGACATTGTCTCTGAATTTTTTCAATCTGCTTCAGAATACCTAGTGGAATGTCCAAAGTGCAAAGAAAGTAAATGGGCATGGAGGATAATACAGACTGTAATAGTTGTAGTCTGCAGCCTTGATTGAGAAAACAGGAAGATGCAGAGATCCTCCTTTCAATTCTGTGCACCAAAGGTAGCAAGTCTTGTACTGTGGGTTTGGTGGTACCCATGGGTAGTCCTAAATATGTGAAGGGCATTGTTCCAAGCTTGCAACCTAAAACATTGGATAATCTGGTGGCCTCCTCAATAGATAGGTTGATAGGTATCATCATTGATTTAGCAAAGTTAACTGATAAGCCAGTGGATGCTGCAAAGATATCTAGCATGTCCTTTAATGCAATGAGTTGTTGATCCACAGCTGGAAGAACAATTAAAGTATCATCTGCATATTGAACTATGGGGTAATCTTGGCAGTTTGTGGGAATTGGCAGAGTTAAAATTCCTCTGCTACACATATCATTAACCACAGACTGTAGCAAGTCAGCAGCTAGCACAAACAGCAATGGGGACATGGGGTCCCCCTGTCTGATCCCTCTCTTACAATGAAAATGACTACCTGGTACCTCATTGAGCAAAATGGATGAAGACCCAGAAGATAAGATATTTCCGATCCATGATATCCATTTCTCATTAAAACCTTTGTATCTGAGTATACTTAGAATAGCGTCATGTTCAATGGTATCAAAAGCTTTAGTGAAATCTAGTTTAAGCACCACAATAGGTCTTTTGGATGCCTGACATTGATGTATATACTCAAAGCACCAAGCCAAGCAATCTTGGATAGATCTAGACTTCAAAAACCCATACTGATTTTTGTGCAGACAAGAGAGGATAACTTTTTGCAGCCTATTAGCTAGCAGCTTTGTTAGAAACTTTAAGCAGATGTTGGTGAGGGAAATAGGCCTATAGTCATTCAAAGTCCGAGAGCTGATTTTCTTAGGTATCAGAGTTATCAGAGATGTGTTTATACATTCGAAGTTCAACGAGCCATCATAAAACTCTTGGACTAGTAACATGAAATCCTCTTTAATTAGGTCCCAGCATTTTTTTTAAAAAGAGACCAGTAAAACCATCAGGCCCAGGAGCTCTATCAGGTGGCATTTGCTTGATAACCAGATCAATTTCCTCCTTGGAAAAAGGCTTAGTTAAATCATCAAGACCCTCAACTCTTTTAATAATTGTGGCAAGGTCAAACCCCATTTGTATATCATTTGAACAACCCATTCTATCTTTGAATTCTTGCAAGAATAGAGCTGACATAGTAGCATGGTCAGATATGATATCATTATCCACAGTGATACTGGATATGGTGTTTGACCTGAATCTTTCAGTTGCCATAGCATGAATTTTTTTGTGTTATCTTCCCCAACTTTAATGTTCCTAATTGTACATCTCTGCTTCTAGTAGATAAACTGCAATCTTAGTATTTCTTCCAAATGAAGTTTCACAATTCTTCTGAAGTTAGCTTCAGGTATGTATAAAGGCCTAAGCTCTTCAAGAGTATCCAAGTGCATGATAACCTTGTTGCAGTCTTGAATAAGCCTCTTGATCCTGGAAAGATTGGTGTGCCAGACTTTAAGAGCATGTCTAAGATTCTTAAACTTTGTAGATAAGATGGTAGCAGAAGATTTTCTGTGTACAGGTTGAGACCAAGATTGACTGACACACTCCATAAATCCAGGCAAATCTACCCAGTAATTCTCAAAACGAAAGATCTTGGCCTTAAGGATCATTGTTTTAATAGATACCACACAAGGTGTATGATCAGAAGTTGATCTGGCTAGAGGAAGCACCAAAGTATTGGGATAATGAGAAGTCCAGTTGACAGTAGTAAAAAACCAGTCTATTTGTTCCAACAAAGGAACAACTTGCATATTTGACCAAGTGAATCTTCTGCCCTTCAAAGGTAATTCAATAAGGCCTAGGTGTCCAATAACCTCATTAAACAAGAGCATATCATTAGCATTGCCACCTGGCCTATTTCTATTTTCCATGGATCTAAGAAAATTGAAATCCCCAAGCAAAAGCCGGTTAGCATCTATGGGTATAACTAGGATATGTAGCCATGTGATAAAATTATCTCTAGCTGGGTTTTGGCACGGCCCATAAACAGTAAACAATGTCCAGACATCAGAGTTGTGTCTGGATTGAAATTCCACAGTTATGCCAAAACTGAAGGATTCAATCATTTTGCCTGAAAATAGAGCAGAATTCCAAAGCACAATCATACCACCAGAAGCCCCAACCGAAGGAACAAAGACAAAATGATCGAAACGTCTCGGGCAAAATTTGCGAATGAAACGTTTTCCAATGTCTCACATTTTGTTTCTTGTAGGCAGATAACAAAGCAGCCACTTTCCTCGATTTTCTGACGAGCAGCACGTTGGCGATTTTCTGAATTTAAACCCCGCACATTCCAGCATAGCACTTTCCAATCTCTAAAAGTAGTATCAGCCATTACAAACCCAGAATAAGAGTAGCAAAACAGGCACCACATAATGATGACCCATCAACGGACGCAAGTTGCAGTAAACTTCAACGACTGAAAATAAGAACCTAACTAGATAAATGGTTTTAACAAGGGTTAACCATAAACCCAACATAGGTAGCTGCTAGGTGGCTTCTGACCCCTCGTTGGTTACCCCAAGTGGAAGGTTTGAGATGCAGTGTAGCAGAAGTTTTCCCTTGGTAATACCAAGGATCGATTTCCCAGAGACTCCCAGTTTCAACAAGAAGGTGTCAACTGCTAACGGCGCCGGATATTAGCAATCAACGCGGACCTGCACACAGATACAAATAACTTTGCTCCCAACGAGTACAGAGAGGTTGTCAATCCCTCCGGCCTTGTAGTTTACAAAGGATCAAACGCAAGTGATAATAGTGATAGGTATAATTGAAATAGTAAGTAAATAGCGGATGTGATCAATGATGGTAATATGGACCGAAGTCTCATGATGTTCACTAGTGATGTCTCTCTCCCAAAAGACGATAAAACATCTATGTGAGGTAAACGAATTACAGCTGGGCAATTGACAGAACCATGTGCGCAAACCAATGCTGACTACATTGCAAGAAAGGTTGAGGTTCAAAGCATGGGCGGTACGCCAAAGTAAGTAGACCGAAATCCATCAATATCTACTACTAATCATCCACCTTGAGATATCTATCCAGAACATCTCGCTGGTATTAAGTTGCGAGCCCCACCCATAGTGTAAACTCAAAGCAACAGACAACTGCATTAAAAGAACTTTGCGTAAAGTAAACAATCCTTGCACCCGCGGGCAGAAGCACCGTTGTTTTCCCCCTTGTGGCAACAACACATCCCCTAGACTCAAGTTTCTGTCACTCAAACTAGTCATCGAGGGGCATGAACCCACAATCAAGCATAACGTTCCCTCTTGGAGTCACTACCTATTACTTGGCCAAAGCAATAAATAACAACGGAGAACATGCAAGAATTACTTACGAACATAAACATAAAAGAGGTGAATCAAATATATTACTCAAACACAATCTGAACATAATCTCATAATCCATCGGATCCCAACAAACTCATCATAGCAACAACATAAGGATTACATATGTGCCTCGATCATGTAGGGCAGCTCACGAGGACTAATTAGTGAAGCACAAGAACGGGAGGAGAACATCACATAGCTACTGGTCATGGACTCATGGTCCAAGGGAGACTACTCACAACTCATCCGGGAGGCGTCCATGGTGGTGGAGAAGCTCCCGGTGGTGATCCTCCCCTCCGGCAGGGTGCCGGGAAGGGTTCTCCTGGTGCTCCCGATCTTGGAAGCGACGGCGGCGGCGGAACAGAGATGAGATCGCGAAAAAGAGTTCCTGTTTCCAGGGTTTCGGAAGACGCTTTAAATATATGCCAAAGGGGGGCATCGGAGGAGCCTCAGGGGGCCCAGGCGCCCCCCCGGCGCGGCCCAGGGGGGGGGGCGCCGCCAGGGCGCCTGGAGCCCTGGTGCCCCCCCGGCTGTACTTCGGGCGCACGGTAGGTTCTGGAACGCTGATTTTTTATATAATTTTTCTGGATTTTTCCTGGCAGTTCTCGTAACGTGAAAACCTGAAATACAAAAACAGCCGAAAACAGAAACTGGCACTGGGGTGCACTGAGTTAATAGGTTAGTCCAAATATGATCAAAAGTGTATGTAAGTGTATAAATATCATAGCAATATCACCCAAAAGAGGCATGGAGCAAGCAGAAATTATAGATACGTTTTGGACGTATCAGTAGCATACTAATCATCATTAGCCGAAGAAGATGAGGACGAGGAGGCCGGTTTCGCATTAAGCTTGTCGGCAGTAATCTTCTCAGGAGCGATGCCAAGGTGACCTCCAATCTGCTGAAGAACTCTGATCGATGTTGGCGGAGGGACTGCAGCTGTTTCTTCGTCAGGCTGTTGGTCATGCTGCACCCGTCGCTTCTTGAGGGGCTTGGCTGAAGGTTTCTTGAGAGGGATGGATTTCAGCGCAGATAGCCGAGCACTTCGTCTGACTTCTGATTCAACTAAAACCGCGCTGATCTTGCGGCGTCTTGTCCTCTTCACTGTTGCAGTAAAACTGAAAGTGGCCATCTCCACCTCTGTCAGAAGTGGAGTATCTGTTTCTCTCCTGTTTTAGGGTTTCACAGAAAAGAAATATCAAACGGAGCCCAATTGACCTGAAATTCAACGAAGATCATTTTTGGACCAGAAGAAGCCCACGGAGTGCCGGAGGGGGACGAGAAGACCCACGGGCTGCCCACGAGGGTGGGGGGTGTGCCCCCCTACTGGGCGTGCCCCCTGCCTCGTGGATAGCCCGTAGCCCCCCTTTGCTTGGCCCCGACTCCAACACCTCCTACATATACTGAAACCTCCGGAAAATAACTTAGATCGGGAGTTCTGCCGCTGAAAGCCTCTGTAGCCACCGACAACCAATCTAGACCCCGTTCCGGCACCCTGCCGGAGGGGGGAACCCTCACCGGTGGCCATCTTCATCATCCCGGCGCTCTCCATGACGAGGAGGGAGTAGTTCACCCTCGGGGCTGAGGGTATGTATCAGTAGCTATGTGTTTGATCTCTCTCTCTCTCTCTCTCTCTCTCTCATGTTCTTGAGAAGGCACGATCTTGATGTATCGCGAGCTTTGCTATTCTAGTTGGATCTTATGATGCTTCTCCCCATCTACTCTCTTGTAATGTATTGAGTTTTCCCTTTGAAGTTATCTTATCGGATTGAGTCTTTAAGGGTTTGAGAACACTTGATGTATGTCTTGCACGTGTTTATCTGTGGTGACAGTGGTATATCATGTGATCTACTTGATGTATGTTTTGGTGATCAACTTGCGGGTTCCGCGACCTTGGGAATCGATGCATAGGGTTTGGCACAAGTTTTCGTCTTGACTTTCCGGTAGAAACTTTGGGGCACTCTTTGAAGTTCTATGTGTTGGTTGAATAGATGTTTCTGAGATTGTGTGATGCATATCGTATAATCATACCCACGGATACTTGAGGTGACAATGGAGTATCTAGGTGACATTAGGGTTTTGATTGATTTGTGTCTTAAGGTGTTATTCTAGTACGAACTCTATGATAGATTGAACGTTACTACGGACTCTTGAATAGATCGATCAGAAAGAATAACTTTGAGGTGGTTTCGTACCCTACCATATTCTCCTCGTTTGTTCTCCGCTATTAGTGACTTAGGAGTGACTCTTTGTTGCATGTTGAGGGCTAGTAATATGATCCAATTATGTTATCGTTGTTGAGAGAACTTCCACTAGTGAAAGTATGTACCCTAGGCCTTGTTTCCTATCATTGCACTACCATTTATGCTCATGTTTACCACTTGCTACCTTGCTGTTTTTATATTTTCTTATTACAAAAACCTATATCTACCATCCATATTGCACTTGTATCACCATCTCTTCGCTGAAATAGTGCACCTATACAATTTACCATTGTATTGGGTGTGTTGGGGGACACAAGAGACTCTTTGTTATTTGGTTGCAGGGTTGCTTGAGAGAGACAATCTTCATCCTACGCCTCCCACGGATTGATAAACCTTAGGTTATCCACTTGAGGGAAATTTGCTACTGTCCTACAAACGTCTGCACTTGGAGGCCCAACAACGTTTACAAGAAGAAGGTTGTGTAGTAGACATCACTAGCGAAAACTCCTTGCACCAAGTAGAGATACTACTTGTGCTTCCATACATCCTTAAACCCAGTTTTTCCAGGATAGTCCACCATACCTACCTATGGATCGAGTAAGATCCTTCAAGTAAGTTGTCATTGTTACAAACTCACTAAAATATGTATGATTTATTAGTGTGGAGGAAATAAGCTTTATACAATCTTGTGATATGGAAGTAATAAAAGCGAAAGACTACATAATAAAGGTCCTTATCACAAGTGGCAATATAAAGTAACGTTCTTTTGCGCTAAGACTTTGTGCATCCAACCATAAAAGCACATGACAACCTCTGCTTGCCTCTGCGAAGGGCCTATCTATTATTCTTGCCTTATAAGAGTCAAGGTGAAAATCACCTTTCCTTTTTACATTTTATCCTTTGGCAAGCACATTGTGTTGGAAAGATCCTGACATATATACCCAATTGGATGTAAGTTATCATGGTCTATTACTGTTGACATTACCCTTGAGGTAACAGGTTGGGAGGCAATACCATAAGCCCTTATCTTTCTCTGTGTCCGATTAAAACTCCATACCCATAAGTTTTGCGTGAGTGTGAGCAATTGTGAAAGACTATATGATAGTTGAGTATGTGGGCTTGCTGAAAAGCTCTTATATTGACTCTTTCCGATGTTACGATAAATTGCAATTGCTTCAATGACAGAGATCATAGTTTGTTGGTTTTCAATGAAGTTTCTGAGTCATACTTGACAGTGGGAATGAATTGTTACTTTAGCATAAGAGTCATATGACAATATATATATGTGCTGCTGTTATAAGAATGATCATGATGCCCTCATGTCCGTATTTTATTTTTATCGACACCTCTATCTCTAAACATGTGGACATATCTTTCGATATCAGCTCTCGCTTGAGGACAAGCGAGGTCTAAGCTTGGGGGAGTTGATGCGTCCATTTTGCATCATGTTTTTATGTTGCTATTTATTGCACTATGGGCTGTTATTACACGTTATGTCACAATACTTATGCCTTTTCTCCCTTATTTTACAAGGTTTACATGAAGAAGGAGAATGCCGGCAGCTGGAATTCTAGGCTGGAAAAGGAGAAAACATTGGAGACCTATTCTGCACAACTCAAAAAGCTCCAAAACTCCACGAAACACCGTTTCAGAAAATATAAAAAATATCTAGCGAAAGAGATCTACCATGGTGGGGGGGGGGGGGCGCCCAGAGACCTCAGATTGGTACCTGTGGGTTGCTAGTAGTGTTGATTACTCCTTGTAGTTGATGCTAGTTGGTTTACTTGGTGGAAGATCATATGTTCAGATCCATTATGCATATTAATACCCCTCTGATCATGAACAATATTATGTCTTGTGAGTAGCTACTTTTGTTCCAGAGGACATGGGAGAAGTCTTGCTATAAGTAGTCATGTGAATTTGGTATTTGTTCGATATTTTGATGAGATGTATGTTGTCTCTCCTCTGGTGGTGTCATGTGAACATTGACTACATGACACTTCGCCATTGTTTGGACCTAGAGGAAGGCATTGGGAAGTAATAAGTAGATGATGGGTTGCTAGAGTGACAGAAGCTTAAACCCTAGTTTATGCGTTGCTTCGTAAGAGGCTGATTTGGATCCATATGTTTCATGCTATGGTTAGGTTTACCTTAATACTTCTTTTGTAGTTGCGGATGCTTGAAATAGAGGTTAATCATAAGTGGGAAGCTTGTCCAAGTAAGTGCAGCACCCAAGCACCGGTCCACCCACATACCAAATTATCAAAGTACTAAACGTGAATCATATGAACGTGATGAAAACTAGCTTGACGATAATTCCCATGTGACCTCGGGAGCGCTTTCTTTCATATAAGAGTTTGTCCAGGCTTGTCCTTTGCTACAAAAAGGATTGGGCCATCTTGCTGCACCATATTTACTTTTATTATTTGTCACTTGCTACCGATTAACTTATCACAAAACTATCTGTTACCGATAATTTCAGTGCTTGCAGAAAATACCTTACTGAAAACTGCCTATCATTTCCTTCTGCTCCTCGTTCGGTTCGACACTCTTACTTATCGAAAGGAATACGATAGATCCCCTACACTTGTGGGTCATCAGCAGCCGACGTGCGAGTGGACATTTTGCCGCTTCTTTCAAATTTTGGTACAATAAGCATCCACGTTTACCCTGCCAACTAAATTCGAATCCATTTTGTATTCCTATACAAATCTTTATAAATCATTCTGTGTGTTTTTATATACCTTCAAAAGGATGACATAGATGTATTCCACTGTCATATATGAATATGGTTTACAAATGCCGATACTCAAATTCAGAAGCTAGAATCTAGTTTAAGGTGAATTTGAATATTTGGAACACTTCATGTCCAATTCAAATGTCACACGCAGCATAATGTGTCCCTGTCGGGGGAAACTGTCCACCACGGACACCTATGGGACCGGAGCCCCTTGTTTGTGCGGTAAGAGGGCGGTGGGAGCACAAAGAGCAGATCGTGGAGATCACACAGGCAGTTTACCCAGGTTCGGGCCGCGATGGACGCGTAAAACCCTACTCCTGCTTAGTTTGTATTGAGTTGGGGAGCTCGGGAGCTTGAAGAACTAGCTACACCGAGCGTATGAGCGATCTAGGTTCCGAACCCTTTCTACGTTGTGCATGGGCCTCCTTTTATAGTGCAAGGGGTCACCGACAGGTGTCAACGTAGGAGAAAGGGTAAAAATGTAAAAGTGGTGGTAGTTGTAACAGTGCGGGAATAGTGGAGTAACAGTGCATGAACAGTGGTCGCTACCTACTTTGACAGTGGGGGACAAGAGCATTTAATGCCCGTCGTCGTCGACCCCAAAAGCGCCCGCCCTTGCGTCTCCGTTTGCCACGGCGATGGCTTTACCACCGTGGAGTGCCACTGTGTCCCCCAGGCTGCACAGCCATCCGCCACGCGTCCCTGGAGTGGCCCCAGGGCGACGCGTGGACCGATGAGCTGGAGCGCGGGCACACAGCGCAACTTTCCCCGGCAAGCACCTTGCCGGGGTCTTGACCTTGCCGGGCCCAGGAGCTTGTCGCTCTCCGGGTCCTGCTGGGGCGCACGTTGCGCCGAGGCATGTCTTCTGTAACGTAATCTTCTAGTCTTCCTGGCAAGCTCCTCTTGCCAGGGCCTTTCGTGAGTGAGGTAATCTTGAGCCTGGAACGGCCTTCCCGGCGAGCTCCACTTGCCGGGGTATCGATCTTCTGTCTTGTATACTTTGTTTTTGAATGGTTTTATATGGAGCAGGAAGGTCTCCGGCAAGCGCGTGGTAGGCCCTGCCGCGGGAAGCTGCTACTGCCCGTGCACAAGTTGGGGTACTGAGGTACCCCTACCTTAGTACACCGACAGGAGCCCCCGGGCCTGGGCCACACACGGTGCCGAGCGCTGTTGGGCCAGGCCCAAAACAGTGCATGGGCACGCGCGGCCCACGGCACGCCGAATCCACTTCCGCATCCGCCGCGTCCCTCCGTAACGGCACGCGTCGATTGCGGCGTCGTGGGATGGGACGTGGCCACGTTCTTTTAATGGAAAGAGCGAAACGCCCCCCACTTCCCCATAAAAGCAGAGGAAGCAGGAGCGGTTCCCCTCCTACGCCTTCATTGCTTCTTCTTCCATCTCTAGAGATTCCCTTTGCGCTCCGCCTCCACACCTCCTCCGCCGTTTTCCGCATCTGCGGCGCCGCCAGACTCTTCGTCCCCCCTCCCTCGCCGCCTCCGCCATGGCCCCGAAGACCGAGAAGGCGAAGGCGGAGAAGACCAAGAAGGAGAAATCCGTGCAGGCGGCGAGGCTTACTCTGCTGCGGAAGCGGAACGTCGTCTTCTCGCCGAGGCTCAGCGCGCGGGAGCTCTTGAACAAGTACTACTTGTTCTGGGCCAAGGAGACCAAGGCGCACCCCCGGACCAGAGCCTATCCCGCCGCCGCCAAGGACAATTATCCCGGCGGGTACTTCTTCTTCGCAGCTTTCTTTCATTGCGGCCTTTGTCCCCCTTTTTCCGACTTTTTCTGCGATATCATGCACACCTACGGCCTCCACCTTCTTGACTTCACCCCCAACGCCATCCTCACGATGGCGGTTTTCGCACATCTGTGCGAAAACTATATTGGGATCTATCCGAACGTAGCGCTGTTTAGGCACTTCTTCACCCCTAGAGTAGAAGCCGGCGCTCCCCTCTCCGGGGGAATTTCTTGGGTCTTCCGCTTGAACAAGAAGGAGTCCTACTTGCCGGGGGAGCTCCGCGGCAAGTGGGAGGAGTGGCGTGCAGACTGGTGTTGGATAGTCGAGGACGAGCCGCAACCTTTCACCGCGCCGCGCACAACAGCCATCGTGCGCGGCAGGGACTGGAGTGAGTTGGATTCGGACGACGGCAAGCTCAACGTCGCCCTCATCAGAATTCTCCGTCTCCGGGTAGCAAAGTTGTCCGTCGGAGAAGTAGGAGCAGATTTCCTCCGCCGCCGCATTGCCCCTCTACAGGATAGGAAGAGGCCGGCATGGGAGTACGGCAACGCGGCGGACGTAATGAGATTGCGCCCGGGGCTGAACTTCAATTTCACGGCGCTGGAGCTGAAGGGGATGGTCCGGGAACTCTTTAAGCATGACCCGGCCCACCCAGAGTGGTTCAGAGCTCCCCGGGGAGTGGTGCCCCTCTGCAACAGCGCGGCCCGGGATTCCCTTCGCGCCATGATGCCCGCGTGTGACTCGCATGGCATCGACCGCACATGGATTCCGCCCAAGCCAGACGTCATCATGAGCTTCTTCGACAACCTGGTGGAGGTGGCGAAGAACAAGGACGAGATCAAGGGGCTCACACGGGACACCACCGACCAGGAGATAGCTTATATAGCTTCTCGGGTTGAAGAGGCCGCTGCAGCCGCAGCGGCAGGAGAGTTTGGTTTTACGCCCGACGAGGCAGAGGCTGCGGATGCGTCCTGCCAAGCAGAGGAGGCGGAGATCCGCAGACTACTGCAGCTTCCTCCCGACGAGCTTGCCGGGGTCCCCTCTTTGAGGCACTCCGGGATCCCCGGAATCCTGACCGAGGCCGCGGCGAGAGGCAGCGCCGCCGGAGGAAACAGAGGCGCCGCAGGGAGCGGAGGCGCCGGAGGGGGCGGAGGCGCCGGAGGAAGAACGGCCGCGGGGCAAGGCGCTGGGTCCAGCAGGCCTGCCGAGGAGGAGGAGGAGGAGGAGGGCGTCGAGGCCGACGAGGACTCCGACGGGTCTCTGGGGCTCTACGCCGACGACCTCTCCTCGTCACCGGAGACCTCCCCGCCTCGGGCAAGTCCCAGGCGATCTCCGCTGAAGCGTCTCCGCAAGGCGACGACGGGGACGAGGGCCCAGGCGCCCCGACAACAACCAACTCGCCGGGCGGCGCGAGCTACCCGGGGGAGCCAAGCTGCGACGGGGGCGCCCGACGCACCAACCACGGCGGGGGCGACCCGCACACAGGCCGCAGCGGGGGCGACCCGCGCACAGGCCACGGCGGAGGCGCCCCGCACGTCAGCGCCAAGCGGAGGAGGGTCCTCGCAGGGCGTAGCGGCTGCTCCGCCTGCTCCCCGGGCCTCGGCGTCCACAGGGGCCGGGTCCTCGCAGCCCCCAGCCCCGGGGACCGCCAAGCGCCCGAGGGAGTCTTCGCCTCCTGCTCCTCGCGTGGACGCGCCTCAGGTAGCATTCGACTTCTCCGCCCTGAGCGACGACGACGACGACGAGGAACAGGAGTAAGAGCTCGAGGCTTTGTATCTTTTTTAACTTCGTCTTGATTTTTGCTGATTCTGATCTTGCTTTCTGCTTGGATTTCAGGACCCTGGCCCAGCGAGTGGCGAAGAAGGCCAAAGTTCCCATTGTCGAGGTCGCGGACGACTCGCCCGTCGCGGCGACTGGGGACGCGCCGGAGATGAGCCTGCCGGACCCGAGCGCTGCCCCGAGGAGCAGCCCCCAGCGCAGCCCCCAGCGTAAGTCTGGGTTCCATACTTCCACTCGTCGGGCGCGCTTGAGGATTTTGTCTAGTGCTAATATCTTGATGTTTTTATCTTGTCTTGATTGTCTTGTGCAGAGGTGGAGCCACAACCACAGGAGCATCCGGAGGTCGCTCCCGAGGAGCCGCAGGCCCCGCCGTCCCCGCCAAGGGCGAACTCTTCGGCAAGGAAGAGCACTCCGCCGAGGGCGGGTACTCCGCTAAGGGCGAGTACCCCGCCAAGGGCGAGTAGCCCGGCGAGGGCGGCCACCCCGCCAAGGCAGAGCTCCCCGGCGAGGGAGCCCGCCGCCGACGACGTCCGCCAAGGTAAGCTCTGTAATTTTGTCTTCTTGGATTCGTCTCTTTTTGGATATTTGCTTGAACTTCTTTTACTTTTTCTTCTTCTTCTAGATCCTCCTCCCCCGGAACAGATGGAGACGGAAACCATCGTCGTGGAGGAGGACGCGCAGGGCGACGGTGGCAACGCCCCTGTCGTTGAGGACACGGCGGGAGCCACCGAGCCGACTGCGGAGGAGACCGCTCCGGCCGCAGACGCGGCGGCCGGGGAGGGGGACGGCGGCCATACTGCCGGCCCGGAGGCGGCAGGAGCGTCGAGCGCTGCACCGGCCGCCGACCCCTCCTCCGAGAAGGAGCCGTCTGCCTATTATCTTGAGGCCCCCAACGGCGTTTACATCCAGGTGCCGTGGGGTTCTTCATCGCGAGCCCCCGCGGAGGGCGAGGCCTTTGATGGAGAGGTCCTCGCCTCCGCGGGTCTGAAGATCGTCGAGGCGCCCGGCGGAAGCGACGGGCCCGAGGAGGAGAAACTGCTTCATCAGCTCCTGGCCCTTTACCGGGCCAGGCAGGCGAAGCTAGCGTCTCGGGAGGCCCTTGCCGCCAAGGCCGCCGTCGAGATGGAGAAGCGCGCGGCGGAGCTCCGCGCCGCCAACCAGGCTGCCCTCCGCGACGTGGCGGAGGAGCGCGAGAGGCTCGCCGGGGAGTACCAGGAGTGGCTCCTGGAGAAAGCCGAGGCCGAGGAGCAGCAGCGACTCGCCAGGGAAGAGCTGTCCCGGCGAGAAGGAGAGCTCACCCAACGGAAGGTCAACCTCGACTCCCACGAGGAAGACCTTGCCGCTCGGGAGCAGGCCCTTGGCGGAGAGCTGAAGGAGGCGAAAGCCGCCGCGGCTGCCGCGGAGACCGCCAAGGAGGAGCTCGCGGCCAAGGTTGCGCAACTGGAGGAGTCACTGAAGGCGAGCGTGGAGAGGGTCACCGCGCTCAACACAGAGCGCGAGAAGGACGCCCACACTATCTCCGAACTCCAGGTGCGCCTCTCCAAGCAGGGCGACGAGCTGAAGGCCGCCAAGGATTCGATTGAGGATCTGGAGCTGAAGGTTTCCACGTTGAAGGACTCGCTCGACGCCGTCCGGGACCGGGAAACCAAGCTGAAGGAAGAGCTCCGCAGGGAGCGAGGCTTGGTGGAGAGCGCAAATACTGCGGCTGAGAACTTCCGCCGGACCATCGAGGTGTGGACCGACGACTTGGTGGCTTCTGCGTCCAACATCGACCAGGAGCTGCTGGCGCTGAAGGTCGAGCATCTCATCTACTCTCCGGATCCAAACCTCCCTCACAGCGCCAAGCTCAGTCTCTTCTTCAGGGGGATCGCGCCGGCTCTTGCAGGTCTTCGGAAGAAGCTCCCCGCGCAACTGGCCGAGGAGTCGCGCCAGCTCTGCGCGGGAACCTTGGAGCGCGTTCGGACGAAGATCGTATACCGCAATCCCGGTATAAACCTCACCAACGTTCTCCGCAGCGTGCCGGCCGACGCGAACACGGAGGCGCTGAAGGCGCAGGTCGCCCACATCATCGCCAAAGTGAACAAGATCTCCAGGATTGAGGGCGACCGCGTAGATTAGGCCTCCTCTTCTTTTATCTCTTTTGTTGCTGCATAGGGTGTTATGAACTCATTAGTCATTGCGACAAGTTATCTCTTGTAAGATATTTATCTTATTTTGATCAATCAGTGCAATGTTATCTTCCTTGTCTTGGTCATTTACTTTGTACGTTTTTCACCCTACGCTTCCAGGGAGCTTGCCGGCAAGGGTCCTTTGCCGCGAGCGCTGAGTGCTGGACTCTGAGCAGCCTGCTGGCCAAGGTCTTACCGGCAAGCAACCTTGCCGCAGCTAGTCGCAACGCACTCAGCTTGTTGAGTGAACTCGAAAACGAAACAAGGGCGCGACAATTGTCGCAGCTCGCTTAAGTCGTTGAGCGTACTCGAAAACAAGATAAGGGTGCGGCTAGCTACGGGTAGGTTCCTCCGCGCACAGGTTTTCCATACAAAGTGTGATTGTTCAAGGAAGACAACTAAAAATTAAAAATTTGAACTGCTCAAATTCTAATAACTTAGCTTTCGTATATTGCTTGCTTCTCGGTAAGGCTTCTCTTTCTTGAACAACACTTGGTTCCTCTTCCATCTCCTTCCCCCCGGCAAACTTGTGCGCGAGGAACATTCCTTCTGCTTAAGAGGCAAGGAAAAAGAAGAGGGAAACAAGTATATGGCCTTTCGGCGTGCTAATGCTTACCGAATATGTATGTTGCACAAGATGCCAAATAACATATGCAAATAGCAAAGAAAAGCATGTAAAAGGCAAATAGCGCAAAACACAAAAACTTTACTGATGCACGGGGTCTGCGCCCGGCTTTGTACAAAGGGTTACATGCAACAGCGGCAAAGCTTGTACAAAAGGTGGTTGCCGGAGCGGATCACGGCAACCGCGCCTTATGGGTGAAACTTGCGAAGATGCTCTATGTTCCAGGAGTTGCTCACCGGTAAGCCTTCTTCGGTCTCAAGGCGGACAGCGCCGGGCCTTGTGACTTGTCTCACCCGATAAGGGCCTTCCCACTTCGGCGTCAACTTGTTGGAATTCTTGGCGGACTGAACACGCCGAAGAACAAGGTCGCCTTCCTCGAGACTCCTGGCCTTGACCTTGCGGCTATGGTAGCGACGCAAGGCTTGCTGGTATCGAGCAGCTCGTACAGCAGCCTGGAAACGTTCCTCCTCGAGGAGCAATGCATCATCTTGCCGCAGTTGCTCTTGCTCGAGCTCATCGTAAGCGAGCACTCGAGGAGATCCGTATACGAGTTCCGTGGGGAGAACTGCCTCTGCTCCATAGACTAGAGCAAAGGGTGTCTGTCCGGTGGCTCGACTTGGTGTCGTTCTGATTGACCAAAGAGCCGCCGGTAGCTCCTCTATCTAGTTTCTTCTGCACTTGCGCAGCCTGTCAAAGGTCCTTGTCTTGAGTCCGCGCAGCACTTCAGCATTTGCCCTCTCCGCTTGACCGTTGCTCCTCGGGTGAGCAACAGAAGCGAAACAGACCTTGGCGCCAAGGTCTTGGACGTATTGCATGAAGGTGCGACTAGTAAATTGTGTACCATTGTCGGTAATGATCCTGTTAGGGATCCCGAAACGGCAAACAATCGACCTGAAGAACCTGACTGCTGACTGTGCTGTCACCTTTCTCACTGGTTCCACTTCCGGCCACTTTGTGAACTTGTCGATTGCAACGTACAAGTACTCAAAGCCCCCGACAGCTCGGGGGAAGGGACCGAGGATATCGAGCCCCCAGACCGAGAAGGGCCAGGACAAAGGAATCGTCTGGAGAGCTTGAGCTGGCTGATGAATTTGTTTTGCATGGAACTGGCACGCTTCACACTTGGTTACTAGTGCAGTTGCATCTTGGAGGGCTTCTTGCCAAAAGAACCCTTGCCGGAAAGCTTTCCCGGCAAGTGCCCTTGCGCCAATGTGGTGGCCACATATGCCTCCGTGTATTTCCGCCAACAGCTTCTGTCCATCTTCTCTGGAAATGCACTTCAACCTAACACCATTGAGTCTTCTTGTGTACAGCTCATTGTCCACGAACTGGTACATACTTGACTGCCTGGTTATCTTCTCTATTTCTTCTGGGTCGTCGGGAAGTTCTCCAGTTTGCAGAAAACGGACGATCTGCTGCGCCCATGCCGGACCCCGAGGCTCAACGGCAAGGACTAAAGGCATGAGGGCCGCTGCGGGGACCTCAGCTTCTACGGCAAGAACCTCTGGTTCCGCCGGAGCTGATGGTCCCCCGGCAAGCTCGCCGGGGCGAGGCTTGTCGGGAACACTTGCTTCAACTGCACAGATCCTCGGATCTGCAGGAGCAGACTGTTCCTCAGCGTTCTGATCGTTGATCTTGGGGACCTTGGCGGCGGTTTCAGGAAGATCCGCCGGCAAGTAGTCGCCGGAGACCAACTTTCTCTTCTTGGACTGCCCAATTGATGGTGTAACGGATGGTTGAGTTAGCTTGAGCAAGAAGGTCCCTGGTTCCACAGGTAACTTCATCGAAGCACACTTTGAAAGGCCATCTGCAATGTCATTCTGAGCTCTCGGGACGTGCTCCATTTGCAGACCTTCAAAGTGCTCTTCAAGCTTCCTTACTTCATCTACATAAGCTTCCATCAAAGGGCTCTGGTAACTCTTGTTAACTTGTCGGACCACCAACTGAGAATCTCCCCGCACAATCAGTTTCCTGATCCCAAGTTCGGCCGCAATCCTCAGGCCGGCGAGCAAACCTTCATATTCAGCAGTGTTGTTTGTCGCTTGCTCCCTTGGGAAGTGCATCTGGATAACATACTTGAGGTGCTCTCCGGTGGGCGCGATGAGTACCACGCCAGCACCGGCGCCTTGCAGTGAGAAGGCACCATCAAAATACATTACCCATTCACTTGTCGCTTCTTGTACGGGTGCACTTGTTTCTTGGACTTCTTCATCGGGCGTTGGGGTCCACTCAGCTATGAATTCTGCCAAAGCTCGGCTCTGTATGGTCGAGGTACTTTCAAACTTGAGTCCAAAGCTTGACAGCTCCAGTGCCCACTCAACGATCCTGACTGTTGCTTCCGGATTGTGCAATATCCTCTTCAGCGGAAAGCGAGTGACCACTGTTATCTCATGTGCCTGGAAGTAATGGCGCAGCTTTCTCGAGGCCATGAGGAGGCCGAAAAGCAACTTTTGCACCCCGGAGTATCTTGATCTAGCCCCCTGCAAGAGGGAACTCACAAAATACACCGGGCGCTACACCATCTTCTTCCGCACTTCCTCTTGTTCCTGCGCAGAGTTGTCCTTGTCGGGGCCAGAGCTTGTCGGAGCAGCCCCCTGCTTGTCGCTGGATTCGCTTGCCGGTGGTGCAGGCTCCTCGTCGGCCTCCCTCTCCGCTACTAACGCAGCACTAACCACCTGGTTGGTTGCCGCTAGATATAGCAGCAACTTTTCCTGTGGTCTAGGTGCGACAAGTATTGGAGTGGAGGATAGGTACCGTTTCAAATCTTGCAGCGCTGCCTCCGCTTCCGGAGTCCACTTCATGGGACCTGCCTTCTTCAAGATTTTGAAGAAAGGTAGGGCGCGTTCTGCAGACTTCGAAATGAACCTACTGAGGGCAGCCACACAACCTGCAAGCCTTCTGACATCCTTGACGCGCTTCGGGGCCTTGATCTGCTCAATGGCTTTAATCTTGTCGGGGTTAGCTTCAATCCCCCTCTGTGACACAAAGAACCCGAGAAGCTTGCCGGAGGGGACTCCAAATACGCACTTCTCGGGGTTCAACTTGAGCTGTATCTTGCGGAGGTTCTGAAATGTCTCTTCCAAATCTTGGACCAGGGTATCCTTGTTCTTGCTCTTCACCACGATGTCATCCATGTAAGCCTCTAAATTTCTGTGAATCTGTGGCTCGAAAGCAGTGTGCACTACCCTTGCAAATGTTGATCCTGCATTCTTCAGTCCAAATGGCATGCGTATGAAGCAATAAGTGCCACATGGAGTGATAAATGCAGTCTTCTCTTCATCTTCTTTGGCCATAAAGATCTGGTGGTAGCCTGAATATGCATCAAGAAAAGAGAGTAGCTCACATCCGGCAGTGGAGTCAACGATCTGGTCAATGCGCGGCAAGGGGAATGGATCCTTGGGACATGCTTTATTCACATCGGTGAAGTCTATACACAGTCTCCACTTCCCATTGGCCTTGCGCACGACGACTGGGTTTGCTAACCACGTCGGATGGATCACACCTCTAACTAGGCCTGCTGCCTCTAGCTTCTTGATTTCTTCAGCAATGAATTCTTGGCGCTCCACGGCCTGCTTCCTCACCTTCTGCTTGACGGGCCGCGCATGAGGACAAACAGCAAGCTTGTGCTCAATTACCTTCCTGGGAACACCGGGGATGTCAGATGGTTGCCAGGCAAACACATCGACATTCGCCCGCAGGAAGGCAACGAGCGCGCTTTCCTATTTGCTGTCAAGTGTGGCACTGATGGTGAAGGTACCACCAGTGCCGTCCTCCTTGGCGGACACCTTCTTGGTTGCCGGAGGAGCGGCCATCCCCTTCTTACACTTGCCGGTGGAGCTCGATGGAACGTCCTCGACGGCAGCGCAGCACTTCGAAGAGGTGCGGTTGCCGGAGTGGGTCCCAGAGCACTTGCCGGACTTGGTCTTCGTCTTCTTCCCCCCGGGAGCTTCAGCGGCAAGTGTATCCTTCTCTGCTGCAGCTGCTGCGTCCCGGTAGATCTTGTCGGTGCAGACAAGCGCATCTTTCTTGTCGCCATGGACAGTGATGACGCTTATCGGCCCCGGCATCTTGAGTACGTTGTAGGCGTAGTGGGAAGCTGCCATGAACTTGGCGAGGGCGGGACGGCCGAGTATCCCATTGTATGGCAATGGGATATCGGCGACGTCGAATGTGATGCGCTCAGTTCTGAAGTTGAGCTCCCCGCCAAAGGTCACCGGCACAGTTATCTTCCCCTTGGGCTTGCTCCTCCCCGGGTTGATTCCTTGGAAAGAACCGGTCTCTTCGAGCTCGCCATCTGGGATTTGGAGTTTCTTGATCACAGCAGAGGAGATCAAGTTCAGCCCGGCCCCGCCGTCAACCAACATTTTAGTGACCTTGAGGTTGCGGATGGTGGGTGAGACCAGCATCGGCAAGCACCCGACCGCAGTGGTGCGGTCAGGGTGATCCTCAAGATCAAAAATGATGGGCGTGCTGGACCATTTGAGGAGCCTGCGCGACTCGACGGGCGGCTCCGCTGCATTCACTTCCCGCACCCACTGCTTGAGCTGGCGGTGGGAAGTATGCAGAGAGGCGCCACCATCGACGCACAGGACCTCCGTGGCCTTCTGGAACTCCTGCTCGCTGTTATCCTCATCCTCCATGTCATCGTCGTCGTCTTCTTCATCCTTGTCGCGGCCCCGGGGAGGTCGGTCACCTTGCCGCTGCTTGGCCTTGCCGCGGCGTCCTCCCCGGCCATTGAATGGCCGCTTCTTGCTTGGTTCTCCCCCGCCACCTTGGGCCTTTTCCTTGTCGCGCCTCTCGTACTCAGCTTTCTGCTGCTCGACGAGGTACTCGACGCGTTTGTAGTTGGAGAGGTCGTGGCCCTTGGTGCGGTGGATCTTGCAGTATTGCTTGTCGGAGCCGTCCTGCTTGTCGGCTGCCGCTACAGGGGCAGGCTCCTTGCCGGAGCCGCCAGCCTGTGTTTGCTTGGCGGGAGCCTCCTTGCCGGACTTCTCGACGGCAAGCACCTCCTTCTTGTTCTTCCTTCTGTTGTTCCGCCGCCGGCTCTTCTTTGCCGGGGCGGCGTCGTCGCTGTCGCTTCCCCCCGCGCCGTTATCCTCCCCGGGGAGTCTCCTCCCCTCTTCGGCGCGTGCGCACTTATCAGCTAGAGCATAGAGCTCGCTGACATCCCGTATCTTGGTCATGGCCATTTCTTCACGCATGCGGCGGTTACGCACGTTCTGGTGGAACGCGCTGATAACCGCGGCAGGGTGGACGTCGGGGATGTTGTGCTGCACACGACTGAAGCGTTGGATGTACTTGCGCAGGGGTTCTCCTTCCTTCTGGGCCAGAATGTGGAGATCGCTCTCCTGGCCGTGGGGTTTGTGGCCGCCCGTGAAGGCGCCAACAAACTGATGGCAAAGGTCCGCCCAAGAAGAAATGGAGCCTTCCGGCAAGTGCATAAGCCAAGAACGGACGTTTGGCTTAAGCACTAGCGGGAAGTAGTTCGCTAGTATCTTTTCGTCGCGCCCCCCGGCAGCCTGCACCGCGATGGTGTAAATGCTGAGGAATTCCGAGGGGTGCGTTTTGCCGTCGTACTTCTCCGGTACGTCGGGCTTGAAGTTCTTCACGCTGGGCCACTGGACGCGCCGCAGCTCGCGGGTAAACGCAGGGCAACCTGCCGCGTACGGCAAGTCACCTGGTTCGCCGGGCGCGCGCGCGTCGACAGCGGCTCCAGCTCGCTGATCTGATTGTCGCCGAGCTTCTCGGCGGCGCTCGATCGTCATTCGAGCGTCTTCTTGTCGCCGGTCGTCAAGGACTTGGCGCTGGTCCCGACGAGCCCGCGGATCCGACGACGCCGTAGAGCCGTCGTCGGCGTTGTTCCGGCGGGGTGGCGTCTTCTGCTTCCGCGGCGGGGAGTGCACGGTGGTTGCACCCCCGGCGGTCTTGTCGCCGTCGGCCTTCGTCTTCTCGACTTGCCGTGGCCGCGAGGTCGCCGGCTGCTGCGGCGTATCGTTGTTGGCGAAGGCGATCAGGCTCTGGATGGTTGCCCTCCAGTCTTCGGCCTTGTCTGCCGCTGGAGGGAAGTCGAGGAGCAGTTGCGCCCTTGCGAGCGCTTCTGCTGGAGTGGAGGGGAGCGGGGGCGAGCGGTGCGAGGAGCGGGATATGCTCCGACTCCTAACAGCGTTAGAAGGAGCAGGGTCCCGCCCCGGCGACCGCGCCTTGCTCGTGCCAGGACGATGGCCCGGAGCGTCCCGCGAGCCTCCGGTTTGCCCTTGGCCCAGCAAGCGGAAGCCACCTCCTGTGGCATGGCGCTGCTGGGTTGTCGTTTGCTGAGATGGACGTGGCGCGTCCACGGAGACCGAGGCTCGGTCGTCCGTCTTGTCTTTGGATTTGGTGGCGCCGCGAGTTTCCTCGCCGGCGACCACCCTTCCGACGGCGTCTCCTCCGCCCACCGTTGGCTCCGGTGGCGGCGGATGAGACGCAGACGGGCCTGCGACCTCCGAAGCCTTCTTCTTCGGGGCCATGTCGCTGTTGCTGGTGAGGTTGCTGATGAAACTGGAGAGGTTGATGAAGAATGCGCCCGCGTGAACGCCGGATCAGGTTCGCACAACCTCGACGCCCCCTACCTGGCGCGCCAAAGATGTCGGGGGAAACTGTCCACCACGGACACCTATGGGACCGGAGCCCCTTGTTTGTGTGGTAAGAGGGCGAAGGGAGCACAAAGAGCAGATCGTGGAGATCACGCATGCAGTTTACCCAGGTTCGGGCCGCGATGGACGCGTAAAACCCTACTCCTGCTTAGTTTGTATTGAGTTGGGGAGCTCGGGAGCTTGAAGAACTAGCTACACCGAGCGTATGAGCGATCTAGGTTCCGAACCCTTTCTACGTTGTGCATGGGCCTCCTTTTATAGTGCAAGGGGTCACCGACAGGTGTCAATGTAGGAGAAAGGGTAAAAATGTAAAAGTGGTGGTAGTTGTAACAGTGCGGGAATAGTGGAGCAACAGTGCATGAACAGTGGTCGCTACCTACTTTGACAGTGGGGGACAAGAGCATTTAATGCCCGTCGCCGTCGACCCCAAAAGCGCCCGCCCTTGCGTCTCCGTTTGCCACGGCGATGGCTTTACCACCGTGGAGTGCCACTGTGTCCCCCAGGCTGCACAGCCATCCGCCACGCGTCCCTGGAGTGGCCCCAGGGCGACGCGTGGACCGATGAGCTGGAGCGCGGGCACACAGCGCAACTTTCCCCGGCAAGCACCTTGCCGGGGTCTTGACCTTGCCGGGCCCAGGAGCTTGTCGCTCTCCGGGTCCTGCTGGGGCGCACGTTGCGCCGAGGCATGTCTTCTGTAACGTAATCTTCTAGTCTTCCTGGCAAGCTCCTCTTGCCAGGGCCTTTCGTGAGTGAGGTAATCTTGAGCCTGGAACGGCCTTCCCGGCGAGCTCCACTTGCCGGGGTCTCGATCTTCTGTCTTGTATACTTTGTTTTTGAATGGTTTTATATGGAGCAGGAAGGTCTCCGGCAAGCGCGTGGTAGGCCCTGCCGCGGGAAGCTGCTACTGCCCGTGCACAAGTTGGGGTACTGAGGTACCCCTACCTTAGTACACCGACAGTCCCATTTAGATATGTACACAAGCGATGTATCAAGATTCAAATATCGAGTCAATCAACCAAGAATGTAGAGAACTAACAGACATATAAACACTTATAGAGTATATGGATCAATAATATCAACTAACATACATAAGCCTGGCCGCTGTACTTTTCTTTGCTACAACAACATCCTTTTTTAGCTAAGCTACTACAACATCTTAGCCCTTTCCTATGTGTGCCACTTATTGTCCATCTATACTACTATTATTGCTGAATGCACATTCAGCCCGATTGGCATATTTGTAGGTCTGGCACAGCAATCAAAATGAAATGTCTCCGAGTCTTATCAATTAATACAGACTTGTGCTCAAATAAAATTACAAACCAAAAAACAAAAAACAATTATTACATGATCTATGAAACAAATAGTTTGATTGATTACATGAACAAACAACACAAATGTTATTCAACGATGGAAAGAACATTTCACCTATTATTTACCAAGTGGGAATTTAATTTCCTTTTTTCCTTCAGGACCTTAACAATGTGGTCAGTCTTTCGATTTGAAATCCACCAAATATTTAATGGTTGTCTTGAGTACTGCTACTGATTGTGCTGTTTGCTTCGTCAACATGTGAACTTCACAGTGTAGAAGCAGAATCTCTTTCTACCACTAGTTTAGCATCTAGAGCATCAGCAGTTGGCCATTCATAATGCACGATTGGGCCGGTGCCACTACTGTGGGATGATACAACGTCCATGGGGACCTAACTCTTTGATCTTGGGCTAACCTGTTTTGCCATTAAAGTTCCGATTGGATTCAGAAAAGTTGAAGTTAGCAAAACATCTCAACTGGGAGTTATAACAGCAAACCCGTTAAACAAACAAGGAATTAAAGAGTTTCAATCCGATGCTGAAAAGTAGTTATTACCATCATTGTAACCCGTTGTTGCAGTAGCGAAGCAGTTAAACAAACAAGTAGCTATTTAAGTTCAGGCAAACGGGTAATTCTTAACAGTAAGTATCAAACACATAGATAGGCGCAGTCTATAATAGGATTAACAGGCTGTGGCATTATATAATCAGTAGCAAACTAAATTAAGCCAAGCAACGTAATTGAACAATTTTGCAATAAGTGGCTAACTAAAATTCCGAGAAGCAGGTAACTGAACTTACGCTAGTTCTTTGTACAGGCACACTACAACTTCTTTTTCACTTACAAGGTTGTACGAAGGAGTCCATGGCATCAATTGCTTGGATACGCAGTGCCAATACTTCTTTCTTCCCACACTGCATTGGTAAGTCAAATGGTTAATCTGGTAAGATGGTGCGTCCTTGATATGTTATATGAGGACGTGTAGTCAGACTAGTTGTAGCCACACACATCACACTGGCTTTTACTGTATATTTCATGCGATTACTTTTGGCATATCAAGATCTAAGTAATCTACAATAGGATGAAAATACTGGCATCCTTCACATTATTGGCGAACTCAGTTCATAGAAACAAGCAATTCAACCATTATGTGGGTAAATCAAAAGCGCCACTAGAATATTTTTCACTACCCCTATCATACACCCAAAAAGGGGCGACGCCACCATAGGGGCTGGTATGGGCGGCCGCCTCGGGTGGATCGAAAGTGTGCACCTAGTTTGAGTCGTCTAGGTTGGCCCAAGCTAGTTTTGTTCGTCCCAACGCACGAGCAGGAAATGTAAAAAATGAAGAAAAATGTTTCAATTTGGATAGGCCAATAACATAAGTGCAAGGCATGCCCTATAGCAGGCTCGCGGCCCAAACAAGCGCCTCCCATATCGATGGACAACAGGAAAAAAAATCCCAATTCATCCGCTCCAGCCTCCAGTCTGGTTCGTTCCTAACCTAGCCGCCGCTGGACTGACCGACACAACACTTCCTCGCGCCCTCATTGGAGGGCGGTCACCGGGCTTCAAGAGAACGGAAGGAGAAGAAGATGAAGATCCAACCCTGGGTGTAGCCAGCGTGGGAGGCAGCGGCAGCATCACGGGCATGGCATCGAGCTTGTGCAAACGGACAGTCACAGCTTGCAAGAGTAGCATGCACAACGAGCAGGTACATCACATCCCTGATTATATCTAATTCAACTCTTCAATTTCTGGCCAATAGTTAAACCTGACGGTGTTGTAAAACTGCTTGTATGTAGGGAATCTATGAGAAAATGAAAGCAATTTCTACTTATTTTATAACTCCCCCAATCAATACTGATCTGACTGAATCTGACGAATCTAATCAAGTTTCCGGTGCAAACATCCAAGCTCATGTTGTTCTTGAGCCTGAAGTGTCTAATGAACAGACTGGTAATGAAGGATTTGATGCAAACATTTTACATGCTCCTGGTGATGAACATACAGTGTCTAATGAGGCATCTAATGCAAGCATTTTGCAAGCTCCCATTGAAGGATTTAGTGTCTAATGATGATCTGCTATGTTGAGAGAGACATAGAGATTTGCAGGCATTGATGACAAGCAAGTTATAGTGCATTTTCATGGCTTGAGGAAACGTCGAGGCCATCTACCAGAAAGTCCCCATATCATGACAACGTAGCATAAATACTTTTCTAATCTGTTGTTTGAAACTATTGGCATACTTGTGCAGGATAGATATATTGATATGCAGTTTGCACACTGGTTATAGGTGTAATTACACTTTGATATTTTTCAGCCAGAGAATGAATAATTCAAGCAGGTATAGACCATGTTTGTAGTCCTTGTACACCATGTTGCATTTTGTGTTTTTTGGTGCTTGCATCATTTAGTGTTTATAATTTGAACTACTTTGGATCATTAGCTGGTTTTCAAAGTGCATGTAGCTTCACATTTCTCAAGTTATGTTGATTTCCGGAGTGCAAGTGCCTTCGTATTTTTTTAAGTTAAATGTTCGCCCTTGGTAACTTGAATTCATGGATCCGCCACTTTACACAAATCATACATGAATGCCAGTATGAATTAAATGAAATGCAGGGACTTACGCTAGCTCGTTGTACATGCTCACTACAGCTCTGCTTGCGCTTGGGATGTTCCATGTACAAGTCCATGTTACCACTTGCTTGGATGTGTAGGCCTTGTGCTCCTTGCATCCCCCTCTGCATTTTTGACATGACGAATGGATGATCAAATAAGAGGAATCGACCTTGCTGTTGTACCGGAGCATAGATACTTACAAGGTTATACGGGTGTGCATGATGTGTACCAGATCCCGTAGCGCCGTCATGCTTCGCTAAAAAATGGATTTGCTTGTTTCAGATGATATCTCCAGAAGAATTAAGAGTTAAAGTCAGAGTTGGATAGGCGTGTAAGCTAAGAGAGCAGTGAAAGGATATCCAAACATCATCGTCAGAATAGTGCACAAGGGAGTGATGTGTGAATACCTAGTTCGGGCCGGCGTTTGGGCATGCTCGCCTAGCAAGAGTGCGGGTCACTTCAGAGCCGTTGAGGGTGATGTGCTGGCGCTGGCTGGCCGTGCACGGATGCAAATCTTGGGTGGCAGCAGAGCGCTACAATGCGGTGGAAGAGACCGTTGGTGAAGCCCCAGCGGCCTCGGGGAGGGGGGGGGGGCGGAGGCGCGATGATGTGCTTGGTGAAGTAGCCCCGGTGAGTTGGGAGATAGCATCGGTGAAGCGCACCTAATGCAGTGGAAGTCAGTGTTTGTGAGGCACGTCGGTTGCGGCGGCCGACATTGTCGGTGGACCACCCGGTGCGGTGGACGAGGGCGTGGATGAGGTAGCTCCGGTGCAGTGGTGAAGCGCAATCGTCCTCTTCGTCATTGTCGTCCAGCATAGAGGTGGGGAAAGAGACGAGACGAGGGGCGATTCGAACTTCGCTTGGGTTGGCGGTGAATTAGGGATTGGAGCAATCTGGGCAAGGAAGGGGACGGTGGAGAAGGGAGATTGTGCAGGGCTGGAATGGGGGCCGCCAGATATTTCAATCCGAAACGTGGAAGCGTGAACTTATTTTGTCGTCGT
>LR738715.1:743566307-743629288 GCA_902687465.1 Secale cereale | reverse complement strand
GGAGGGAGGGGGTGGGTGGTTGGGTGCTAAGCGTCCGTCCGACACACGCGACCACCATGACACGACCCTGGTCTGCCTGGCGCGCCTACATTTGAGAATGCAAACGAATCTTCTTTCATTTGCAAATGAATCTGTATGTATTACCATGCCCGTGTTTTCCTTGCAATAATTAGTCATTCGAAAGGAGATACTATAAATTAGTTAATGAGGAGTTATTTGAAAAAAAATATCGAAACGGTATCCACGCTAACGTGGATTAGAGTGTGTGTGTCACATAATTAGTTATTTGAATTAGAGTGTGTGTCACATAGCGATCTCCAATTCTAACGTGGATTTCGCATTTCACTGTATCCACGCTACTGTTTTAATACAAATTCATATGTATATGATGAACACCATAGTAGTGAAAAAACTTTTGGATGGATTCAAACATATGACCTACAAAATAGCACAACAAATTGAGTCAGTGTCAACTTTTCGAAACCTACTATGGCACAAATTCGAAATAATTACCCATATGCATGGTCCTCAGTTCAAATCTTACAATGTACACCGAATTGAAACATCAATATTAAGTCTCGTACTATCTACATTCAAATGTTGTTTTTAGCCCCCTCCCGCACACACGCTACATACTTCCTGTATCGGTCAATCTTCCTCTCCTAACCACCTTAGGAAGCTATCGGTTTCCAACACACATCCATTCTTTCTCTCCATGTTTTGATCTCTAACTCTCTCAACTACACAACCCCCTTTTTCCACTCTGTTACGAAATGTATTTACCTCACACACCCGCCATTGCACCCCATGCCGAGCTCTCTCTCTCTCCCTCTCCCTCTCACCCTCTCACGCTAAATACATGCATTGCCTATCTAGCCCCCCAACCTCTCGTGCGCACACATGCACATTGTCTATCTAGGTCACTCCCTCGAGACTGTCTCACTCTTTCTTCCGCACGGTGGGCCACACTCGCTCAATCTCGCTCTCTTTATCTGAGTCTTGTTTAACCTCGTTTTCTTTCACACACAAATGATATATCTCCCTGTTCGGGCCTCGATCGACACACTCTATACTCTCTCATGCAGATTGTCTATCTAGGTCAGTCCATCGAAGCCGCCCCCACTCTTTCGACCTCATGGCGGGCCATGCTCTCTCTCTCTCTCTCGCTCTCTCTCTTTGTATGTCTCGATTGACCTCACTCTTTCTCGGACAAAAACGATATATCACCATGTTTGAGCCCAATTCAACTTATTCACATTGTATATTCTCTCACGCACATTGTCTATCTAGGTCACTCTCTCCAACCCGTCTCACTCTTTCGATCGCACGACGACCCTATGTTATCGATTGACCTTGCTTCGTCCCACGCACAAAATATATCTACACGTCTGTGACTGGATCATCTCTCAAGCTCTATCTTACAGCCCTCACCCTTGCCAAAAGCTCAATTGGACAATATCTCTCCAAAGCATATATATTTGTTCAATGAATGTCGGACCACACTCACTTTGTCTCTCTATCTATATATCTCTCGACTGACCTTGCTTTCTCACGCCGCATCTTCCACACATTGAAGCTACCTCTCCATTCCTTGCAAAGCCAGAGCTATTTACATTGCGAGGGGCACTCCAACCTTAGATTAATTTGTGTAGGCATTTATTCCGGTTGGTTTAGATTATATTTTCGTAGCATTCGGCCCACAACTACTCGAAACACCGTTGTAACCCCCGCAACTCCCCTAGTTGATTTCCCTCTGGCTCGATCATCGCTCTCTCGCACATCCTTTCTCGCCTTCAACATTGCACCATGGTATTATTGCAAAAAACTCTGTTGTTCTCTTTAATTATTATAAATAAGCTACAAAACTACACACCGATAGTCCACTTGGAATGGAACAAATTTCGACCCACAAATTAAAGTGCTACAAACTACACACCGAGGGGACCACATGTCATGAAACAAATTTGGACCCATATACAAATTAAAAAATAAAGGACGAGGATCGAACATGCGACCAGGGCCTTCAAGCCTCACATCAATAGGCAACATACGTAGAACAACAATGTTTGTTGTACCTCCCTTTGTTCACATAACGTTTTTATATTACCACAACCTATTTAATTGATAACATGTAATATTATTTTTAGTACTATTCGCATTCACTTACTGGTGGGTTCCATGTGTGCCCTCTCTCTCTCCTCCCCTTCTGCGTTTAGACGCACGGGTAAACACGAAGAACTCGCGGGCGATGTTGCCGTTGACCATATCTGGACGCGTTCACAAGTTACGGCACCAGTTTCACGTGTTAGCAACACTAGTTAGTGTGTATGTGCAATGCACGTTAATTTGGAAGTATATTAAGTGCATGCAGATATTAAGTAGAATATTATTTGTGTGTTATTATGTGATTAGCACTATTTTTGGCATGAAATTAACTGCACGCTAGACGTGTTGAGCGCTCGACATTGAAGCAGTCTAGGTCATTGGATGAGAAGGAATACATGTGGCTTGATGACGTTTTATATTTAATTTGATACGGCTCTAGCAGAACATTCAATCGATCAAACCATAGATTTCGTTCAGTCTGACTCTGACTGAAATTATACGACGATCGATCTAAAATAAATGGAAATGATAAACGTTCGGATTTTAAGCATGGCAATCCTAATGTTTTTCATGGAAAATTTAGATTACGCGGCGGCGGCGGGGGCATCTTGCGGTGGGAAGCGGCTCCTCTACCGTGCTCTGTGTGTCGTCGGGCCACTGACCGACGGCGAAGGCGGCACCTTGCGCCATTGTTGGCGTACTCCTAGACGTTGTCCTAGCTTCAAGGAAGGCCAAAATGTTCTGTACTTCGGAGCGAGTCAACTGGCGGGAGGAGGCGACTGGCGTTGGTACAAGGAAGCGGTCTACGGCGGCCATCCATGCCGCTGAGGGGGGCACTGGCACCCGCGCGGGGACATGTGCTGTCAACAGCGTGGCGGAGACATTCGTGTGCACGGGTACCGGCATGGGCGCGCACGTCAGTGCACGCACAGGCGCATGCGCTGGCAGGTGCACGGGCACCGGCATGGGCGTGCGCGTCAGTGCACGCACAGGCGCATGCGCTGGCAGGTGCACGGGCATGTGAAAGTCAGCGAGGACCTCGTGGAACCTCGTGGCATCAAGCTTGGCGACAATGTGCGGCTCCCAGCCCATCAATGCCACGGGGATGGGCGCTGGCGCAGTCGGAGCAACGGGAGCCGGAACGGGAGCGGGGACAGGCGCGACATTTTCCTGCAAGGCGAGTTCAAGCTCGTCCCAAAGCGCCTTATGTTCTTGAGACTCTGGCTGGGTATCTTCCTCAGGAAACTGGAAGACTAAGGGAAGACCATCGTGATGCGTCATGGCGTACGTTTAGGTCAGGCTGGTTGGAAGTAGACGACAGGAGAATCGGAGAGGAAGAGAGAGGATTGTAGCTATACTGGGTAGTCCGGGGTTGATTTTAAACTGCGGCACCAGCGACATTAAAAGTGGGAGCAGTTGGGACGAAGGTGGGCGGCGGAGCGTGGTCAAAGGGCTCGCCTCCCGGTGAGCCTGCACAGCGATCTACTCGCACACCTCCTTGTCAGCCGGCGCACTGGTCTACTCACACGCCTCCCATCGACTCACACGCTTGCTCGGATGGCACCTGTCGATGAGAAGCGGGACTCGTGGCGGCACGTAAACGCCCACGGTTTCAATAGTGAAAGCGTTCGCCTTAACGTGACATGTCTTTGTTCCAAAATACCTTGGCTCTTCATTTGTGCAACTTGTCATAAGCACATTGTCTCAAATTGAAGAAAAAACATTACGAAGTAATATTTGTGCCATATCACGTGACCATGCTCAGTTTCAAGAATTTATGGTCACTTTTAGATTTTCTGAAATTTAAGATCCAGGATTCAAAACAATATCATAACCTACATCATGCAATAAATTTTCAAGCCATACATATGTCCTGTTGTATTTCTTAAGAAATGATTTGGTAAAACATTTTTCTTAGTTAGA
Organism: Secale cereale; assembly: GCA_902687465.1. NCBI lineage: Eukaryota > Viridiplantae > Streptophyta > Magnoliopsida > Poales > Poaceae > Secale > Secale cereale. The sequence goes on along the minus strand of LR738715.1, from coordinate 743,625,259 downwards.
CTTCAGACAAGTTATATATGCAGAGCAAAAGGATAATTCCTCCGTACCAGTGCATTGCCTGATATATTAATTCAAGTACTAGGCACAAACAAACGAGCTCAATTCTGTGCTCATCCTGGTGTAGTAGTAGTAGTACTAGGCAATGCAGTTGACGGGTGACCTTGGAGAGCGGCGACCGAGGGAATTGAACCATGCTCGGCACGGTAGGTAACATTGTCTAGTTACTACAACATCCCTCCGTTGTTCATCGATAGTCATTATGGACCGGTGACATGAGGGGAATTTCCTAGGGCTGGAATTCTGGCCTCCAGATATTTCGACTCGAAACGCGGAGGCTCGACTGGTTGGGATTGCCTAATGTGCATACCACGCACGCCACCAGAAGGACATGAGCCCGGTTTTTATTTTTTTAGGATCAACATGAGCCAAGGTCTGGCTGGTACGCCGTTGGGTCCTACCATTCGAGAATATGAAAGGAACCTTTTAAATTTCCGAACGAATCTATGTGTATTACAATGCCCGTATTTTCCTTGCAAATACTAATCTCAACGTGGTAATTGATTTATGACGAGTTGTTGAATTAGAGTGAGTTTTTGATATAGTGATCTCAGCGTGGATTTCATATTTCATGGTATCCCTGGTAAGTTTTTCAATGCAAATTCAAATTTAAAAGATGAACAATATGGAGGTGAGAAAACTTTGTATGTATCAAGCATATGACCACACACACACACAGAGACACCCACACACGAACACAACAACAATCCAATAAGTATAGTGCATCTATTTTTCCAAACCATGCATGTGTGACACGAATTCAAAAATACTCCTTATGTTCCTAAATATTAGTCTTTTAGAGATTTCAACAAGCGACTACATACGGAGCAAACTGAGTGAATCTACACTCTAAAATATGTCTATATACATCCGTATGTGCCAGTCCACTTGAAATATCTAAAAAGACTAATATTTAGGAACGAAGGGAGCAAAATGTAAGACATGCATGGTCCTCAATTCAATATTTAAAACGAACATGAAACTGAAACATGAATATTAAGTCTAGTACTACAGTACATGCAAATGTTGTGTTTAATTAGGCAGAGCTATGATTGTCGGGGGTCACCCCCTCGACCTTAGATAAAATTGTGAAGCTCTGTTTAGGGTTGTTTAGATTATATTTGTCCCCACCCTCCCAACCACCGATTGGTTGTGCACCCCACCCCTCCTCCCCGGGAGAATATCATGTGCCCCCATACCTTAGATATGCCGATACGAGTTGCTTGGAGCTTGTAGATCTATAGCAGCTCACATGATGTCTTAATATTTTTATAGGAAACCTTGATGAGTTTGAGAATTGCACACAATTTGTACAAAAACTACTCAGATTCCCTTGGATCCATATCCAACGACCTCGAAGCTCGTATCACCATAGCATCTAAGATGAAGGAGGACATCGTATTCTCCTATATGTAAGAATATCATGTGCTACCACACCTTAGATGCTTTGGTGATACAAGCTCTTCGGAGCCATTGGATTTGTGACCCAACACCTCCTCGGTGGTTCGGATGTTTTTTTTTTTTGCAGAAAAGCCACCAAAGAGTTCGGCCACTGCTTACAAGCACAAAGACTACTCATATGCCATTGGATATCAGATCAAACGACCTCGAAGCTCGTATCACCGTAGCATCCAAGCTGCGAGAGCACCTTATGTTTTCTCGCACGGGAGAATATGAGGTGCTCCCGCACCGTAGATTTTATGGTGATACGAGTTCACGGAGATCTAACGGCCCACAGTAGTAGGTTTGAATGTTTTTGCAATATACAATTGAGAGAGTTTGGGAATTGCGCAGAAAGTACAAGTACTACACATGTGCCATCTGATCACTGATCATACGACCTAGATGCTCATATCATCATAGCGGGTAATTAAGCTATGGGGAGCACCTAATATGAGCAACAGACAACCGTTGGATCCAAGATGCAGCAGCACACACGAGGCCTGAATGTTTTATTTTCAAAAAAAATTGGAGAGCTTGGAAATTGCGCATAATTACAAAGACTACTCCCAAGCCATTGTATCTCACTTCCAACGGTGTAAAAACTCGTATCACGATAGCATCTAAGCTGCGGGATGGATGTGATATTCCATACCGCTGTCATTTTTGTTCGTAAACTTGCAAAATACGTGTAACTTGTGCCGTTACTTGTCTAACCGTGCAAAGTGTTTGTTCAAAAAAACCATCCTACACTGAAATATCGGAACAACACATGGGGGTCCCACCTGTCATTAATCAAATTTGGACCTAAAACTAACAAATATGAAAGACGAGATTCGAACTGGCAACCTGGACTACAAAGCATAAGTCGATAGCCTGAAACAACAACGGTTGTTGGCTTTGTCCCATAACTTGATTTTATACAGTATTACGTTGAGTAGAGTAGAGGGAGTGCCTCGTCAACACGTGCATGACCGTTGACTCACTTACTGGTGGGTCCCAGGTCTGTGATCTCTCTCTTGTCTCCATCATCTAACCTTTGCACGGGCACACATGAAGAGCGGCGCTAGCTTGCCGTGGTGTTATTACAACTAAAAAATAAGCTTGGAAAATAGAAGAATCGCCTAGAACAAGAGACGTTGTGGCTGGTCGAGACGGAGCTAACCACACCTATCCTCCGTGCCATGTTAGCATGATGAAGCTGTGTGGCTAGTGGTGTGTTTTCGACCGACAGCTGGGTCCCGAGGTCGAACCATAGGTACTACGTCTGATACAGTAAATTTTTACACGCACATTTTTCCTCCGTGCCGAGACATGGCACACCCTACTGCGCGGTTTCGGGGTCCTCCCGGGTGGTGTACGCATATATTCTTCCTGACGTGGGACGCCCTACCGCGCGTTTTTGCGGAAGCAAGTAAATGAGTCGTCAAATCACGAAAGACCACTTTTCTCGCTGAGTACATCAGTGAAGCACGATGGCTAGCTAGTTGGGCCAGTTCGACCGATTAGCTAGGCCGCCGCCACATTTGTTTTTAACCCCTTTTTTTATCTACTTGCCGGAAGGTAAATTTAAATATCTACCGCGACGTTGCTCTGGTGTTTGAGTGGGGCAGGCTTTTTAATTTTTTGATTGATGGGAGCAGGCGCAGCAGGATTTTTAATTTTTTGATTGACGGGAGCAGGCGCGGCAGCAATTAGTCATGATGACTCCGCCTGTAAAACCCACTACTCCCTGATGCGAGAAGTTGTCCATTGGTGTTTTACCATGGTGAAAACCAAAAGATTCCTCGCTTCTCAGCTGGCTCCCTACACCTTCCTGTAGATTGCATTGCCTTTCAGCCGTTTCGCCCCCTGCATCACCAACGTCGTGCGCCTCGAGAAGCAGAGGGACTTCGGTGGTGTTTAGGCGCCCTCTGCATGGGCATGTCCATGTCTCGGCACAACATGACCGTTGGATCAAACTCAGACGATGCAGATCAGTCAATGTAGCACAAAGCGTGTGGGTGTGTTTGGTTGCATTCTCATCTCAATATACTCCTCTGTCTAGGTGTGTAAGTCACCTTACGAATACCAAATAATCCCAAAACACTTAGGCACGGTACATTAACTCCCTCCCCGTTTCTTGTTATGTGACATATCAACCAATAAGAGACGTGGGCCGTGCATTCTTTCAATGACTTGAGACTAATAAACATGACATGAAGTGGTTAGTTCATTGCATGCAATGCTATTAATTAGCAAAAAGACATTAAGTTTTCTCGTTTTCCTCTCTGCCTTGGTCGCAGTGCAGAACGTAAGATGACTTACACACCTAAACGGCGGGAGTAGTTGTTTCCTCTTCATGTATTTGTGTTAACCTACTAGTGTGGACTCATGCACCCTTCATGCCCTCTGCCAAACACCCAAAAGTGGGTCGAGAAGGAAACTTTTGCTCCCATCCCGTGGACCCTTCATACACCCTGCCTAACACTATTCGTGCTTCATATGGTTCATGTTTCGTGGAGTACTGTACCACCATACTCTCCTTGCGTTGTAGACCTAGTTTTGTTAACATTGATCTCACCGTTCATTCTCGTCCGGACAGTCGAGAAAGCGGTACTATGTTACTACATTACTGTTCATATAGTTGACATGCACAACATCATTTGTTGTCGTCATATCTTACTACACTAGCAACAACATTATGTAGTACTGACGTATGAACCACTGCATATGCCTAGTAGTAGGAGCATTGTGTATGTTCAAATGGCTGCCGTGTTTCGCACTCCTCCATCGTAAGAGTAGAAACACTTGCTGTAATCATTTTCTTCTTCAGAAAAACAATGGACACACTCTACCGTGCGGATCCTCCTCCAGCCATGCACTAAATTACTCACTTTCACCGACGTGTGGGACAGCCAGCATCGAGGTCCACCAGCCATGCACTAAATTAATCCGTAGTAGAGTGACGGTAGACTACCCCGATTGAAGCGCCGCAGTAATGCCCAATGAGCCGTCAAATCACAAAACCCCCTCCTTTACAGCAGTAAGTTGGACGGACGAAGCAACCATCATTTCACTCTTCTCTCTCAGCTTCCTCTCTACCCAACTCGCTTCTCCCTCATCTTGTTCCTCATTTCTTCAAGAAAACCCCGACCTGCTTCTGCCATTGTTCTTCTCTCCCTAAGAAGGAAAGGTGAGTGCATCAATGGTGTTGATTCTGGCCAAGGCCCAGTCTTGCAACCCCGAGACTGATCCTATACCTCCCTCTCTTTTCTTCTTTTTGGTTTGTGATTATGGTTTCTTTTCTTTTATTTCTATTTGACAGTTTCTTGATGGACGCTGGAGCACCGGCCGAAGTGATGTCTATGGCTCTGGCCAAAACCGTCTAGGCTCATGGTACGAAGAAGCGCAAACACCCCCCTGAGACTACCGTAGACAAGCTCAAAGCCATCGTCCCGTCCAAGCCCCCCTCTCCGGGGTCCCTCATTAAGCAAGTCCAGGTAATATCTCTTCTTGACGATCTTTTTCTCGATCTTGATCGTGTTTTTTCATCTAACACGCAGTACTAGTACTAGTAGTACAACTTTCTGGGTGATCTTGCATGTCATTTTTGTGTGCCAAATGACGGTTCTAAATTCATCTTTTGACCAAAACATGCGAGAGGTTGACACTGATTTCTTATAGATTACTTTCACCTCTGTCCAAAATTTCTTGTCTTAGTTTTGTCTAGATACGGATGTATCTAATACTACAATGTGACTTTATACATCCATATGTAGACAAATTGTAATGCCCAGGATGGGACTATACCTCCTACGTGTCGAGGCACGACTTAAAGGTATAAGCCCATCCTAGAATGATCTCAAGTTTGGTATCTTTGCACAACTCATGTAAAAGAGGGATTAAAAAGCAAAAGGAGATAGTTGGCTTACACTCGCCACTTCACACAATACATTACATCAGCAGAACATCATTCAAAACATCACAACCCGACTACGGGCGAAGATCCAAAAGAAAGATACCAAAACAACATAAAGCCACAGGTCAGGATCGAATCCTAGTAGAAACCACTACTGAACATCGAAACGTCACAAGCAAGCGGTCAAACTCTTCATCGAGCTCCTGGTGAAGTACTGATCCATCTCCTGCTTCAAACTCGGCTAAACCTGCATCTGGTGTGGTGTAGTAACTGTGAGCCACAGAGGACTCAGCAATCCCGTTCCCGGGTAACAAGACTATTTAAGCCTTGGGTGAGGACAAGGCTGAAGAAAGAACGAGAGGTGAAGGAACAACAAGAGTCTGCAGCAGCAACTAGCACTAACTTACGTAATAGAGAGCGAGAAGAGAAGAGCATCGATCGAGAGATGATCACGAAGTGATCCTAGCTAAAGCCGGTCAAACATAACCCCACCGTGTTCAACTCCCGAATCCCTATTCGGAAATTGACAGTCATGGTACACACGCTGGTAGTGTATTGGAAACATTGTGTCAAGTTATCTACAACCGGAATTAACAAGCTCCCATCTGCCACATAACCGTGGGCACGGCTTTCGAAAGTTCAAACCCTGCAGGGGTGTTCCAACTTGACCCATTACATGCCCACGATCCACGGAGTCGCAACTCCATAGGTGGGAAGACCCGAGTATCCTCGGAATCCCGTGCTCAAGTTAAACCGAACTAAGGTAAGGCTAATCCAGCAAATCCTCCCGGCATGCCGACACCCTGATAGTAGCCGCGCGTATCTAGTCTCAGGCCACGACCGGATGAGCACATCGTACAATGGCCGAAATACCCAAGTTGCCAAGGGGGGCCCCGCACACGACTCTAGTTTGGACCAACACTCAAATCGAGCACTGGCCCAAGGGGGTTGAATTAAAATAAAAGGGATAGCTAGTCCCATATGCAAGTTTTATTAGCTATTAGGCAAATAGTACCAATGTTGGGACTTGCTGGAAAAGACTTAGCACTTAGCGGTTTATCAAGGGGGTCCCATACACCCCAACCGTGTTAGGAACGCATAATCAAGGAACATAACACCGGTTTATACAGTTCCTAACGGCATGAGTGGAACAAATCACCAAGCAAAAGGCTTAGCCTTCCACCCTTGCCAGTATATAGATGATTTCATTTTAAGCATTTATATAGTGTGATATAACCCAACCAAACTTCAACATGAAGCAAGCATCTTCAATCTTCACCTGCAACTAACAATGCTATAAGAGGGGCTGAGCGAAGCGTACTTAGCCAAGCAACGGTTTGCGTAGGTAGGGTGGTTAAACAAGGCAATGGTTACAAGTAGGAGGCTGACAAGAAAGGCATGGGCATCGAGGCAAAACTATAGATCGAGACTACTAGCAATAGACAAAAATAGTAATGGTATCCGGGTTCGGTCATCTTGCCTGGAATTCCACAGAGGGAGAAGAACGGATCCAAGAAGTAGACGGAGCAACACAGTCGAGAGAAACCTCACAACTCCGGAACGAAACCGAAGCTAACAAGAGAAGCAACCGGAAAGAAAGAAACAACACGGTAAACATACAAGCATAACATGGCATACGATGCACAAACAAGTATGATGCATGTCCAATTTAATTATGCGTGGCATGGCAAGTGCTCAAACAAATACTACAAGTTAAGTGGAGCTCAATATGCAACTCGCAACGAGTTGCATATTGACAAAACACCACATTAATTATTTAATTGACTCTCGTTTATTTACAAGACAAGGTTAAATGTTTTTAACATGGCAAGAGGTGAAGCATAAAGAATCTACACTATTAAGACATTTTAAATGAGGCCGGAGAATAACATCAACATATCCGGAAAATCCCCATGAGCATGTTTAGTAATTATAAGCAAACAACAATTAAACATTTTCATGTTGTTAACATGATGCGGATGACATGATTAAGTTTATGCAATTTTATTAAAAGGTTGACAAGAAGATGATAAGAAGCATTTGTCATCGTGGTGGAAGAAAAGGGTGCCACGACAACGATCCGAAGATGATGCAACGCATCATATCGGTGCCGGTAACTCGTTGAGAGTCCGGTGCAAAAGATGACGGAGAGCGAGTCAAACGAGATGAAAGGTGGGGCAATCCCGTCACCGGGTTCCCACGGGTCGGCGACGCGGCAACCGAGGAACATGACAAAAGGTCGGAACGGGCACGGAGCACAGACGGGAGACATTTCATACAACCACAACAAGCATACACGGGTCATCCACGGGGTCGTCTCGTTATACCTTTGAAGCGTGCATTTCGGGGCGGTTCGAGACGTAGAGGAAGGAGTCGTTCACGTAGAGGTACACGGGTAGTCGTTCACATCCCGTTCGGAGAGGTACCCGTCACGGCATCGGGCGCCTTCGGGGCGACGGTAGAGGAAGTAGTGGTACTCGGCAGTCTTGGCGACGATACTTGTACATGATCCGTAGAGGTACTTGAGGGTTCCGATGGCTCCGGCGTCGGTAGTGGTACATGTCGTCGAGGTACTTGCCATAGAGGTACACGGGGCGACGGTAGACGTTCGGGCGACGATAGTCGTTCGGGCGACGGTAGATGTTCGGGCCGTAGATGTACTCGGTCGTCGTGGTACACGTTTGTAGATGTTCATCCGTCATGTCGTGGTACTTGGCGAGTCATTGTGTAGTCGTGTATGTGTTCCCGTTCGTAGAGGTACATGCCATCGGAGGGGTACTTGTCGCAACGACGTGTAGGGGTACTTGGTCGTTACGGTCTTGCCGTCTTGTCGTGTAGGCGTTCATGGTTCTCTGTCAAGACAACAGCAAAAGCAACACACAAAAGAAAAAACAACAGCGGCAGCACGACGAGGCGCTGCGGAACCAGCCGGCGAAGAGGAGGCAGCAGGCCTCGGGGTCTTGCGCAGGAGACGAAGGCGAAGAGGAGGCGCTCGGGCCGCTGCTGGTCGTTGGAGATGGAGGCCCGAAGGGAGGGGGCGTGGGCTGCTGCTGCCCCGGCTTGAGGAAGAAGGCCGGAGGGAGATGCAGCAGCGCTGCCTTGGCGACTGGACGCAGAAGGCGAGGGGACGACGAGCTGCTGGAGGCGAACGCGTCCTTGCGAGGGGGGAGGGCGATGCCCTGGACGGGCGCGGAGCAGGGAGGCTTGGTGCTCGAGGAGGGGCCTGGATCGGGGCGCGGCTGAGCCCTCGGCTCCATGGCGGTGCTGGTGAAGCGAGGAGCAGAGCTCCTGGCGAACGGGAGGGGCAGCAGCCTCGCGGCGGCTGGAGAGTCGAGGCGGGCGTCGCGAGGATGGGGGCGTCCATGGCGAGGCGCGGAGGTCGCAGCGGCGCACGGAAGGGCCTGAGGGAGGCGGCCGGCTTGGCGAAACCGGGCGGCGACGGAGGAGGCGCTGGACTCGCAGCTCCGGGCGCTCCTAGGCGCGGACGACGGCTGGAGGGCCGCAGGGTACGGGCGCGGGGCTCCGTCGCTGGGGAAGAAAGGGCGAGGAGGAGTCGGGGTTGGGCACTGCGCGAGATGGGACGAGGGAAAAAAAGGAAGGTGGCGAGGGGAGAGAATCGGGACGAGGGACAGAGAGATCGAGGCTGGCGGCGGGGGTCGGTAGGAGGAGGAGAGAGCGATCGCTCGGGCTAGAGGCTAGGGTTGGATGGGGAGTTGGGCCAAATGGGCCTGAGGCCTGGGAGAAAAGTAGCCGGCTGGGCCAGGAGGAGAGGGAGGAAGGAGATGGGCCTGAGGGATGCAGAGGCCTGGCCGCTGGGAATGGCCAGAAGGGCTGGTCTCCTTTCTTTTTAAAAGATTTTTAGCAGATAAAACAGAAGAGAGAAAAAGAGAATGAGGAGGGAGGTTAGGGAAAAGATAACACATGGAAGTATTTTTCTCGGGCATCATAAAAATAGCAAAGTCCGAGAAAAATAGAAAAGGCAAGATCGGAAGAAATAATTCAAACTTATTTGAATTTAATCAAATAGTTTTGAACTAAGACTTGATTATTGAAGTCTCCAAAAATGTTCGAATTTTTGGAGGAACCTCGAAACAACGGAAAAGAATTATTGGCAAGATTTTGAAGGTGAAACTCGAAGTGAAAAGACAATGGGGAATTATGCAAGTGTGTTATGGTGATTCCGAAGCAATGGAATAATTAATAAATATAGCTCCCTAAATATTGAGAGACTTTTATATGTTATAAAGAGAAGACATTCTTCCCTCGATTTAAATGGACCGAAGGTCCACACGATTCATTAGGTTGAGATGCAAAAATAAATGACATGATGGCATGATGACATGATGCAATGCAAAAAAATAACACAAGCTCAAAAGAAACACACGGGCAACCCGGAACATCTGGAATCTTCTGGAATCTTCTGGGATGTCGGTCTCGGGCGTCACAACTCTCCCACACTAACAGAGGATCTCGACCCGAGATCCTAGAGATATCACCTGGTAAAAACGGAAGAGGAAGAGGTAAAACAAAGTTGCTTCTTTGACGAACGAGTGAAACCAAAGAACCTTGAGAGGTTGAACAATCTTGAAGGAAAGAATACAACGGAGATGATCGAAGATGAAAACACTCCGGTAAAAGGAGGAACAAGGAACAATATCAGAACCTTGAAGGTTGAAAGACATGAAACAAGAGCTCATGGATGACAAAAGAATATGAAACTACAACGGTATAGCCAAGGAATAAGAATGACATAATTTGGACAGCACTCCGTCTGAAAATGGAAGGAATTAACAAGAACTTGAGGAGATGGAATGATACTTGATGAAAATCAACAATATATTGCCTCCGAAACAATTAAAAGAATGGCACAAGGGAAAGAAAGATTCAGACATCACTCCGGTTAAAAGATAGGCAAAACTAGATAAATGACGGAACTTGAATGAAGAATACAACACTCCGGTTAAATGATAAACAATGAAAGAACATGATCTTGAAAAACGAGATGATGGTTAAAGAAAACAACATCACAATGCCTCCGGAATGAAAGAATAGCATATAGTTCAATGAAAGAATGAATGGAGAATAAAATGACAACTTCTCTTAAAATTGAATTTGAAAGAGCATCCTTACGAAGAAGGGTTGAACGGAGTTGTTGGAATTCAACAACGAAATGAATAAGCTTGATGTGGGCTTATGGAAAACATCTCAAAATTAAGAGGTGACAACCAGCCACTAACTTAAACAATTGATTTGATTGAGATCAACAAGGAGACGAAAGAGTTATTTCACGGAGAGGATAAATGAAGAACTTGGGTCATTTATAAGCACCATAATTAGCAACAATCCTTAGGGAAAGCTTTTAGGTGAAATACAACCCAAGATTACTCCAACAAATAAATTGAATGGTTGGAAAGATCTCCTGAACAAAGAAAAATGATGGATTTAAATATTTCATTCCTGACAACTAGTGAATCATAGAACATGAAGGAATTGTCAAGAATGACATAACACCATCTGAAAAGTAAGGTAGAAAGGATTGCAATTGGAATGCATGATGAATAATGCATGATCTCCAACAAGAATCCTGATGAAGACTTCGAGGATGAATTAAAACATGATGAACCACCATGAAGAACTCCGGTAATGAAAGCATGAGAAGTGAAAGATGAAAAGAATAAGCTTGAAGGCCTGCGATGAATTAGATTGAGGTTTGAAATGATATAATTGAAATAACATGGAGCTCCGGAAAGAAGATGAAAACTTAGAACCAAGGATATGATATGATGAACAAGCTCCAGACAAAAGAATTAAATCACCTTGAAGGAATAAGAATAAGAATTATGTCATGCATCTCCTTCACCAATTTAAATTGATGACAACCAAAGGATTTGGCATACTACTTATTCTCGTTGGAAAGGATTAAGAGAGATCTCGCACAAGCTTGGGTAAATCTTCAACGATCCACCGGTAGGATTATGAAAGAACAAATGAATTAAAACGATAACAACGGAAGAGTAAACTTGAAAGAACCACCGTAAGAATAGGGAGACGAACGAATAGGCATCAATGAAGAATATTTGGAGAACGAAGTTGAAAACTGAGAACGAAGAAATCTTCTGAAATGATGGCCTTCGGAGGATCACAAAGAAAAGAATTAATGAAATGCTTCGGATGGCATAAAAGAATTCCTCACAATCAGAACAATAATGAGGATGGCAAGAAGGTAGAACCACAACTCTTGAGAGAAGAGGCCAAGATTTAAGAGAAACACTTCTCTGGTCTCCAAATGTTGAGAATGAAGACGAGAAATGCCATGAAGAATTTCGAGATACTCCGGACGAATGACAAGAGGAAGGTGGAGCTAAAGATGGAAATGATTGAAAACAAGCTTGGAGAAGGCATGTGACTGATGGAAATCATTCTTACGTCACACTTTGAAAAGAATTTGAGTATAACTCCAGAAAAATTAGAAGAGTTAGGTAAGATCCTGGAAAAAGACCTGTGGGTTAGGGCCCACTCAAAGAAATCACCGTTAGAAAAGATTGCTTAAGATATTGCACCGGTTGAATTAAAAAGACTTGAGTAAGATGACAATGCTCAAAATAATTTGAACGGATTAAGAATGGAATTATGAATCTTCTGAGATATCTTCAGCACTCCGGATATGGATAGCAAGAGGAGAATGATTAATTGGTGCACCGGAATAAGAAAGCATTGCGAAATGAGGAAAAGGATAAGATCAACACCGAAATCTTGAATTATATCCACCGGCAGAATTAGAGAACAAAAGAATGATGAACTTGGAGCTCTTGAGCATCTTCTTGAGAAAACACCGGATAAGAACATTGAAGGAAAAGAATGAAGACATATCACATGAATAAAATGGATACTTCATCTGAGAATTCTTGCTCCGAGAAGAAGAAGGGTGGGAGGGTGGGGAAAACAAAGACAAATTGGGATGAATGAAACAGACAAATCGTCAGATTTCTCAACGACGTCCGTATGGAATAACTTGAAGAGAAAGCACACCGGTTGGAAAAGAATTAACATGAAGATCTTGATGATCAAGAAGGACTAGCACTCTCATAGAGATATGAGAACACCGATTAGGAAAGGTATGGAATCAACATTTGACATCGAAGCAACTCGAATACCAGAATCAAAACAAAACAAAGGATAGATATGCAACACGATCTTCACAATATCATCCGAACAGAGAATTGGACGAATGAATTCCGCAGGTACATCAACTAGTCGAGAAGCCACTAGGAGAAGAAAAGGTAAATAAAAAGGAACAAGGATCAGATAGAACAAATACAAGATAGAAGCTTCGTTCGACATCTTCGTGCTGAAAGCTCATGGAACGTGTTACAAAAGGGTTTTGCAATCCCCGGATCAGCATAGCCAAGGACCCTTTAAGATGCAACTCCCGATCAGAACAAGTCCATAAACCACTTCACTCAACGTAGAACCCCGAACTTCATATCGAGCATCCGTTGGAAGAATGCCTAGAACTACTAGATGAACCCACCTATAGATTTCCGAAAGTTTCCAGTTATGCAATCAGGTGTTGGGGATACACGGGAAGCACCGCGCAATCAACTCTAAACCTACATCCAGGTGTATCCATCCTTCAACACATAACCAGTCTTTCTCGGAAACTGTTTACCTCGGACCTTCGAAAAGCATCCACTATAACAAGCTATGGCAATACTCTCGAACTACCTCCCCAGTATTGGGTGATGTCGGGGTTATCTTGCCACTGGCCGTATAGGAGAGATTTTCGATGTCCGCCGTCTTAAGTATTTAGTACTGCCGCGATATGCTTGTGACAACAATACCCCGAAGCTCAACTCCTCGGTAACAGGAGGCATCGAGAACAATATCCTTGTCACAAGAACATCGAAACAATCCCAGAATACTCGCGGGATCCTAAAAAAAAATTGGTGCAATTTTTGAAAGTAGAAGAGAAAAGAGTAATCGTCAGGAGTCCTCACCAGAGAGAAAGGGGATGAGAAGCAAAAGAAATCCTACTCTCCGATATAATATAGGACTCAAAACATTTTCAAGTGTGTGCCTAGACTCAACCGTCAACGATTCGATCAATCAGTGGGGGCTTCTAGGTCGGAGAAGGCTCTGAATACCAACTTGTAATGCCCAGGATGGGACTATACCTCCTACGTGTCGAGGCACGACTTAAAGGTATAAGCCCATCCTAGAATGATCTCAAGTTTGGTATCTTTGCACAACTCATGTAAAAGAGGGATTAAAAAGCAAAAGGAGATAGTTGGCTTACACTCGCCACTTCACACAATACATTACATAAGCAGAACATCATTCAAAACATCACAACCCGACTACGGGCGAAGATCCAAAAGAAAGATACCAAAACAACATAAAGCCACAGGTCAGGATCGAATCCTAGTAGAAACCACTACTGAACATCGAAACGTCACAAGCAAACGGTCAAACTCTTCATCGAGCTCCTGGTGAAGTATTGATCCATCTCCTGCTTCAAACTCGGCTAAACCTGCATCTGGTGTGGTGAAGTAACTGTGAGCCACAGAGGACTCAGCAATCCCGTTCCCGGGTAACAAGACTATTTAAGCCTTGGGTGAGGACAAGGCTGAAGAAAGAACGAGAGGTGAAGGAACAATAAGAGTCTGCAGCAGCAACTAGCACTAACTTACGTAATAGAGAGCGAGAAGAGAAGAGCATCGGTCGAGAGATGATCACGAAGTGATCCTAGCTAAAGCCGGTCAAACATAACCCCACCGTGTTCAACTCCCGAATCCCTATTCGGAAATTGACAGTCACGGTACACACGCTGGTAGTGTATTGGAAACATTGTGTCAAGTTATCTACAACCGGAATTAACAAGCTCCCATCTGCCACATAACCGCGGGCACGGCTTTCGAAAGTTCAAACCCTGCAGGGGTGTTCCAACTTGACCCATTACAAGCCCACGATCCGCGGAGTCGCAACTCCATAGGTGGGAAGACCCGAGTATCCTCGGAATCCCGTGCTCAAGTTAAACCGAACTAAGGTAAGGCTAATCCAGCAAATCCTCCCGGCGTGCCGACACCCTGATAGTAGCCGCGCGTATCTAGTCTCAGGCCACGACCGGATGAGCACAGCGTACAGTGGCCGAAATACCCAAGTTGCCAAGGGGGGCCCCGCACACGACTCTAGTTTGGACCAACACTCAAATCGAGCACTGGCCCAGGGGGGTTGAATTAAAATAAAAGGGATAGCTAGTCCCATATGCAAGTTTTATTAGTTATTAGGCAAATAGTACCAATGTTGGGACTTGCTGGAAAAGACTTAGCACTTAGCGGTTTATCAAGGGGGTCCCATACACCCCAACCGTGTTAGGAACGCATAATCAAGGAACATAACACCGGTTTATACGGTTCCTAACGGCATGAGTGGAACAAATCACCAAGCAAAAGGCTTAGCCTTCCACCCTTGCCAGTATATAGATGATTTCATTTTAAGCATTTATATAGTGTGATATAACCCAACCAAACTTCAACATGAAGCAAGCATCTTCAATCTTCACCTGCAACAAACAATGCTATAAGAGGGGCTGAGCGAAGCGTACTTAGCCAAGCAACGGTTTGCGTAGGTAGGGTGGTTAAACAAGGCAATGGTTACAAGTAGGAGGCTGACAAGAAAGGCATGGGCATCGAGGCAAAACTATAGATCGAGACTACTAGAAATAGACAAAAATAGTAATGGTATCCGGGTTCGGTCATCTTGCCTGGAATTCCACAGAGGGAGAAGAACGGATCCAAGAAGTAGACGGAGCAACACAGTCGAGAGAAACCTCACAACTCCGGAACGAAACCGAAGCTAACAAGAGAAGCAACCGGAAAGAAAGAAACAACACGGTAAACATACAAGCATAACATGGCATATGATGCACAAACAAGTATGATGCATGTCCAGTTTAATTATGCGTGGCATGGCAAGTGCTCAAACAAATACTACAAGTTAAGTGGAGCTCAATATGCAACGAGTTGCATATTGACAAAACACCACATTAATTATTTAATTGACTCTCGTTTATTTACAAGACAAGGTTAAATGTTTTTAACATGGCAAGAGGTGAAGCATAAAGAATCTACACTATTAAGACATTTTAAATGAGGCCGGAGAATAACATCAACAAATCCAGAAAATCCCCATGAGCATGTTTAGTAATTATAAGCAAACAACAATTAAACATTTTCATGTTGTTAACATGATGCGGATGACATGATTAAGTTTATGCAATTTTATTAAAAGGTTGACAAGAAGATGATAAGAAGCATTTGTCATCGTGGTGGAAGAAAAGGGTGCCACGGCAACGATCCGAAGATGATGCAACGCATCATATCGGTGCCGGTAACTCGTTGAGAGTCCGGTGCAAAAGATGACGGAGAGCGAGTCAAACGAGATGAAAGGTGGGGCAATCCCGTCACCGGGTTCCCACGGGTCGGCGACGCGGCAACCAAGGAACATGACAAAAGGTCGGAACGGGCACGGAGCACACACGGGAGACATTTCATACAACCACAACAAGCATACACGGGTCATCCACGGGGTCGTCTCGTTATACCTTTGAAGCGTGCATTTCGGGGCGGTTCGAGATGTAGAGGAAGGAGTCGTTCACGTAGAGGTACACGGGTAGTCGTTCACATCCCGTTCGGAGAGGTACCCGTCATGGCATCGGGCGCCTTCGGGGCGACGGTAGAGGAAGTAGTGGTACTCGGCGGTCTTGGCGACGGTAGTTGTACATGATCCGTAGAGGTACTTGAGGGTTCCGATGGCTCCGGCGTCGATAGTGGTACATGTCGTCGAGGTACTTGCCGTAGAGGTACACGGGGCGACGGTAGACGTTCGGGCGACGGAAGTCGTTCGGGCGACGGTAGACGTTCGGGCCTTAGATGTACTCGGTCGTCGTGGTACACGTTTGTAGATGTTCATCCGTCATGTCGTGGTACTTGGCGAGTCATCGTGTAGTCGTGTATGTGTTCCCGTTCGTAGAGGTACATGCCATCGAAGGGGTACTTGTCGCAACGACGTGTAGGGGTACTTGGTCGTTACGGTCTTGCCGTCTTGTCGTGTAGGCGTTCATGGTTCTCTGTCAAGACAACAGCAAAAGCAACACACAAAAGAAAAAACAACAGCGGCAGCACGGCGAGGCGCTGCGGAACCAGCCGGCGAAGAGGAGGCAGCAGGCCTCTGGGTCTTGCGCAGGAGACGAAGGCGAAGAGGAGGCGCTCGGGCCGCTGCTGGTCGTTGGAGATGGAGGCCCGAAGGGAGGGGGCGTGGGCTGCTGCTGCCCCGGCTTGAGGAAGAAGGCCGGAGGGAGATGCAGCAGCGCTGCCTTGGCGACTGGACGCAGAAGGCGAGGGGACGACAAGCTGCTGGAGGCGAACGCGTCCTCGCGAAGGGGGGAGGGCGATGCCCTGGACGGGCGCGGAGCAGGGAGGCTTGGTGCTCGAGGAGGGGCCTGGATCGGGGCACGGCTGAGCCCTCGGCTCCATGGCGGTGCTGGTGAAGCGAGGAGCAGAGCTCCTAGCGAACGGGAGGGGCAGCGGCCTCGCGGCGGCTGGAGAGTCGAGGCGGGCGTCGCGAGGATGGGGGCGTCCATGGCGAGGCGCGGAGGTCGCAGCGGCGCACGGAAGGGCCTGAGGGAGGCGGCCGGCTTGGCGAAACCGGGCGGCGACGGAGGAGGCGCTGGACTCGCAGCTCCGGGCGCTCCTAGGCGCGGACGACGGCTGGAGGGCCGCAGGGTACGGGCGCGGGGCTCCGTCGCTGGGGAAGAAAGGGCGAGGAGGAGTCGGGGTCGGGCACTGCGCGAGATGGGACGAGGGAAAAAAAGGAAGGTGGCGAGGGGAGAGAATCGGGACGAGGGACAGAGAGATCGAGGCTGGCGGCGGGGGTCGGTAGGAGGAGGAGAGAGCGATCGCTCGGGCTAGAGGCTAGGGTTGGATGGGGAGTTGGGCCAAATGGGCCTGAGGCCTGGGAGAAAAGTAGCCGGCTGGGCCAGGAGGAGAGGGAGGAAGGAGATGGGCCTGAGGGATGCAGAGGCCTGGCCGCTGGGAATGGCCAGAAGGGCTGGTCTCCTTTCTTTTTAAAAGATTTTTAGCAGATAAAACAGAAGAGAGAAAAAGAGAATGAGGAGGGAGGTTAGGGAAAAGATAACACATGGAAGTATTTTTCTCGGGCATCATAAAAATAGCAAAGTCCGAGAAAAATAGAAAAGGCAAGATCGGAAGAAATAATTCAAACTTATTTGAATTTAATCAAATAGTTTTGAACTAAGACTTGATTATTGAAGTCTCCAAAAATGTTCGAATTTTTGGAGGAACCTCGAAACAACGGAAAAGAATTATTGGCAAGATTTTGAAGGTGAAACTCGAAGTGAAAAGACAATGGGGAATTATGCAAGTGTGTTATGGTGATTCCGAAGCAATGGAATAATTAATAAATATAGCTCCCTAAATATTGAGAGACTTTTATATGTTATAAAGAGAAAACATTCTTCCCTCGATTTAAATGGACCGATGGTCCACACGATTCATTAGGTTGAGATGCAAAAATAAATGACATGATGGCATGATGACATGATGCAATGCAAAAAAATAACACAAGCTCAAAAGAAACACACGGGCAACCCGGAACATCTGGAATCTTCTGGAATCTTCTGGGACGTCGGTCTCGGGCGTCACACAAATCTAAGACAAGAATTTTGGGACGGTGGCAGTACTTTATGAACATCAATGCTACCTTTGAAGAGGGTATATTTGCCTCAGTAACTTGTGTTATGGATATTGCAAGTAATCCCTCTGCTCTCATGCCTTTGAAGACATGTTCTAGTATCTTTGTTCACTCATTTCTATGCGTATATGTAGTCATATATGAAGCATAATATCGAAAATCATCTTATATTTCTGAACGGAGGTAGTAATAAAATATGATTTTTGTTTGAATTAGAACCAGGTCCGCGGTGGAGATGAAGTTCTCAAAGTCATGCCGTGTGAACTAGAAGACCCGACGATGAGTTCTACTGCTAAACTATCCAGCTGCTGTGTCCTTGTCGCCACGTGTCCTGAACTAGTGTTTTCCTATAGCATTGTTGTCAGGCGTCTTCTCAAGGCCGTACTTGACCACAACAATTTCCTGGCTGTGCCTTCGATTACGAAGGGTGTGGTACTTGTAAAGCTTCCCAACAAAGCTGATGCAGCTTGTCTTCATGATCATGTTTATGAGTGGAAAGACCACTCTGTTAGGTTCTCCAAGGTTGACGAGATGGTGATGGTGCATCTGGACATCTCTCACGAAGTCCATGGCCTAGTCAGTTATGCGAGGTTCATCCCGTAGGTTGGTGGCAAGAAATAGTCTGCAGAGTTTAATTAGTGCAACTTTGCTTGTCTGTAGTAAGTACTATTGTTCAGTACTTGATTTGTGTTTATGTACCCTGTATTGTTTATTAGTACTGCCGCTTTTGGTGTGTGGTCAGTCCTGAGAACGATCTATGTTAATGTCTGTCCACTCAATTCAGTATGTATATTTTGAAGTATCCAGATCATCTTTTTTGTGAGGACGGTTTATCAATTATGGTTACACTCCAATATTTGTATGCATTGCAGGGTTTATCGCACCCACCAGGATTTCCAGTCCCATGGATGTTCGGTCCATACGATTTGTCACGACCTTTGGACTATCCTGCTTGTTGGAGTAGGCGGGCCCCTGCATGCCACCCGTAGCTGGACGATCAATCTTCTACTTAGTACTTCAACATAGTGATTTCCTGGTAAGGATTCACTCGTGTCACATCAAGTAAATCTTATTGATTTACTGTCTAAATCTTATTTATTTAATGTCATGTTTTCTTTCTTTTCCTGCAATATTACGATGCAGGTTTTGCCATGTGACATTCATCATAGAATAAACCGTTTGGTTTGCTCTACGATGGCTATTTTCGCAGGTTTCACTTCTTATGTCGTGTCAGTAATGAAGGCACTGTCCATCACTTATATTATTGGAAAACATTGGATCAGTCTGTTGTCTGAGTACAAGCTGAATCCCTATGATGAACTGCAGTGTGGTTTAACAAAAAGGCCATAATTAGTCCTTCTCGAGTTTAAAAGAAATGAAGAAAAAAACTGGATCACGGTCACAAACCCTAGTCAAGTTACAAAGCTAATCATAGAAGACCAGACACGATCGCCGCTGTCTCGCACATCGGTACCACCTTCAGCAACGGATCAAGCACCGGCAGTTGCTCTAGCACTCACAGCGGTAGCAGCTCAGTCTGGTCCAGCTGAGGATTGGGCATCGACAGCGTCAGCGGATCAGGCTGATCTACCGGAGGATCGGGCATCGACACCGGCACCTGCTCCGACACCGGCACCAGCTCTACAAGGAGCACCATCTCCGGCAACAGCAGCGGCTTCGGCACCTGCACGAACACTTGCACTTGCATCTGCTCCAGCCCGTGCAGCGGCAACCGAACAAGCAGTTGCACCGGCAACAGACTGGGCTGTAGTTCGCACTTCATATACCAATTTCCTTACCAAAACTGACATGTCCACCTTCTTGGTATGCATTGGTGTGACACCCCGAGACCGGTGCGCCACGTGTCAGCTAGATATTCGTTGTCAGTGCCATGTCATCTGCTTGCGTGTTGCATCTTGCCATGTCATCATGTGTGTTGCGTCAGCATGTTTTCAAAACTTGCATCCGTCCAAGTTCCCTCGTCCTCTCCGTTGTCCGTTCTGAGCCCAGACACACTTGCACGCGCCCGCGGTGCCTCCGAATATTTATTTTATAAGTGGCCGAAAAATGTTCTCGGAATGGGATGAAACTTGGTGTGTGGTCTTATTATAGTGTAGACAGGCCCCCTGCCAAATTTCATCGCATTCGGAGTTCGTTTGATAGCCCAACGGATATATATAGCGGCACTAGTCGCCGGTTAATTCGTCGGACGTTTTCGGTCTCCGAAAACATCCGCGGGCCTCTCCCTCTCTCCTCCCATCTTAGCCCACACCCCTCTACACAGCCCTCTAGGCCCAGCCTACTCCCACCTTCGCTCGGAGCCGCACGATCGAGATCGTACGGCTCGAAACGGAGCTAGAACCCCCAAACCCTAGCCCCTATGCCTATATATAGGCCCATTCCTTCCAAAAATGGACTAATCCTAGCCTCCCCTATCCTCCAGCCATCTCCCACCTCGTTTTCCGCGCCCAGCCGCTCTCTCCTCGCCACTTGTCGCCGCAGAACCGCAGCCAGCGCCGCCAGCTAGCACTCGGCCGCCATATGTCGTGCCCCCATTGGGCCACGTCAGCCGAGCCGCGCCCCTCCTCCAATTCCCAGCCGCCGCGTGGCTACAGCCACATCCTCCCAGCCGCCGGCCCGCCGAAGCCCGCTTGGGGCCCGCCCGAGCTGTGACTGGGCCGCCCGAGCCCCGCGCCCCCACTAGTCGTCGTCCCCACCGCCCGTTCGATCTGCGCCGCCGCCCGGTCGCCGGATCAGAACCCGCCGCCGTGCGTCCTCCCGTCGACACTCCGGCGCCGCGCCGCCGCCCGGAGCGCAGCTCCCCTGCTCTGCCCCGTTTGAGATCCTAGAGAGCTCACCGCCGGCCTCTTCAGTTCCCTCCGTCGAGCTCGCCGCCGGCCACCTCTGGCCCGGATCCGGCCGAGGCCAGCCCCGCGCACCCATTCCCGGCCATCCCAGACGTCGCCGGAGTCCAGGTGCCCGCCGCCGGCATCGTCCGCGTTGGGGCAGAGCCCGATCCCCCCTCCGCATTGGCTCCTCAAGCCGCTGCCAGTGGGCCACGGCCGCTGCCGCCGATGGACATGTCCGGGTGGCGACGGTCATGTCCCCCCCCCCTCTCTGCCAGGTGGACCCTCAGCTCGGACGTGTCCGCCCCTCTGGAGGTCTATTTTCCACTAAGTCCTTTCCTGTTTTTATCTTCTGATGCAAACTTCGCATGCATGTAACTTTGTGTGTACTTATCCAAATTGAGTGTTTGATATGTCAAAATGATCGTGGTGATGTGTACTACACTTTGTTCCATTCTGCCATGCATGTTTGACTTCATCTAGATGCTCTAATATCTGTTGCAAGAGTGCTACTTGTTATAAACTGCTGCTACTTGTTATTTTTTTGCTATGTTTGAGATATGATAACTTGGTGCATGTTTATCCAAATGATGCAAATGATATGTCTAAATGTTCATCATGAGATGCTCTACATGTTGGTTGCTATAGCATGCTTGTTTGAGTTCATATTTCCATGTTTATCTCTGTTGCAAAAGTGCATGTGGCTGTTAGGTTTTGTAACTTGTTACGAGATGCCTAGTTGAGGAGCTCGTTGCTATTGTTGTGTTTGTCCCCTTGTCACATGCCCATATGTTTTAGATTCCCCATGATGTGTTCTTTGAGGTGCTGCATTTCACTTTCCATGATATGCCTTGTGTTGACTTAAACATGCTTGCAAACATGCCATGTTGTTATTGCTGTTTTAACACTTTGTGAAATTTCACTAAGTCTGGAATCTGTAATATCCTGATGCTATGTTTGCTTGATGCCCTAGGTAAATCCATGTTAGTTTTGGGGTGGACATTGATCATTCCTTGTTGTATAAGTTGTTGTCTATCCATTCATGCCTTCACTTGCTCATTTGACTTGATGTAGCTTATTTAATTCTTGCTCCCAAGTTGCTATAAAATATTACTGCCAGGGTTTTAGTGTCATGATCAAAATGTTGTAGCTTGTTGCTATTGATCCATGCCTCCTATGGAGATGCTCCAATGGAGTTGTTTGCCGTAGGATATGTCTA
Source organism: Secale cereale (assembly GCA_902687465.1). Lineage (NCBI taxonomy): Eukaryota > Viridiplantae > Streptophyta > Magnoliopsida > Poales > Poaceae > Secale > Secale cereale. The sequence goes on along the minus strand of LR738715.1, from coordinate 743,603,025 downwards.
CTTCATGTCCATGCTTCTTGTCACCATGTTTGAGTGCTGTAGAGTATATTTTGTTGCTCCAAAGTTGCTATGTGGCTGTTAATTTCAGCTTGTTGTTATATCTTGTTTCATGTGTATCTTTTAGCCCGTTGCTCCGTTTGGGGTGTTCCTTATATGAAACTTGTGTGATTTTGCACGTCGAATCATAAAATCATATTGTTTTCATGTTTGGAGTGAGTTTGCTTGATGTTTGGGTGCATCTTGCACCGTTGTCATGCTTGTCTTGTTTTGCTCATATCTTCTAGGCCGTAGCTCCGAATTAAACAAACTTTATATGAAACTTGACTAGAATTCCATGTAGATCATGTTGGTGCATGTTAAATTGCTGTTTAACAACTTGAACATAAGGTTTGGGCAGATCTGGACTAATTTCAAACTATGCATATGAGGACTTACCGGATTTGTCTTAAGTAGTTTCCGGCCTCATTTAAACCTGTTGTTTCTATTGTGGTTTCTCTGTGCTTCCTACCTTGTCATGTTTTGCATCCTATATGGATCTGTCTTGCATCCTACTTGCTTGAGCTTATTGTCTTGTTCTTGTCTTGTTCTTGTTGTGCTTCCTACCTTGCCATGTTATGCTTCCCGTATAGACTTGTTGTGCTTCCTGTATAGACTTGTCATGCATCATACCTTGCCATGTATTGCATCATATAGACTTGTGTTGTTTTTCTGTGCTTCCTACCTTGCCATGCTATGCTTCCTGTATAGACTTGCTGTGCATCATATGTAGACTTGTTTTGCATCATACTTGGTTGAGCATATTGTCATGTTCTTGTGTTGTTTATCTGTGCTTCCTACCTTGCCATGTTTTGCTTCCTATACAGACTTGCTGTGCATCTTATGTAGACTTGTCGTGCATCCTACTTGGTTGAGCATATTGTAATGATCTTGTGTTGTGTGTTTACCGTATTGCTTGCTTCTTCTCATTAGTGCTTGTTCCGTTGTGATCGTGAGGATTCGTTCGCCTACCCGTGGTTCTTCTTCAAGGCTTCTTCTTCGTCTTCTTCATGATCTGTTCTTCTTCCTTGCGGGATCTCAGGCAAGATGACCATACCCTTGGTGTCGGGGGAAACTGTCCACCACGAACACCTATGGGACCGGAGCCCCTTCTACGTTGCGGTAAGGGAGCGGAGGGAGCACGAAGAGCAGATCGAGGAGAGCACGCGGGCAGTTTACCCAGGTTCGGGCCGCGCGGACGCGTAAAACCCTACTCCTGCTTAGATTGTATTGAGTTCTTGGGCTCGGGAGCTTGAAGAACTAGCTACACCGAGCAAGAGAGCTGTCTAGGTTCCGAACCCTTTCTACGTTGTGCATGGGCCTCCTTTTATAGCTCAAGGGGTCACCGACAGGTGTCAACGTAGAGGAGGGTAAAAATGTAATTGTGGTGGTAGTTGTAACAGTGCTGGAATAGTGCGTGAACAATGGATGAACATTGGACATCACCTAACTTGACAGTGGGGGACAAGGGCATTAAATGCCCGTCACCGTCGACCCCAAAAGCACCCGTCCATGCGTCTCCGTTCGCCACGGCGGTAGCCTCGTCACCCTGGCGTGCCACAATGTCCCCTAGGCTGCACAACCATCCGCCACGCGTCCCCGGAAGGGCCCCAGGGCGACGCGTGGGCAGATGAGCTGGAGCGCGGGTACACAGCGCAGGCTTCCCCCGGCAAGCACCTTGCCGGGGTCTTGATCTTGCCGGGCCCGGAAGCTTGTCGCTCCCCGGGTCCCGCCGGGGCGCAGGGTGCGCCGAGGCGTGTCTTCTGAGATGCAGTCTTCTGGTCTTCCTGGCAAGCTCCTCTTGCCAGGGTCTTGTGTTAATGTGATAGTCTTGAGCCTGGGACGGCCTTCCCGGCAAGCTCCACTTGCCGGGGTCTTGATCTTCTGTCTTGTATACTTTGTTTTTGAATGGCTTAAAATGGACCGGAAAGGTTTTCGGCAAGCACGTGGTAGACCCTGCCGCGGGAAGCTGCTACTGCTCGTGCACAAGTTGGGGTACTGAGGTACCCCTACCTTAGTACACCGACAGGAGCCCCCGGGCCTGGGCCACACACGGTGCCGAGCGCTGTTGGGCCAGGCCCAAAACAGTGCACGGGCACGCGCGCGGCACACGGCAAGCCGTAGATTCCCTTCCGCATCCGCCGCGCCCCTCCCTAACGGCACGCGTCGATTGCGGCGTCGTGGGAGAGATCGTGGCCTCGTTCTTTAATGGGAAATGCGGAGCGTCCCCCACTCCCCCCTTAAAAGCAGAGGAAGCAGGGGCAGTTTCCCTCCTCCATCTTCATTGCGTCTTCAACCTCCAGAAAACCTCCGCTGCTCTTTGCCTCCACCCCTCCTCCGCTATCTTCCGCACCCGCGGCGCCGTCGAGCTCCTCGCCCCTTCCCTCGCCACCTCCGCCATGGCCCCGAAGAGCGAGAAGGCGAAAGCGGAGAAGACCAAGAGGGAGAAGTCCGAGCAGGCGGCGAAGCTTGCGATCCTGCGGAAGAGGAACGTGGTCTTCGCGCCGAGGCTCAGCGCGAGGGAGCTGTGGAACAAGTTCTACCTCTTCTGGTCCAAGGATACCAAAGCTCATCCCCGGACCAGAGTCTACCCCGCCGTCGCCAAAGATCTAGTTCCCGGCGGGTATTTCTTCTTCGCTGTCTTCTTTCACTGCGGCTTGTGCCCTCCGTTCTCGGAGTTTTTCTGTGACATCATGAACACATACGTCCTCCACCTCCTAGACTTCACCCCCAACGCCATCCTTACGATGGCGGTTTTCACACATCTGTGCGAAAACTATGTAGGGATCCATCCCAATGTAGCGCTCTTTCGCCATTTCTTTATGCCTAGAGTAGAGGCCGGCGCTCCCCTCTCCGGGGGTATCTCCTGGATCTTCCGTTTGAACAAGAAGGATTCATATCTAAAAGGAGAGCTCCGCGGCAAGTGGGAAGAGTGGCGCGCAGATTGGTGTTGGATAGTGGAGTACCAGCCGGAGCCTTTTACTGCGCCGCGCACAACTGCCATAGTGCGCGGCAGAGACTGGAGCGAGTTGGCCCCGGAGGACGGCAAGCTCAACATCGCCCTTATCAGGATACTTCGTCTCCGGGTAGCCAAACTGACCATCGGAGAGGTAGGGGCAGATTTCCTCCGTCGCCGCATTGCCCCTTTACAAGAGAGGAAAAGGCCAGCATGGGAATTTGGTAATGCGGCGTACATTATGAGGCTGCGCCTGGGATTGAACTTCAACTTCACGGCTTTGGAGCTGAAGGGGATGGTCCGGGAGCTTTTCAAGTACGACCCGGCCCACCCGGAGTGGTTTAGATCTCCCCGGGGAGTGGTGCCGCTGTGCAACAGCACTGCCCGGGACTCCTTGCGCGCAATAATGCCCGCGTGTGACTCTCACGGCGTTGACCCCACCTGGATAGAGCCTCCGCCAGACGCAATTCTGAGTTTCTTCGACAACTTGGTCGAGGTGCGGAGGAACACCGAGGAGAACAAGGGTCTCACCCGGGCCACCATAGAGCGGGATATAGCCTATATTGCTTCCCGGATGGAAGAGGCCGCCGCAGCTGCAGCAGCAGGAGACATTGGATTCACCGTCGACGAGGCGCAGGCCGCGGACGAGGTGTGCCAAGCAGAGGAGGCAGAGATCCGCAGACTGCTCAAGCTTCCGCCCGACGAGCTTGCCGGGGTTCCTTCCCTGAGGCATGCCGGGATTCCCGGGGTTGTGAGCGAGGCCGCCGCAGCAGGCGAGGTTGCCGGAGGGAGCAGAGGTGCCGGAGGGAGCGGAGCCGCCGGAGGGAGCGAGGCTGCCGGGCAGGATGCTGGACCCAGCGGGCCTGCTGGGGAGGAGGAGGAAGACGTCGAGGCCGTTGAAGACACCGGCGGATCTCTAGGACTCGACGACGACGCCTCCTCGTCGTCGGAGAACTCCCCACCTCCGGCAAGTCCCAAGCAAGCGCCGGGGAAACGCCTCCGCAAGGCGGCCACAGCGACGAGGACGCAGGCGCCTCGACAGCAGCCTGCTCGCCGGGCGGCGCGCGCCACCAGGCCGAGCCAAGCCGCGACGGAGGCGCCCCGCGCACCAGCCGTGGCGGAGGCGCCCCGCGCACCAGCCGCGGCGGAGGCGCCCCGCGCACCAGCGCCAAGCGGAGGGGGATCCTCCCAGAGCGGAGCGGCCGCTCCGCCTGCTCCTCGGGCCTCAGCGTCAGCGGAGGCTGGGTCTTCGCAGCCCCCAGCCCCGGGGACCGCCAAGCGCCCGAGGGATCCTTCTCCTCCTGCTCCTCGCGCGGGAGCACCTCAGGTGGAGTTCGATTTCTCCGCCCTTAGCGACGACGACGAGGAAGAGGAGTAAGCACCTGTAACTTATAGCTTCTTCAATTCTGACTTGGTCTTTCTTCGTGATTCTAATCTTGTTCTTGTTTTACTTTCAGGTCCCTGGCCCAGCGGATGGCGAAGCGAGCCAAAATCCCCGTGGTTGAGGTCGAGGACGACTCGCCCGTCGCGGCGACAGGGGACGCGCCGGCGACGAACTTGCCGGATCCAACCGCTGCTCCGAGGAGCAGCCCCCAGCGCAGCCCCCAGCGTAAGTCTGGTCTTGAGCTGTTTGCTCGTCGGGCGCGCTTGAGGTTTTTGCTTTGTACTAATACCTTGTTGCCTTGTTTGTTTTGTTTGTCTTGTGCAGAAGTGGAGCCGCAGCCGCAGGAGCAACCGGAGGTCACTCCCGAGGAGCTGCAGATTCCACCCTCCCCGCCAAGGGCGAACTCCCCGGCGAGGGAGGATGTTCCGCCAAGGACGGGCTCCCCGCCAAGGGCGGGTAGCCCGACAAGGGTGGCCACCCCGCCAAGGGAGGGCACGGGCGGCCCTCCGCCAGCAGGGGCCACCGCTCCACCGCCAAGGGAGGACTCCCCGGCGAGGGAGCCTGTCGTCGTCGAAGTCCGCGAAGGTAAGTCTTGCAGCTTCTTCTTCTTGGACTTGTCTTTTTGGATATTTGCTTGATCTTTTCTTTTCTTCTTCTTCTGCTAGATCCTCCTCCCCCGGAGCGGATGGAGACGGAGGTCATCGTCGAGGAGGAGGGCGCGCAAGGCGACGCCGGCAATGCCACTGTTGTTGAGGACATGGCAGGAGCCGACGAGCCTGCCGCTGAGGAGACTGCCCCAACCGCAGACGCCGCGGCTGGGGAGGGGGACGGCGACCACACTGCCGGCCCGGAGGCGGCAGGAGCGTCAAGCGCTGCGCCGGCCACCGACCCCTCCGCTGGCAAGGAGCAGTCGGGCATCTACCTTGAGGCCCCCAATGGCGTCTTCATACAAGTGCCGTGGGGGTCCTCGTCGCGAGCCCCCGTGGAGGGAGAGACCTTTGATGGAGAGGTCCTCGCCTCCGCGGGGTTGAAGATCATTGAAGCGCCCGGCGGGAGCGACGAGCCCGAGGAGGAGAAGCTGCTTCGCCGGCTCCTGGCCCTTTACCGGGCCAGGCAGGCGAAGCTGGACTCCCGAGAAGCCCTCGCCGCCAAGGCTGGAGCAGACTTGGAGAAGCGCGCCGCGGAGCTCCGCGCCGCCAACCAGGCGGCCCTCCGCGACTTGGCGGAGGAGCGCGAAAGGCTTGCCGGAGAGCACCAAGAGTTCCTCCTGGAGAAAGCTGAGGCCGAGGAGCAGCAGCGACTAGTTGGTGAAGAGCTGTCCCGGCGAGAAGGAGCGCTCAACCAGCGGAAGGTTGAGCTCGACGCCCATGACGACGAGCTCACCGTCCGGGAGCAGGCTCTTGGCGGGGCCCTGAAGGAGGCAAAGGAAGCTGCTGCCGCCGCGGAAACTGCCAAGAGGGACCTGGAGCTCAAGGTGCAGCAACTGGAGCAGTACCTGAAGGCGAGCGAGGACATGGTCACCGCGCTCAACATAGAGCGCGAGAAAGACGCCCATACCAACTCAGACCTCCAGGTACGCCTCTCCAAGAAGGGCGACGAGCTTACCGCCGCCAAAGACTCAATCGCTGACTTGGAGTTGAAGGTCTCCACTTTGAAAGATTCACTCGACGCCGCCCGGGACCGCGAGACCAAGCTGAAGGAGGAGCTCCGCAAGGAGCGGGAGCTGGTGGAGAGCGCCGCCACCTCCGCAAACAACTTCAACCGGGCGGTGGAGCAATGGACGGAGGAGCTGGTCACTTCCGCCGCCAACATCGACAAGGAGCTAATGGCGCTGAGGGTGGAGCACCTCGTGTACTCTCCGGACCCGAATCTCCCCCACAGCGCCAAGCTAAGTCTTTTCTTCAGGGGAGTCGCGCCGGCGCTTGCACGGCTGCAGGAGAAGCTCCCCGCGCAGCTGGCCGAGGAGTCGCGCCAGCTCTGCGCGGGTACCTTGGAGCGCGTCTTGACCAAGATTGTCTACCGCAATCCTGGTATTAATCTTGTTAACGTCCTCCGTAGCTTGCCGGCCGACGCAGATCAGGAGGCACTGAAGGCGCAGGTCGCCCACATCATCGCCAAGGTGAACAAGATCTCCAGGCGTGAGGGCGATCGCGTAGATTAGGCCTCTTTCTTTCTATTTCCTTTGCTGCTGCAAAGTGTGTCATGAACATGAACCTATTAGTCATTGTGACAAGTTATTTCTGTAATATATTATCTTATCTTCGAGCAATTAATGCGATGTTATCTCCCTCAATTTTAGTCCTTTACTTTGTATGCTTTCAACCCTACGCTTCTAGGGGACTTGCCGGCAAGGGGCCCTTGCCGCGAGCGCTGAGTGCTGGACTCTTAGCAACCTGCTGGCAAAGGGCTTACCGGCAAGCAACCTTGCCGCGGCTAGTCGCAACGCACTTAGCTTGCTGAGCGAACTCGAAAACGAAGCAAGGGAGCGACACTTGTCGCATCTCACTTAAGTCGTTGAGCATACTCGAAAACAAAGTAAGGGTGCGGCTAGCCATGGGTAGGTTCCTCCGCGCACAGGTTTTCCATACAAAGTGTGGTTGTTCAAGGAAGATAACTATAATTTAAAAATTTGAACTGCTCAAATTCTGGTAACTTAGCTTTCATATATTGCTTGTTCCCCGACAAGGTTCCTCTTTCTTGAACAGCACTTGGTTCATCCTCCACCTCCTTCCCCCCCGGCAAACTTGTGCGCGAGGAAATCTCCTTCTGCTTAAGAGGGATAGAGAAAAGAGGAGGGAAAACAAGTATATAGCCTTCCGGCTTGCTATTGCTTACCGGGGATGTACATTGCACAAGATGCCAAACAATGCATGCAAATAACCAAAGAAAAGCATGGAAATGGCAAATATGCGCGAAGCACAAAAACTTTACTGATGCACGGGATCTGCGCCCGGCTTTGTACAAAGGTTTACATGCAACAGCGGCAAGACTCGTACAAAAGGTGGTTGCCGGAGCGGATCACGGCAACCGCGCCTTATGGGTGAAACTTGCGAAGATGCTCTATATTCCAGGAATTGCTCACCGGTAAGCCTTCTTCGGTCTCAAGGCGGACAGCGCCGGGCCTTGTGACTTGTCTCACCCGATAAGGGCCTTCCCACCTCGGCGTCAACTTGTTGGAATAATTGGCGGACTGAACACGCCGAAGAACAAGGTCGCCTTCCTAGAGACTCCTGGCCCTGACCTTGCGGCTATGGTAGCGGCGCAAGGCTTGCTGGTATCGAGCAGCTCGTACAGCAGCCTGGAGACGTTCCTCCTCGAGGAGCAATGCGTCATCTTGTCGCAGTTGCTCTTGCTCGAGCTCATCATAAGCGAGTACTCGAGGAGATCCGTATACGAGTTCCGTGGGGAGAACTGCCTCTGCTCCGTAGACAAGAGCAAAGGGTGTCTGTCCGGTGGCTCGACTTGGTGTCGTCCTGATTGACCAAAGAGCCGCAGATAGCTCCTCTATCCAGTTTCTTCCGCACTTGCGCAGCCTGTCGAAGGTTCTTGTCTTGAGTCCGCGCAGCACTTCAGCATTGGCCCTCTCCGCTTGACCGTTGCTCCTCGGGTGAGCAACAGAAGCGAAACAGACCTTGGCGCCAAGGTCTTGGACGTACTGCATGAAGGTGCGACTAGTAAATTGTGTACCGTTATCGGTGATGATCCTGTTAGGGATTCCGAAACGGCAAACAATCGACCTGAAGAACCTGACTGCTGACTGTGCTGTCACCTTTCTCATCGGTTCCACTTCTGGCCACTTTGTGAACTTGTCGATTGCAACGTACAAGTACTCAAAGCCCCCGACAGCACGGGGGAAGGGGCCGAGGATATCGAGCCCCCAGACCGAGAAGGGCCAGGACAAAGGGATCGTCTGGAGAGCTTGAGCTGGCTGATGAATTTGCTTGGCATGGAACTGGCGCGCTTCACACTTGGTTACTTGTGCAGTTGCATCTTGGAGGGCTTCTGGCCAGAAGAACCCTTGCCGGAACGCCTTTCCGGCAAGTGCCCTTGCGCCAATGTGGTGGCCACATATGCCTCCATGTATTTCTGCCAACAGCTTGTGTCCATCTTCCCTGGAAATGCACTTCAACCTGACACCATTGAGTCTTCTTCTGTACAGTTCATTGTCAACGAACTGGTACATACTTGACTGCCTGGTTATCTTCTCTATCTCTTCTGGGTCGTCGGGAAGTTCTCCAGTTTGCAGAAAACGGACGATCTGCTGTGCCCATGCCGGAGCCCGAGGCTCAACGGCAATGACTAAAGGCTGTAGGGCTGCTGCAGGGACCTCAGCTTCTACGGCAAAGACTTGCGTCTCCGCCGGAGTTGATGGTTCCCCGGCAAGCTCACCGGGGCGAGGCTTGTCGGGAACGCTTGCTTCAACTGTACAGACCTTTGGATCTGCAGGAGCAAACTGTTCCTTAGCATCTTTGTTGTTGATCTTGGGGACCTTGGCGGCGGCTTCAGGAAGGTCCGCCGGCAAGTAGTCGCCGGAGACCAACTTTCTCTTCTTACTTTGCCCAACTGATGGTGTAACGGATGGTTGAGTTAGCTTGAGCAAGAAGGTTCCTGGTTCCACAGGTAACTTCATTTCCGCACACTTTGAAAGGCCATCTGCAATATCGTTCTGAGCTCTCTGGACATGCTCCATTTGCAGACCTTCAAAGTGCTCTTCAAGCTTTCTCACTTCATCAACATAGGCTTCCATCAAAGGGCTCTGGTAGCTCTTGTTAACTTGTCAGACCACCAACTGAGAATCTCCCCGCACAATCAACTTCTTTATCCCAAGTTCGGCTGCAATTCTGAGGCCGGCAAGCAAACCTTCATACTCAGCAGTATTGTTTGTCGCTTGTTCCTTGGGAAAGTGCATCTGGATAACATACTTGAGGTGCTCTCCGGTGGGCTCTATGAGTACGACGCCTGCACCGGCGCCTTGCAGCGAGAAGGCACCGTCAAAGTACATTACCCACTCACTAGTTGCTTCTTGTACGGGGACACTTGTCTCTAGAACTTCTTCATCGGGCGTTGGGGTCCATTCAGCTATGAATTCTGCCAAAGCTCGGCTCTGTATAGTTGAAGTACTCTCAAACTTGAGACCAAAGCTTGACAGCTCCAGTGCCCACTCGACGATCCTGCCTGTTGCCTCTGGATTCTGCAATATCCTCTTCAACGGAAAGCGAGTGACCACTGTTATCTCATGTGCTTGGAAGTAATGGCGCAGCTTTCTAGAGGCCATGAGGAGGCCGAAAAGCAACTTCTGCACCCCAGAGTATCTCGATCTAGCCCCCTGCAAGAGGGAACTTACGAAATACACTGGGCGCTGTACCATCTTCTTCCACACTTCTCCTTGTTCCTGCGCAGAGTTGTCCTTGTCGGGGCCAGAGCTTGTCGGAGCAGCCCCCTGCTTGTCGCTGGATTTGCTTGCCGGTGGTGTAGACTCCTCTTCTGCCTCCCTCCCTGCTACTAACGCAGCACTAACCACTTGATTGGTTGCTGCTAGGTACAGCAGCAACTTCTCTTGTGGCCTAGGTGCGACAAGTATTGGAGTGGAGGATAGGTATCCTTTCAAGTCTTGCAGCGCTGCCTCCGCTTCCGGAGTCCATTTCATAGGACCTGCCTTCTTCAAGATTTTGAAGAAAGGCAGGGCGCGCTCTGCAGACTTTGAAATGAACCTACTGAGGGCAGCTACACAACCTGCAACTCTCCTTACGTCCTTGACGTGCTTCGGGGCTTCGATCTGCTCGATGGCTTTTATCTTGTCGGGATTGGCTTCAATCCCCCTCTGGGACACAAAGAACCCGAGAAGCTTGCCGGAGGGGACTCCAAAGACGCACTTCTCGGGGTTCAACTTAAGCTGGATCTTGCGCAGATTTGCAAATGTTTCTTCCAAGTCTTGGATCAGGGTATCTTTGCTCTTGCTCTTCACCACTATGTCATCCATGTAGGCTTCTACATTTCTGTGGATCTGTGGCTCAAAAGCAGTGTGCACCACCCTTGCAAATGTCGAGCATGCATTCTTCAATCCAAAGGGCATGCGTATGAAGCAATATGTGCCGCATGGAGTGATAAATGCAGTCTTCTCTTCATCTTCCTTGGCCATGAAAATCTGGTGGTAACCTGAGTATGCATCTAGGAAGGAAAGCAGCTCACATCCGGCGGTGGAGTCAACAATCTGGTCAATACGCGGCAAGGGGAACGAATCCTTGGGACATGCTTTATTCACATCAGTGAAGTCTATACACAGTCTCCACTTCCCGTTGGCCTTACGCACGACAACTGGGTTGGCTAACCACGTGGGATGGATCACGCCTCTAACCAGGCCTGCTGATTCTAGCTTCTTGATCTCTTCGGCAATGAATTCTTGGCGCTCCACGGCTTGCTTCCTGACCTTCTGCTTGACGGGCCGCGCATGAGGACAAACAGCAAGCTTGTGCTTAATTACCTTCCTGGGAACGCCGGGGATGTCAGATGGTTGCCATGCAAACACATCGACATTCGCCCGCAGGAAGGCAACGAGCGCGCTTTCCTATTTGCTGTCAAGCGTAGCACTGATGGTGAAGGTACCACCAGTGCCGTCCTCCTTGGCGGACACCTTCTTGGTTGCCGGTGGAGCGGCCATCCCCTTCTTGCACTTGCCGGTGGAGCTCGATGGGACGTCCTCGACGGCAGCGCAGCACTCCGAGGAGGTGCGTTTGCTGGAGTGGGCCCCAGAGCACTTGCCGGACTTGGACTTGGTCTTCTCCCCCCCGGGAGCTTCAGCGGCAAGTGTGTTGCTCTCCGCTGCGGCTGCTGCATCCCGGTATATCTTGTCGGCGCAGATAAGCGCGTCCTTCTTGTCGCCAGGGACAGAGATGACGCTTATCGGCCCCGGCATCTTGAGTACGTTGTAGGCGTAGTGGGAAGCCGTCATGAACTTGGCGAGGGCAGGACGTCCAAGTATCCCATTGTATGGCAATGGGATATCGGCCACGTCAAAGGTTATCCTCTCCGTCCTGAAGTTAAGTTCCCCGCCAAAGGTCACTGGCAGAGTGATCTTCCCCTTGGGCTTGCTCCTTCCCGGGTTTATTCCTTGGAACGAACCGGTTTCTTCGAGCTCGCCGTCTGGGATCTGGAGCTTCTTGATCACAGCTGAGGAGATCAAGGTCAGACCGGCCCCGCCGTCAACCAACATTTTGGTGACATTGAGGTTGCGGATGGTTGGTGAGACCAACATCGGCAAGCACCCGACCGCCGTGGTGCGGTCAGGGTGATCCTCAAGATCAAAAATGATGGGCATGCTGGACCACTTCAGCAGCCTGCGCGACTCAACGGGCGGCTCTGCTGCGTTTACTTCCCGCACCCACTGCTTGAGTTGGTGATGGGAAGTGTGCAGAGAGGCGCCCCCGTCGACACACATGACTTCCGTGGCCTTCTGGAACTCCTGCTCGCTGTTATCACCTTCCTCCATGTCGTCGTCGTCGTCTTCTTCCTCATCCTTGTCGCGGCCCCGGGGAGGCCGATCTCCTTGCCGCTGCTTGGCCTTGCCGCGGCGTCCTCCCCGGCCATTGAATGGCCGCTTCTTGCTTGGCTCTCCTCCGCCACCTTGAGCCTTCTCCTTGTCGCGACGCTCGTACTCAGCCTTCTGCTGTTCTACGAGGTACTCGACGTGCTTGCAGTTCGAAAGGTCATGACCCTTGGTGCGGTGGATCTTGCAATATTGCTTGTCGGAGCCGTCCTAATTGTCGGCAGCCGCTACAGGGGCAGGCTCCTTGCCGGAGCCGCCAGCCTGTGCCTTCTTGGCGGGAGCCTCCTTGCCGGACTGCTCGACGACCAGCACTTCTTTGCTCTTCTTTCTTCTGTTGTTTCACCGCCGGCTCTTCTTTGCCGGGGCGGCGTCCTCGCTGTCGCTCCCCCCTGCGCCAGTATCTTCTCCGGGGAGTCTCCTCCCCTCCTCGGCGCGCGCGCACTTGTCAGCCAGAGCGTAGAGCTCGCTGACGTCCCGGATCTTGGTCATGGCCATCTCCTCCCGCATGCGGCGGTTACGCACGTTCTGGTGGAACGCGCTGATAACCGTGGCGGGGTGGACGTCGGGAATGTTGTGCTGCACGCGGCTGAACCGTCGAATGTACTTGCGCAGGGGCTCTCCTTCCTTCTGGGCCAAGATGTGGAGATCACTCTCCTGGCCGTGGGGTTTGTGGCCGCCCGTGAAGGCGCCAACAAATTGGTGACACAGATCTGCCCACGAAGAAATGGAGCCTTCCGGCAAGTGCATAAGCCAAGAACGGACGTTCGGCTTAAGCACCAGCGGGAACTAATTGGCGAGTATCTTCTCGTCGCGTCCCCCGGCAGCCTGCACCGCGATGGTGTAGATGCTAAGGAACTCCGAGGGGTGCGTCTTGCCATCGTACTTCTCGGGTACGTCGGGTTTGAAGTTTTTCATGCTGGGCCACTGGACACGCCGCAGCTCACGGGTAAACGCAGGGCAACCTGCCGCGTACGGCAAGTCGCCTGGTTCACCGGGCGCGTGCGTGTCGACAGCGGTCCCAGCGCGCTGATCTGATTGTCGCCGGGCTTCTCGGCGGCGCTCGATCGTCGTCTGAGCGTCTTCTTGCCGCCGGTCGTCAAGGACTTGGCGCTGGTCCCGACGAGCCAGCGGATCCGACGACGCCGTGGAGTCATCGTCGACGTTGATCCGGCGGGGAGGCGTCTTCTGCTTCCGCGGCGGGGAGTGCACGGTGGTTGCACCCCCGGCGGTCTTGTTGCCGTCGGCCTTCGTCTGCTCGACTTGCCGTGGCCGCGATGTCGCCGGCTGCTGCGGCGTGTCGTTATTGGCGAAGGCGATGAGGCTTTGGATCGTCGCCCTCCAGTCTTCGGCCTTGTCTGCCGCTGGAGGGAAGTCGAGGAGCAGTTGCGCTCTTGCGAGAGCTTCTGCTGGAGAGGAGGGGAGCGGGGGCGAGCGGTGCGAGGAGCGAGATATGCTCGGACTTCTAATAGGGTTAGAAGGAGCAGTCTCTCGCCCCGGCGACCGCGCCTTGCTCGTGCCAGGACGATGGCCTTGAGCGTCCCGCGATCCTCCGGCTTGTCCTTGGCCCAGCAAGCGGATGGTACCTCCTGTACCACGGCGCTGCTGGCCAGTTGTCTGCTGAGATGGACGTGGCGCGTCTACGGACACCGAGGCTCGGTCGTCCGTCTTGTCCTTGGATTTGGTGGCGCCGCGAGTTTCCTCGCCGGCGACCACCCTTCCGCCAGCATCTCCTCCACCAACCGTTGGTTCTGGTGGTGGTGGGATTGATGCAGACGGGCCTGCGACCTCCGAAGCCTTCTTCTTCGGGGCCATGCTGTCGCTGATGAAGTTGATGTAGCTGGAGAGGTTGATGAAGAATGCGCCCGCGTGAGCGCCGGATCAGGTTCGCACAACCTCGACGCCCCCTACCTGGCACGCCAAAGATGTCGGGGGAAACTGTCCACCACGAACACCTATGGGACCGGAGCCCCTTCTACGTTGCGGTAAGGGAGCGGAGGGAGCACGAAGAGCAGATCGAGGAGAGCACGCGGGCAGTTTACCCAGGTTCGGGCCGCGCGGACGCGTAAAACCCTACTCCTGCTTAGATTGTATTGAGTTCTTGGGCTCGGGAGCTTGAAGAACTAGCTACACCGAGCAAGAGAGCTGTCTAGGTTCCGAACCCTTTCTACGTTGTGCATGGGCCTCCTTTTATAGCTCAAGGGGTCACCGATAGGTGTCAACGAAGAGGAGGGTAAAAATGTAATTGTGGTGGTAGTTGTAACAGTGCTGGAATAGTGCGTGAACAGTGGATGAACAGTGGTCATCACCTAACTTGACAGTGGGGGACAAGGGCATTAAATGCCCGTCACCGTCGACCCCAAAAGCACCCGTCCATGCGTCTCCGTTCGCCACGGCGGTAGCCTCGTCACCGTGGCGTGCCACCGTGTCCCCTAGGCTGCACAGCCATCCGCCACGCGTCCCCGGAAGGGCCCCAGGGCGACGCGTGGGCAGATGAGCTGGAGCGCGGGTACACAGCGCAGGCTTCCCCCGGCAAGCACCTTGCCGGGGTCTTGATCTTGCCGGGCCCGGAAGCTTGTCGCTCCCCGGGTCCCGCCGGGGCGCAGGGTGCGCCGAGGCGTGTCTTCTGAGATGCAGTCTTCTGGTCTTCCTGGCAAGCTCCTCTTGCCAGGGTCTTGTGTTAATGTGATAGTCTTGAGCCTGGGACGGCCTTCCCGGCAAGCTCCACTTGCCGGGGTCTTGATCTTCTGTCTTGTATACTTTGTTTTTGAATGGCTTAACAAGGACCGGAAAGGTTTCCGGCAAGCACGTGGTAGACCCTGCCGCGGGAAGCTGCTACTGCCCGTGCACAAGTTGGGGTACTGAGGTACCCCTACCTTAGTACACCGACACTTGGATACCTTTACTATCATTGCCATTGCTTAGTGTCTCGATGCTATCATTATATGTCGCGCTACCCATCTTATTGTCAGCCCCTATCCTTGTTGCCATGAAACCTCTAACCTTTGAAACCTTCCTGGCAAAACCATTGTTTGGCTATGTTACCCGCTTGCTCAGCCCCTCTTATAGCGTTGTTAGTTGCAGGTAAAGATGAAGATCGTTCCAGGAGGGAACTTGTTGTTGGTATATCACAATATCTATTATTATTAATAACACACCTATATACTGGGCATGGGTGGAAGGCTTGGCCTTTTGCTCGGTGTTTTGTTCCACTCATGCCACCTTAGGCGCCGATAAACCGGCATTATGTTCCTTAATTTTGCGTTCCTTACACGATGGGTATATGGGGACCCCTTGACAGTTCGTCTTTGAATAAAACTCCTCCAGCAAGGCCCAACATTGGTTTTAATTTGCTCATAATAACAACTTAATTAATTAATTAAATTGCATAGGGAGTTAGCGCTACTCGAGGATTCTTCTACATAGAAGGGGGGGGCAGTGCTGATGGTGTTGGTCCCAAATTGAGTCGTGTGCGGCGCCCCCCCTTGGAAACTTGGGGTTTGGCTGCTGTACGCTGTGCTCATCCAGTCGTGGCCTGGGACGAGATACGCGCGGCTACTATCAGGGTGTCGGCACACCGGGAGGTCTTGCTGGACTTGTTTTACCATTGTCGAAATGTCTTATGCACCGGGATGCCGAGCCTGATCGGATTTCCCTAAGATAAGGGGTGATGATATTATATTTATCACTTCAGCTAATCGTGAGAGCTTGTGATGGGCTAAGTTGGGACACCCCTGCAGGGTTATGATCTTTCTAAAGCCGTGCCCGTGGTTATGTGGCAGATTGGAATTTGTTAATGTCCGGTTGTAGAAAACTTGACAGAGGATCCGAGATAAAACACACAACTGTGTGAGTAGCTGTGACTGTCTCTTTTCACTTTGAGAAGAGAACATGGTGGGGTTATGTTTGCCTCGTAAGTAGTTCAGGATCTTTAGCGATCACTACTAGTTGCGACCATTTGCGTAGATGCTCATCTTATTCTTGTACTCGTAAGTTAGCCACCATACATATTGCTTAGCCGCTGCTGCAACCTCACCACTTTACCTCTTCCTACCCATTAAGCTTTGATAGTCTTGTTACCCATGGTTATGGGATTGCTGAGTCCTCGTGGCTCATAGATACTACAACAACAGTTGCAGGTGTAGGTTTTCGATGTCTTGACGTGAGAGCGATGATCGTTGTGTTGGAGTTCTTTCTTCTTCTTCTTCTTCAGTCTTGGGTTAGGTTCCGGGTCGGCAGCCTGGGATAGCAGATGGATGTATTTGTGCTTTTCATGTTTGTATCCGTAGTCGGATACTTTGTGTTGAGGTTGTTGTATTCATGTGACTTGTGTGTATTGTTGTATCCCCCATGTATGTATGTAATGGTACGATGTAATGATATCCATCTTGCTAAGCGCCCGAAATGCGGTTGTGCCCCAATCACGTAAGTGTCACGTGATCGGGATAGAATCGCATCTTGGGCCTGACAATTGGCCGCCCAAGTGTTTCGTTGTTTTTTCTTTCCATTTTCTTTCGCATGATTCACTGTGTTGATCTAACTGTTCGGGTATGTCTTCTTGTTTGCAAATAGAGAATTTCTAGAGCAATGAGGGAGTCGTTCAACAATCCGGGCGACAACAGCCAAGTTTCTCTTACCATGCGCAACCTTGGTGTGAATGAACCTGCTCAATATACCGTAAGTACAAAGGATGGTCGCATGATGATTGATGCTAAAGGATGGTCAAGGTTCAAATCTAAATCATATCTTGCGATAGGGGATGATCTCAAAATCGAACTTTCTCGGCAAGTAGAGCTGGTCCAAATCAACTTTGAAATTCTTCAGTAGCAGCACGCAACTGCCGAACTGATCTATCCTACGAGAGATTTTGATGTAATAATTTGGCATGGTGAAAGAAGTGTCCTGTGTGTATAAGTAATATGATAGTATTATTTATCACAAGGTATATCGTTGATAGAATTGCAACTCTCATTGCTGGTAGGAATTGTCGTTTGATTTCATTCCAACAGCTGCCGTGCTTTATTCAATTTTGTGTATTCGCCTTGCGACAACATCTAAAACCAGCGCCGTACTGATCGCTTGCAATATGAAAAGCGCTGAGGTAGAACACATGGGCCCCCAAACATGCAGGGTGGGCCTGCGGCCCAAAGTACAGAACCGTGAGCCTACCTGAGTATTATATTCTTAGCTGAACCCCCATAATGCACGTGCGTTGCATGTAACATCAAGATCCATTTGTATGAGTATTTTATCTTGTGAGGGAAAAGGATAAACGAGGGAAGGCCTTATTTACAAATGTGGAGAGGTGTGTGGCTACCTTTTTGCAAAATTGCCATAGTTTCCTTCCTATTCGCCAGATATAAATTTGTATGTATAAAGTTGTGATATAAAAGATTTGTATATTTCTTTACAGAGGGAGTATCTCTCTATCAAAAATATATTTTTGCGTAACTAGTTACTCCCGTCTTTCTACTTCCTTTCGCTGATATGTGGGGCATCCGGCAACGGGGCCCATGTGCCATATGAACAAATTAGAGTGCACAACTGCACGGTTGACACACCCCGGTCGTAGCGCCGCGGTAATGCTCAATGAGCCGTCAAAGCACAAAACCCCCCTTTCCAGCTTTAGCAGTAGGCTGGATGGACGAAGTGGAAATATTACACTGGGCTTGAATCCCCTTCTCCCTCGTCTGCTTGTTCAGAGAAAACCCCCTCTCAGCGATTGCATAGGGTTTTCTCATGGAGAACCAGGTACGAATTCTTCATCCATCCCCGATAAATCCAAGTCCCTTGGTCGCGGGTAATCCTAGGATGCCAGCCACCGCCACTGATGCATTTTTCTTCCTACTGAATCTAGTGTGTTTCATTTGTAGTGCCCAAAGTGCGAGAATCCTATAGGTTTCTGCGCCCTCGGCGAGACGCCACACTTGTTCCTTGTCATCCTAACACATGATTTTAAAACGCACACAGTATGTTCCTAGAATCCTCTTTTCTATCCGGGAGGGTGGTTTTTTTTGAACATGCTGTCGAATAATTTGGAAATTTGGAATGCTATATTTGGATAAAAGGTACTACCAGTACGATGGTCAACACTGACGTGAAGGAGGAAGTTATTTCTAGATTTGGATACATAATACATTGTGTTCTCATATTATTTTTCCTACAGTGCAACATTTGCTCTGCCAGAACACATGTACTCAAGATGCTCAGCCTTGCCATAACTGAATACACCAGTTTAATGGTCACAGTGAAAACAAGCCATGGATATAAGTTCCGAGTTGGGTTCATGAACCAAGAAGATCGCTACTTTTTTTATGGCCGAACTTGGATAAACTTTCTCAAGTGTTACAGACTGAAAGTTGGCGCATGAATGTTGATGGAAATAGCAGAACCTGGTCTCATCTTCACTGCGATCTTCCACCCCGACGTCATTCCAATTGTTCATCATGTTAGTTTTGTATCTGGTTCTTGCTTGTTGCCTCGATTACTTCTTAATCCACCTATTCCGTCTAACTAATCACAATTTAACTTTAGAAGTAGCAACGAATCTGAAAGCACATTTGCTCTCCGGGTGGTTTTGGTAATTAATGACAACATACTTTGTGGTTGGACTAATGCTTTTATCAAGTATGTTTCAGGAAACCCAATCACTTTGGTATGGCAAGATGATTGAAGAAGTGGACCCCTCAAAATGCTAAGGCAAGCATTGGCAAAAGCTCAAGACTCCATTTTTGGTGTAGTGATCAAAGATCACATTGAGTACATAGGAAAAGCCAATACTATTAAAAGGGGATGAGGTTGTGTTGATGATCTGGTTGCTCAAGTGCTTGGTGATCTAACTCCCTCAACTATCAGCACTATACACTACTTATCACACACCCATAAGTAATCTCGGTCAAACCAACTCTGTCTCACCGAGATGAAGTTATTTCTACAAACCCTAACATCTCGGTCACACCGATTCTTTCAAATCAGTCCCACCGAGATGAACCACTTCAGCCACATTCCAAAACCCTAGAAAAATCGGTCTTACCGAGTTTGAGATCGGTCACACCGAAACTGAACTGCCAACCTTCTGTAACCACTTCACATCATTTCGGAATTTCCGAGTTTGCATTATCGGTCTCACCGAATTGGGCAAGGTTCTGCCTTGACTCAAATCGGTCGCACCGATAATTCATTTTCGGTCAAACCGATTCTGGCATGTTCCTACTCTTTCTCAAATCGGTCCAACCGAGTTTTCTTTCTCGGTCTCACCGAAATCTCCAACGTTCATATCAGTAACTCACTTCGGTCTCACCGAGATGGTATTTTCGGTCCCACCGAAAATCCCAACGTTCACTATATTTGAACTTTCGGTCTAACCGAGTTTTCACTTCGGTCTGACCGAGATTGGTCAAATGTGTGTGTAACGGTTGGATTTTGTGTGGAGGCTATATATACCCCTCCACCCCCTCCTCATTCGTGAGGAGAGCCATCAGAAAGTACCACCACTTCTACCACACACTTTCTGAGAAGTGAACCACCTACCCTTGTGTTGAGATCAAGCCATTCCATTCCTACCATATGAAACTTGATCTCTAGCCTTCCCAAGTTGCTTTCCACTCAAATATTTCTTCCACCACAGCCATATCAGTGAGGAGAGTTGAGTGTTGGGGAGTTTATCACTTGAAGCACAAGAGCAAGGAGTTCATCACCATCAACACCGTCTATTACCTTTTGGGGGGTGGTGCCTCCTAGATTGGTTAGGTGTCGCTTGGGAGCCTCCGTCGTGATGTGGAGTTGAACCAAGAAGTTTGTAAGGGCAAGGAGATCGCCTACTTCGTGAAGATCTACCCCGAGTAAGGCTAGTCCTCCGTGGGCGTAGGCCGTGATGGAATAGACAAGGTTGCTTCTTCGTGGACCCTTCGTGGGTGGAGCCCTCCGTGGACTCGCGCAGCCGTTACCCTCCGTGGGTTGAAGTCTCCATCAACGTGGATGTACGATAGCACCACCTATCGGAACCACGACAAAAATCTCCGTGTCACCAAACTGCGTTTGATCTTCTCCATCTCCATTTACTATATATGCAATTTACTTTCCGCTGCCCATACTCTAGAATTGCATGTGTAGTATGTTACTTGACTTGATCTTGTTTGTGAAACTGCCAAAAATCTGTCCTTGATAAAAGACAGAAATTTTATCTTGTCTAGTAGTCTAATCACCCCCCCCTCTAGACCTACTTCTTCGATCCTACAATTGGTATCAGAGCTTTGGTCTCCATTGCTTTGGTTTACACACCATTGGAGGAAGATGGACGTGTCTACGGATGGGAGTGTTAGCCATAGAGTGCCTGTTCTTGATGGAAGGTTTTATAACTCTTGGAGGTCTGAAATGCTTAGTATCTTTAAGGTGTACAATTTGTGCAAATATGTTAAGACCCCCTATGTGCCTCCTGTTGATCCCTTGCACCCTACCATGGATGAAGAGCTTGATTTGCTTCGTAACCTTAGAACTGTGAATCTTATCATTAGAGGGTTACCTGATGACTTGCTTAATCTTGTTACAAACTTTGAGTGTGCCTATGCTATATGGAAATTCTTGGAAGAACTTTATCCGGACTACTCTATGAGAGGTCTTGATGAGATTCTGCACAAGACTATTGAATTTGATAGGTTGCACCCCAATGATCCTAACTTTGATAAATGCTTCTTTGAGCTTCGTGATCTTATGAAAAAGAAGGGTGATCCCGGTCTTATCAATATTAGAGTTAGAAATGCTCTTGCATTGCATTCCGAAGATTATTATTTCATTGACCAAACTAATGCAAATACTTATCAAATTGACCTAGGTGTTGATGATGAACAATCTATGGGTCAATATGATGATGAGCATGAGCATGATGATGATTTCACCGATTCGGACACCGAGCTAGACAAGGTCATGAAGAGTCTCAATCTCATGGCAAATATGAGAAACTACATGTCCGGTGGAAAAGAGTGGATTCTTGACAGTGGATGCACCGATCACATGACCGGAGACAAAGACATGTTTCGAGAGCTTGCAAATAACGATGGTCCACGCAAGTATGTGACTTTTGGAGACAACTCCAAGGGTAAGGTACTTGGCCTTGGTAAGGTGGCCATATCTCATGATAGCTCAATTCAAAATGTCATGCTTGTTGAATCTCTTGGATACAATTTACTTTCCGTGTCTAGACTAGCTGACTTTGGATTCAATGTGCTATTCACCAAAGTAGATTGCCAAGTCTTTCGTCGTGATAATCAAAACATGGCCTTTACTGGTATTCGTAGAGGTGATCTATATATTGTTGATTTCACTAAGAAAGCCCAACCTAGAGCTTGTTTCATTGCTAAATCCTCTAAAGGTTGGTTGTGGCATAGAAGGCTAGGACATGTTGGTATGCGTAATCTAGATAAGCTAATCAAAGGTGATCATATTCTTGGTGTTAAAGATGTTTTCTTTGACAAAGATAGACTTTGTAGTGCTTGTCAAGCAGGAAAACAAGTTGGTGGAAGTCATCCCGTGAAAAACATCATGACCACTAGGAGACCGCTTGAGCTTCTTCATATGGATCTCTTCGGTCCCAATGCTTACAAAAGCCTTGGTGGTAACTCCTTTGGTCTAGTTATAGTTGATGATTATTCCAGATTTACGTGGGTATTTTTCCTTGATGATAAATCGCAGGTTTAGAGGATCTTCAAGACCTTTGCCAAAAAGGCCCAAAATCAATTTGAGGTGAAGATCAAGAAAGTTCGGAGTGACAATGGAACGGAGTTCAAGAACGCCAATGTAGACTCTTTTCTCGATGAGGAAGGAATTCTACATGAGTTCTCGGCTACGTACACTCCTCAACAAAATGGAGTTGTTGAGAGGAAGAACCGAACGCTCATTGAGATGGCAAGAACGATGCTTGACGAATACAAGACACCGAAGCATTTTTGGGGAGAAGCGGTCGAGACAGCTTGTCATGCTATCAACAGGCTTTATCTTCATAAGCTCCTCGGCAAGACATCATACGAGCTTCTCACCGGTAACAAACCCCAAGTGGGATACTTTCGTGTCTTTGGTTCAAAATGCTATATCCTTGATAAGCATCGTCGGTCTAAATTTGCTCCTAAATCTCATGAAGGCTTTCTTCTTGGTTATGGATCAAACTCCCACACCTACCGTGTCTACAATAATTTCACCCGAAAGGTTGAAGAGACGGTAGATGTGAAGTTTGATGAATCTAATGGCTCGCAAGTAGAGCAAATGCCTATTGATGTAGGAGACAAGGACCCATCGGAAGCTATCCAAGATTTATCTATCGGGAAGATCCGTCCCATGGAAGTGAAGGAGAGTACCTCATCTACATATGTGGAGCCACCTACCTCACAGAGAGATGAACCTCAAGGCAACATGGAGGCCTCCACAAGTGGAACTCACCAAGATGAGGAAATGCAACAAGAAGATCCACCACAACCTCCTTCTCCACCACCTCAAGACAACACCAACAACGACGAAGAAGAAGAAGAAGAAGATGATGAAGATGATGAGGAAGCTGAGCCACAACATCAACAAAGGCTATCCCGAGTCCGAGCAAGAGTCAAGAAAAATCATCCCGTGGAACAAATGATGAACGACATCAACTCCGGGAGAATTACTCGCTCTAAAACTCGCTTAGCTAACTTTTGTGAGCATTACTCATTTATTTCTAGTATTGAACCTATGAAGGTAGAAGAAGCACTTAAAGACCCGGATTGGGTGAACGCTATGCACGAAGAACTACACAACTTCGAGAGGAACAAGGTGTGGACTTTGGTAGAGAAGCCCAACGATGACCAAAACATCATTGGAACCAAATGGGTGTTTCGGAACAAGCAAGACGAAGATGGACAAGTCATCCGCAACAAGGCTCGTCTCGTAGCTCAAGGTTACACACAAGTCGAAGGTATGGACTATGGTGAGACCTATGCCCCCGTTGCTAGACTTGAGTCCATTCGCATTCTTCTTGCCTATGCCAATCACCATGATATTACTCTCTATCAAATGGATATCAAAAGTGCTTTCCTAAATGGTGAAATTGAGGAGGAAGTATTTGTTAAACAACCTCCCGGTTTTGTGAATCCCAAAAAGCCTAATCATGTTTACAAATTGCATAAAGCTCTTTATGGTCTTAAACAAGCCCCTAGAGCTTGGTACAAATGCTTAACTAGCTTTCTTCTTGAAAAAGGTTTTGAAATTGGAAAGATAGACTCAACGCTGTTCACAAAAAGGGTTAATGGTGAACTATTTGTGTGCCAAATATATGTTGATGATATCATCTTTGGTTCAACTAACCCCCATTTTAGCAAGAAGTTTGGACAGCTCATGTCGGAGAAGTATGAAATGTCCATGATGTGTGAACTCAAATTTTTCCTTGGGTTGCAAATCAAGCAATCTAAGGAGGGTACCTTTGTCTCACAAACAAAGTACACCAAGGATCTCTTCAAGAAGTTCAACATGCAAGAAAGCAAAGGTATGAGTACCCCCATGCCTACTAGTGGACACAATGACTTGACAAAAGATGGAGAACCCGTTGATCAAAAGGTTTACCGTTCTATGATTGGTTCTCTACTATATCTTTGTGCTTCTCGTCCTGACATAATGTTGAGTGTATGCATGTGTGCACGATATCAAGCAGCCCCTAAAGAATGTCATCTTAAAGCTGTTAAAAGGATAGTGAGATACTTGATACACACACCAAACTTTGGCATTTGGTATCCTAAGAGAGCTTCTTTCGATCTTGTTGGCTATTCCGACTCGGACTATGCCGGTGACAAGGTTGATAGAAAGTCAACTTCGGGTACGTGTCAATTCCTTGGTCGATCTCTTGTATCTTGGTCCTCCAAGAAACAAAATTCGGTATCTTTATCCACTGCCGAAGCAGAATATATTGCTGCTGGTTCGTGTTGTGCTCAATTGCTATGGATGACACAAACGCTTAAAGATTATGGGATAAATGTGAGACGTGTTCCATTGCTTTGTGACAATGAGAGTGCAATCAAGATTGGACACAATCCTGTGCAACACTCTCGAACAAAGCATATTGAAGTTCGTCATCATTTTATTCGTGATCATATTGCCAAGGGTGATATTAATCTTAAGCATGTTCGTACTGACAAACAACTTGCTGATATCTTTACAAAACCTCTTGATGAGAAGGTGTTTTGTCGCTTAAGGAGTGAGTTGAACATCATTGATGCTTCAAACTTGGAGTAAGAACTCCTTTGATGCATGCAAGGCATGAGCTTACCTGACTAATCCTTGATATTTCTCTTATGATGATGATCATATGTCTTGGACACATTTGCCTCCTTGTATTGCATCTAACTCTTTGCAGGTACTTGGATGATCTACATTCCACAAGATTACCACACACTCAAATCTTGAGTAATCTTGTCATTGACCAAGTATCTAGCCCTTTGGGATGTTGAGTTCAAGGAACAAAATTCCACATATCCTTTTTGACACCTTATACATCTAGTATTTCACTCTTGTCATCTTGGATATTCTTGAGTACTTCCTTGCTTGCCTAACCCATGTAGGAAGATGAACTACACAAATAGAAAAGGCGCTCCAACTTCACATTCTATGAGCACCTACATCAAGCTTACCTACATGAGTAAAGCAACAACAAGCCCAAGGTATGTTCTTCACATCTTTAAGGAGCTTTACTCAAAGCCATGAGTACAAGCAGCTTCATAAGATGTGATCACATCAAATGCTTAATCGAAAAATGGCAACCCCATTTTGAGCTTAAACGATGAGTATGACCTATGATCAAATGTCTTCATTTGACTCCTAAGTCAATATACTCAAACATAGGTGACTTTGTCGCCGACCTTTATCTAGATGAAGTACATATGCTTCTAGAGTTTTTCTGTTTTCTCTTATGTTCTCTCATTGAGTTTTCTTTAAAAAAAAAAAAAAAAACTTCATCTAGAAATCTTTTTATTTCTTTTCTTATATTTCTTTGTGAATATCCTTCTGGAAATCTTTTTATGGCTCTGATCAATTCCTTGAAAATCTTTTACAAATTCCTTGCAAATCTTTTGAAATACTCCTCGCAAAGTGATCTGAATTCTTTCTCTACTTTTAAGGGGGAGAGGACTCAAATTCAGACTCGATTTCTTAAATTTTAAAGAGGAGAGGACTCACATTTGGACTCAAATTGTTTCTCTATGCATGTTCTTGTTTGTCCAGTTGTGATTCTTAAGGATCTCATTTCTTTCTTTCTTTCTTTCTTTCTTTCCATCTTTCCTGTCCTACCTAGTTTACTGTCCTTTTCGGCACTTGATGTCAAAGGGGGAGAGAACTTAGGGGGAGAGGACTAGGGGGGAGTAGGGGAGAAGAGAAGACTTAAGGGAAGAAGAAAAGCAATCTTATCTTAAGGGGGAGAGAATCACATCAAAGCTTTGTCGTATTTTACATTGGACATTACAATTGGCATCTTTCTTTTGATTTTGCTTTTTCCTTCACACCCCTTGTTCTTACAATTGGTATCTTACTCACAATTAGTATCTCATGGAATCTTTTAGCTTAAGGGGAGAAGACTTAGAGGAATCTTCACAATTGATATCCTATGAAAAGCAAAATCTCTCAGAGTTCATTGAAAATCTCTTAGCTTCGGAGACATGTTTGCTGATTCAAGCCTGTGCTCAATATGAGACACTCTTTATACATGTCCTCCCTGGCTTGGTACTCTTGATGTTCTTGCAGTTGGTTGAAGGAATACTCTTGTGTTATCTAACCTTGTTTTCTCAAGTTTATCCCTTCAGGTACAATGTCAAGGAACCTCAAGGTAAGTATATGCATCTTGCAGAATGTGCATGATGGTGACTTGCTTGTAAATACTTGTTTGCAAGAAATCACCATGCACATATGCATTATCACTCACTTCCCCTCTCTTCTGCTCTGATGCATATAGCCAAGCTGCATGTAGCACATCTTGCTTATCTCTCTTGTGTGCTTGTGGTAGTCCAAAACCATAATCTATGAAAATCTTGCACACTTGTAGGGGGAGCCTGTGTACTACATGCTTGTCAAAGCTTTCATGATAATCCTGTCTTTCTTTCAATAAGCTTTGATGTTTCGTTCAATATAATTTCAGTGTGTTGCCATCAATTACCAAAAAGGGGGAGATTGAAAGCACATTTGCTCTCCGGGTGGTTTTGGTAATTAATGACAACATACTTTGTGGTTGGACTAATGCTTTTATCAAGTATGTTTCAGGAAATCCAATCACATTGGTATGGCAAGATGACTGAAGAAGTGGACCCCTCAAATGCTAAGACAAGCATTGGCAAAAGCTCAAGACTCCATTTTTGGTTTAGTGATCAAAGATCACATTGAGTCCATAGGAAAAGCCAATACTATTAAAAGGGGATGAGGTTGTGTTGATGATCTGGTTGCTCAAGTGCTTGGTGATCTAACTCCCTCAACTATCAGCACTATTCACTACTTAACACACACCCATAAGTAATCTCGGTCAAACCAACTCTGTCCCACCGAGATGAACCACTTCTGCCATATTCCAAACCCTAACATCTCGGTCACACCGATTCTTTCAAATCAGTCCCACCGAGATGAACCACTTCAGCCATATTCCAAAACCCTAGAAAATCGGTCTTACCGAGTTTGAGATCGGTCACACCGAAACTGAACTGCCAACCTTCTGTAACCACTTCACATCATTTCGGAATTTCCGAGTTTGCATTATCGGTCTCACCGAATTGGGCAAGGTTCTGCCTTGACTCAAATCGGTCGCACCGATAATTCATTTTCGGTCAAACCGATTCTGGCATGTTCCTACTCTTTCTCAAATCGGTCCAACCGAGTTTTCTTTCTCGGCCTCACCGAAATCTCCAACGTTCATATCTGTAACACTTTCGGTCTCACCGAGATGGTATTTTCGGTCCCACCGAAAATCCCAACGTTCACTATATTTGAACTTTCGGTCTAACCGAGTTTTCACTTCGGTCTGACCGAGATTGGTCAAATGTGTGTGTAACGGTTGGATTTTGTGTGGAGGCTATATATACCCCTCCACCCCCTCCTCATTCGTGAGGAGAGCCATCAGAAAGTACCACCACTTCTACCACACACTTTCTGAGAAGTGAACCACCTACCCTTGTGTTGAGATCAAGCCATTCCATTCCTACCATATGAAACTTGATCTCTAGCCTTCCCAAGTTGCTTTCCACTCAAATCTTTCTTCCACCACAGCCATATCAGTGAGGAGAGTTGAGTGTTGGGGAGTTTATCACTTGAAGCACAAGAGCAAGGAGTTCATCACCATCAACGCCGTCTATTACCTTTTGGGGGGTGGTGCCTCCTAGATTGGTTAGGTGTCGCTTGGGAGCCTCCGTCGTGATGTGGAGTTGAACCAAGAAGTTTGTAAGGGCAAGGAGATCGCCTACTTCGTGAAGATCTACCCCGAGTAAGGCTAGTCCTCCGTGGGCGTAGGCCGTGATGGAATAGACAAGGTTGCTTCTTCGTGGACCCTTCGTGGGTGGAGCCCTCCGTGGACTCGCGCAGCCGTTACCCTCCGTGGGTTGAAGTCTCCATCAACGTGGATGTACGATAGCACCACCTATCGGAACCACGACAAAAATCTCCGTGTCACCAAACTGCGTTTGATCTTCTCCATCTCCATTTACTATATATGCAATTTACTTTCCGCTGCCCATACTCTAGAATTGCATGTGTAGTATGTTACTTGACTTGATCTTGTTTGTGAAACTGCCAAAAATCTGTCCTTGATAAAAGACAGAAATTTTATCTTGTCTAGTAGTCTAATCACCCCCCCCTCTAGACCTACTTCTTCGATCCTACATAATCTCTCACGAAGATGCTACTTCTAACTAATAGTGTCTTATAATTGGTGGCACATATAGGTTTTTTCAGAGTTAAGCAGGCTGCTCGTTTGTTATTCTATAACAACTCGGCTCTTACTGATGGCACTGAAGTTGACTGGGACGACATCCACAAGTTCCTACACTTTATTGATCGTCTTGAGGTCCTTGTGGGGCGTTTCAATGGTGGAAGTCCACGTGGGATATGTGTGCCACTGCTGCACTTGTTGAACATGTCCAACTATGTCGAGAAACGTATGGTATGACCTGTTTTCTGTTATATATGTTGTTCATAAACTATTGCTTATACACAGTTTTACAGCTGTGATCTGCTTGAAACAGAAACTGCCTAGTTCTATTGTTCCTATACAGATGCCTGACCATGGTCGGGTCAGACTTGCGCTTGGTCACAACATGATGTTTATGTCGACCTACTCCATTCCCCTTGGAGGTGAAAAGATACTTATTCATGTGTGGTCTCAAATAATGAAGGCCCGTCCATCTTGGAGAATAGGACAGCAGATTATGTTCCTGCTTTTCCATGGCTCTAAAGCGAAATCCTGTTTATTGACCACATTGCGAGATGAAGCCGCTTTCAGAAGGTTGTGGATGCGTGGGGTGGTGCCTGGGCCTTGTCCTGGGGATTGGTGGCCTCACCCTTGGTTAACTATAGGCAAAGTAGTACTACGTGCTTTGTACGGTTGAACCTGTATAAGTACTCATACTGCTTTCAGCTATGGTTGTTAAGTGCCCCTACTGGTTTCAGTTAAGGTTGTTAAGTACTCCTGCTGCTTTTACAGTCTGGCGTGTTTCTCCAGTCCTGTCTTCCTCCAGCTACCAAAACCAAACCAGTGCCGGCGGGGCCGGCTGCTTCCGCCTCTCACGGCTGGCTGCGCCTCAGCACACGCATCGCCGCCCCACCATCTCCTAAATCGTTAACGTCGACGTCCGAGGCCTCGCCGTCGTCCTCCGCGCGCTTTGGTGCGCTCGCCGCAGCGCCGCCCTCTCGCATTGTCAACATGGTTAACAAACAACAGGAATCGGCAGAAGTACATGGAGAGGATGACAGTACGGCCCCACCATGTCAGCGTATGAAAAAATAAAATGGTTCCTCCTAGTGTTTTCCTGACATCTGGGACCCACGACATTGTGAGCGTATATAGTCAATAGACAAGAGAAGATCACAAGATCGGCCGACACCTGGGACATAGCTGCTCGAGCAGTATTTTTTTGTTATTGTTGAGATGGAGCATGGTTTGAACTGGGCTGTGGCCCGTCTAGCCTAGGCTTATATTTTATGTTCACCATGTGACCAACCCAGCTATTTTTTCTTTGTGAAAAGGAGCTCAGTTTATTTTTTCTGGAGAATACCCAATCCAGGGCTATTTATTTTTCTACGCCCTGATGGGCTGCAACTCTTTCAAGACGCCTACAAATCTTGAAAGTAATATGAAATTGGTTGTAAATATAAAAACAGATGACAAATTGGCAATTACTTTATAATTTCTAAAAAAAAATCACATTTTCAGATTCCTATTTCACTGGGCATTAACCTAATTTAAATATATCTTCAAAGTACTTTAAATCTGGCTCGACATTTTGGTATTAAAAATAGTTTGGAACCCACAGAAATATGCGAAATTGGCCTTGGCCAACAAAAAAAAACGAACTGCAATAAATTGCATAAGAAGTCGCAATGAGCTATATATAAATTATTAAAAAAGAGGGAATGGTCTAACTTATGGGCCTATTAAGTTGACGCGTATGCAAGATTTTTTTAGTTATTATATACGTAAACAAATGATTCTAGTAGATGTAACCATTGGATGTCAATCCAACGGTCGTCATGTTTCTTTAATCTCTGATCTTCTTGCTCCAGCCGCCAAATCCAGCGCCGGCGGGACCGCCTGCTCCCGCCTCCCGTGCAGGCCTCACCGCCCCCTACTACTCCCACCACTGGCCAGGGCATCCCTATACTCACCGACACCCCCTGTTATTCTGCGGCGACGGCAGCCTCACACCGCAACCGAACCAGTGAACCCTTGTACTACTCTCCACGTGGGCATCCACTGCCGCGACTTCCCCGGCTCCGCGCCGTCCCCTTCCTAGGCCTCGCCATCGTCCACCGCCCTGGTGCTCTCGGCGCGACGTGGTCAACGTGGTCAAGGAATGACTTCCACTGGACGTGGAATGTACGTGGAGAGGCTGACAGCTGGGTCCACGGCCACAGCAAGGAAGTGCCTCCTTATTACTCGCAAAATAATTATTCCTCCACCTGACAGCGGGGACCCACCGGACGGGCCAGCGTATTTTGCGAAAAAAATGTTTCCCCCCCTGACTGCTGGGACCCACCGGACGGGTCAGTGTATTTCGCGAAAAAAATGTTCCCCCCGCTGTCAGCTCGGACCAACCGAAAGTTCCTCCTTATTACGCAAAAAAAATGAATACTCCCCCTACTAGTTGGGACCCACCTTGGTGGGTGGATGACTTGTGTGCCTACTAAGTTGACGGGGATGGAGTGCTTTTTCAACTTAGTTAATATGAACGATTCTAGCTCTAGTGACCATACGATGGCCATCCAACGGCCGTAGTGCTTCTTCAACCTCTGGTCGTCTTGCTCCAGCCTCCCAAAGCAGCGCCGGTCGTGCCGCATGCTGTTGCCTCCCGTGGCCGGCTGTGCTGCCGCGGAGGCCTCACCGCCCCTACTATTCCCACCGCTGGCTAGGCCCTGCGGCGATGGTAGCCTCACACCGCAGCCGAACCAGTGAACCCTCGTACTCCTCTCCGCGCGGGCTTCCATTGCCGCATCTTCCCTGGCTCCGCATCGTCCCCTTCCTAGGCCTCGCCGTCGTCCATCGCCCTGGTGCTCTCGGTTCGGTGTGGTCAACGTGGTCAAGGAACGATTTCCATCGGAAGAGTACTGTAGATGGAGAGGCTGACAGTTGGGTCCACGGCCGCAGCAAGGAAGTGCCTCCTTATTACGCGCCAAATAATTATTCCTCCACCTGACAGCGGGGACCCACCGGACACGCCACCGTATTTCGCAAAAAAACATTTCCCCCTGACAGCTGGGACCCACCAGCTACATCTTCGCATGCAAGGAAGTGTGTCCGGGTAAAAAAAAAACGATTCGCCCCCCTGACTGCTGGGACCCACCAGCTACATCTACAGCAGGCAAGGAAGTGCCTCACAGTCGGGACCCACCTGGTCGAAGCGTACCTAGCGTTGTCATTCTGGTCACGAATGTGTAAGTACATATTGGTCGATGTAGAGGTGCGCATGTGTCGTAGTAGAGGCGCGCACGTAGCATGTACACGTACTTACAGTGGCAAGTGTGCAAGAAAGAAAATACAGCCACGTACATACATACGGGCAGGGTCTCGAATGCCTACTCGCGCATACGTACGGCCAGGGCTCGTGTACATGGCTGTGTTAGAACGGAGAAACAAGGTCGTCGTCGTGTTCATGGGGAGCCAACCGGCTGGGTCGGAACGAAATGCGTCGTCGTGTTCATCGTGAGGGCTTGGACGGAACAGCCGATGGAAACAAGGCCTGGCGTACCGCAGAACGGAGGAAACGACCTTGTGTTCGATCGGCCATGGTCAAAACGGGATCCTGTTCATCGGGAGGGGTCTGGCGTACCGCAAAACGGAGGAAACGGACCTCCTACGGTCGAAACGGGGGTCCTGTTGATCGGGGGGGGGTGTGGCATACCGCAAAACGGAGGAAACGGACTTGTGTTGGAGCGCTACCGTCGAAACGGGGGTCCTGTTCATCGGGAGGGGTGTGGCGTACCGCAAAACGGTACTCCACGGGTTACTGTTCATCTCCACCGTCGACCACCACCAGCCTCCACGGGCTACTGTTCATCCATCGTCGACCTCCTCCTGCCTCCACCTGCGACTGCTCATCCACGGGCTCCTGTTCATCCAGCCTCCACCACGCGCTACTCCACCGGCTACTGTTCAACCAGCCCTCTCCACAGGCTCCTGTTCAACCAGCCCTCCACGGGCTACTATTCATCCAGCCCTCCACCGTCTACTGTTCATCCTACCCTCCACGGGGTGGTCCTGTTCATCCAGCCCTCCATGGGGTCCTATTCATCCAAGCCCAACCGGCTCGATCGATCATGGTCCTGTTCATCCAGAGGCAACACCACGGGGTCCAGTTCATCCACCCCCACCAGGAACCGTTCATCCAAACCCCCAGCAACGCTCACTGTTCATCCAGAGGCAGCATCGATCGGCTTCAGTTAGTAGCAGTATCGAAGGAATCGCTCGATCGGGTTCAGTTAACAGCCATCAATCGATCGCTCGGGTTCAGTAATGCGTAGCCTGCAGTGCAATCGCTCGGGTTCAGTTAGAGCCCAACGCCTCGCTCCGGTTCAGTTAGAGCCCAACGCCTCACACCCACGCGCGTGCGTGTACGAGAGAAACGCGCATCGCTCGGCCCCGACCACCCACCGTAACCGGGAACACCCTGATATTTTGCCCGCCCTCGCTTCTACCACGGTTTTTTCCGTCATGGACGGCCCAAAGAATGTTATGCAGTTGCGTCTCCGCCCCCCAGGACGAAAAGCCCATTTTTTGTCATGATTTTTTGTCATAGAAGTAGGACCCCACCACATCTATGATGATACCGTGTTTTTTCACAATTATTGTCATAGAAGTGTCATAAGTATGTCAGAAAAAAATTCGTTCGGCCCAAAATGTCACGGATGTGTCTTTTTTTGTAGTGCAAGATGAGCGCCTGTGCGACGATCCTGAATAGAACATGAATCAAAGTCAAGAATGACCCTAAAACGAGAGTCAACAATCTGACCACCAGATATGAGCTGCATGGTAAGTAGAGGAACATGAGCTACAGAGGGAACATGAAATGAAGAAGTTCTAAGAGTGCCTCGACTAGCTACAGAAAGGGGAGTGCCATCAGCCGTAAGAACGCGAACATGAGACTCGACAGGTCGAACGGAGGTCATAGCGGAAGAATCATAAGTCATATGAAAAGACACTCGAGTATCAAGAACCCATGGGGATGTACCTGAATGGGTTGAAGGTGATTTCTCATTGCCAGAAGAGTCAGTCATGGAACTTGCAGAAACTATTGGTGAAGAATCCCAAGTATCAATCAGGCATTGTAGTTGTCCAATCTCACGCGTAGACAGTGACACGGTAGAAGAGGTCGAGGTAGAAACACTTGCCGACAAGGAGCAGTCGCCACCACCCGTAGAGCCACATGTGGAAGGCACTTGGGGAGTTGACATAGAGCGATCACTGCCGCGCATGGAAGCCGCGAGAGGAGTCGGCGAAGAACGACCAACACCATGCAGCGAAGCGGCTTGAGGAGGCGGTGCAGCTGCCGAAGAAGCCGATGTAGAGCGGCCAGCAGCATCGGTGGAGGTCGCAAAAGGTGTTGATGTAGAGTGACTGTCGGTTTCAAAACCGGTGGATCTCGGGTAGGGGGTCCCAAACTATGCGTCTGAGGATTGATGGTAACAGGAGGCTGGGGACACGATGTTTACCCAGGTTCAGGCCCTCTCGATCAAGGTAATACCGTACTTCCTGCTATATTAATATGGATGAATATGATTACAAGAGTTGATCTACCTCGAGATCGTAACAGCTAAACCCTAGAGTCTAGCCTATGAGGATTTTGTGATTCTCCATTAGCCTCTACAGACTAAACTCTCCAGTTTATATATGCACCGGAGGGGCCTAGGGTTTGTACATAACCATCTTTCAGAGGTAGGAAATATTACACCGAACCTAAAACCTGCCATTGTACGAATACAGGAGTCCTATCCGGATACAAGAGACGATCTTCGACAATTATCTTCACGGCCCACCAGTCCGGCCCATCAAGAGCTATCCAGCCACTCGAGGAGTCCTCGATCCAGGACTCCCTCAGTAGCCCACGAACCTGTCTTCGATGACGATGAGTTTGACTTCTGTATTGTCTTCGGCATTGCAAGGCGGGTTCCTTCTTTCGAATATATCTTCTGCAAAAAGGTGTATTGTGTTCGGCTCTGCATGGTTAGTACAACCCTTAGCCTCGAAGGCAAGGTCTTTGAAAGAAAATGAATATTGTGTCTTTACTGACAACCTTTTGGTGAAATGTCCCGTCCATCCCATTAACATATTGAACCGTTTTACTTGGTCCTAGTTTCGTGTTTCAAGGTACAACCTCATTGACACGTCTCATCAGAATAGAGATCGTGCCCGCTTATTCTGGGATACTTATCATTATGATGCGAGCATCAAAACCGCGCATTACGCACGACCGTCTTGGGAACCGGCGAGGTTTATGGCTAAAGTGGGGGGATGTTCTCTGTTCACAACATTATAAAAGGATACCAATCCCTTTCATCTGCCCCACGCTTTCCTCAAGCTCGAGCTCTCCAATCTCCCTAGCCCTAGCATCCTCATCTCTTGTGTCCACCGCTCTTTGTTCCTCAACTACTACTTCCTTCCCTAGCAATGGTTGGATCCGGTGTCAGGGGCAAGTGGGAGGCCTCCGTGGAGGCTCTTCGGAGCGCGGGCTATCTCGCTGCCGACATCGTGCACCGAGTCCCCGCCAAGGGCCAGGTGATTCCCGTTCCAGAGGCGGGTGAGAGAGTCGTGTTCCTTTCGCACTTTGTTAGGGGGCTAGGATTCCCGCTCCACCCCTTTGCTCGGGGTTTGCTATTTTTCTACGGGCTGGATTTCCACGATCTAGCCCTGAACTCAATCCTTCACATCTCCACTTTTATAGTGGTATGTGAAGCTTTCCTCCGCATCCCTCCACATTTTGGCCTATGGCTCAAAACCTTCAACGTGAAGCCAAAGGTGGTGGACGGGCAGCACGCGGAGTGCGGGGGCGCTATGATAAGCAAGATCTCGAATGCGACTTGGCCAAAAGGGTCGTTCGTAGAGATGAACAAGGTCTGGCAGCAGGAGTGGTTTTATATCATTGAACCCCGCGATGTTAAATGGGCGGCGGAACCTGCTTTAAGATCTGGACCCCCAGAGAGGTTGACCTCCTGGACTGACAAGAGTCCGAACTGGGGGTCTCAAGTTGAGGTGACGACACTCCAGAGCCGTGTGTCTGGCGTGATTTCCAAGGGCTATTGGATTTCGATTGTGGTCCAGGTAATGCTGACCCAGCTTGTCCTTCCTTGCCAAAGCCGGGACTCCTCCCTATGGGAGTTCGATCCGGCAGGAGATCGGCCTCTGAAGCATCTCTTTGGCTTCATGCACAAAGAGATCTGGAAGCATCTCTTCAAGAGCCAGAAGGAGTGGCCGAAGGAAACCGAGGATGCGGGCTATAGTACCGCGTTCTCCGCCCCAGAGGTAATATAAAATTCCGCCGAACATATATCCCCTTTCTTATTTAACGATAACATGAATTAGAGTTTTTGCGTGATATACAGGGCTGGACGAAGAAGGCCGTTTGGATCAAGTGTCCAGCCCCTTTGCCAGAAGACCCAGACATGCCTCGACTGTTGGCGATGCTGGTTCTTGCGCCGTACAAGGCGCCGGACAAGAAGCCCAAGAAAAAGAGCAAGGAGGCTGAGAGCAGCCCCCGTCCCACGGACGTGAAGTCCGAGGAGATCAACATCCTCTCCTCCGAAGAGGAGGAGGATGATGAAGAAGAAGAATCGCCCGCCCAGGGCAAGGGGAAGAAGAGAGCGGCCGCTGCTGACGCAAGCAAGGCCGCACTGTTATTTCTCGAGCTTGTGTTGTATTCCCTCGAAGAGGAAAGGGAGATGCAGCACAGTAGCATAAGTATTTCAGTCAATTTTTGAGAACCAAGGTATCAATCCAGTAGGAGACCTGTTGCAAGTCCCTCGCACCTGCACAAACAAATAAGAACTTCGCAGCCAACGCGATCAGGGGTTGTTAATCCCTTTACGGTCACTTACGAAAGTGAGATCTGATAGAGATGATAGTTTATATTTTTGGTATTTTTGTTTATAAGAACAGAAAATGAAAGCGGTAAAATTAAAGTAGATGTAGATTGATATGTTGAGAATAGACCCGGGGGCCATAGTGTTCTCTAGTGGCTTCACTCATGATAGCGATATTCTACGGGGGGTAAACAAATTACTGTCGAGCAATTGATAGAAAAGCGAATAATTATGAGACTATCTAGGCATGATCCTTGTATATAGGCATCATGTCCGAGACAAGTAGACTGAAACGATTCTGCATCTACTACTATTACTCCACACATCGACCGCTATCCAGCATGCATGTAGTGTATTGAGTTCATAAGAACAGAGTAATGCCTTAAGCAAGATGACATGATGTAGAGGGATAAACTCAAGCAATATGATATAAAACCCATCTTTTTATCCTCGATGGCAACAATACAATACGTGCCTTGCTGCCCCTACTATCACTGGGAAAGGACACCACAAGATTGAACCCAAAGCCAAGAACTTCTCCAATTGCAAGAACTATACATCTAGTAGGCCAAACCAAACCAATAATTCAAAGAGACCTGCAAGGATATTATGAGCATACATACAAAGTTCAGAGAAGAACGAAATATTTCTCATAGATAATCTTGATCATAAACTCACAATTCATCGGATCTCGACAAACACACCGCAAAAAGAGATTATATCCAATAGATCTCCTCGAAGACCGAGGAGCACTTTGTATTGAGATCCAGAGAGAGAGAAGAAGCCATTTAGATACTAGCTATGGACCCGAAGGTCTGTGGTAAACTACTCACAACTCATGGTGAGGGCGATGATGATGATGATGAATAACTCCGTGATGGATCCCCCTCCGGTGGAGCTCCGGAACAGGCTCCAAGATGGGATCTCACGGGAACAGAAGGTTACGGCGGTGGAATTAGGGTTTTCTCTCTGTTGTCGAAGGTTTCGGGGTACGTAGACTTATAAAGGAGGAAGGAGGACACCGGGGGGGGGGGGGGGC
>LR738715.1:743482541-743566291 GCA_902687465.1 Secale cereale | reverse complement strand
GAGGGGCCCACGAGGGAGGGGGCGCACCCTGGGAAGGGGGCGTGCCCCCCACCCTCGTGGACACCCCGAGGCTCCCTTGACATGGTTCTCAAGTCCCCTGTGCGTGATTTTCTCCAAAAATATCTCTCGCGAAGGTTTCATTCCGTTTGGACTCCTTTTGCTATTCTTTTTCTGCAAAACCCTGAAACAGGCAAAAAACAACAATCTGGACTAGGCCTTTGGGTTAGTACGTTAGTCCCAAAAATGATATAAAAGTGTAAGATAAAGCCCATTAAACATCCAAGACTTCATAAATAATAGCATGGAACAATAAAAAATTATAGATACGTTGGAGAAGTATCACGCACCTCGGAGGAAGCTAAACCTCCCTGCCTGTTCAGACTCATCGTCCGAACACAACTTTGTGGTGAAGCCTAGGGAGAAGCCCCCGACCGAGACGTAAGTTTGTCCAGAAATATTAATTGGTACACCTTATTTGTTTAGCATTTTGATGCTTTACTTAGTATTTCTCACCTGCTAACCTACATCCCTCCCCGAGGACACCCCGACGCCTCTTTATCGGAGGGGAACT
This sequence comes from Secale cereale, assembly GCA_902687465.1. Taxonomy (NCBI): domain Eukaryota; kingdom Viridiplantae; phylum Streptophyta; class Magnoliopsida; order Poales; family Poaceae; genus Secale; species Secale cereale. The sequence goes on along the minus strand of LR738715.1, from coordinate 743,565,720 downwards.
CTCTAGCGCCCGGAGAGACGGAGAGTGACCCGCTGGTCCGAGCTCCATCGCCCGTGATTGGCGGGGACACCGAAGTGTCCTCCCAGCGGGTGTCTTCTGCTCAAGGAGATGGGGGCGGGGCAAGTGATAGGGTGACCGAGGGTAACACCTCGGCTGCCGCTGACCATGGGGAAACAATCCCCATGGAGACCGAAGACAGTGGGCCTAAACAATCCGGGGTCCTGCCGAATACTGATCCGGAGCCTAGCGCGGCTCCGGGGTCAGAAGACCAGACCCCGAAGGCGGGGGAGGATACGAGGGCGCCGGGGGTCAATCCGGAGGCGCCGGACCCTCTGGAGGGAGCACTACAGAGTGCTTCCATGATGGAGCACCGCACCGTGATGGGTGCGGTGATAAAGAAGATTCAGTCCGTCAAAGGCGGACTGAATGAAGCCTTCAATAGCCTGCTAACAGGCTTTGAGGTAAGCAATGTAATGTTCCTTTATGGAACTTTCATTTGTTTTATATGCACATATATAACCAGTAGCCCCTGATTCCTTGTGTGATTTTGAACAGAATCGGACAAAGTATCCATAGTATAGCATGCTTATAGAGCTGAATTGTTCATTTTTCTGTTATGTGAACATGCTTCTCTAGTTACGGCAACTGCACGAGATGCAGAGGTTGCCGAACTAAATCGGAAGCTCTTGCTGGCCAACGCGGACCTCGACCGCGTCAACCAGTGTTTAGATGAAACGCAAGGTATGCCGATTTTCTTACAAAATTAAAATGTCAAGAAGACTAATAAGGTTAATTGAGGTATGGGTATAAAATCTTTTATGAAGTTTTGTATTACATAGTTGGCGCCACTAAGCTCGAGGCCCTTAAGGGCGAGCTTGCGAAGGCCAAGAAGGAGGCCGAAGCGAGCAAGGCAATCACTGAGGAGGCGGGTGCCGAACTAAATGCTAAAAAGGCCTTGTGCGAGAAGCACCAGGCTCGGGTGTCCGAAGTTGAGGTTGAGCTTAAAGATGCCATTCTCAAATGTGAGGCATTGGAAGAGAAAACTTCAAAACAAGCATCTGAGCTTACTGTGGCAGTTCAGACTGTCCAGGATGCGCGAAGCAAGGCGCGCAACGCTTGTGAGGAAATCAAGCAGGCGCAACAGATAGCATCTGGTAAGAGCTTTCTCTTACAGAGCATCTTCGGAGGGCAGAAGTATCTTGGGCTGACACGATTATGGAGTTCTCTAGACGTGTTTGCTGATCTTCCAAGGAGCAGTGCGGATGCCACCCAATACTTCCGAGCCCAGGAGGGAAATGACACGGAGAAGTTGTTTTGGTCGCAGTTCTATGCGCCAAAACATCCGGTGCCCCTCAACGACCAGATGAAGCAGCTGGTCGACCTGCACAATATGGCGGGTTCGGCCATGAACGACTTGATAGTCCGGCTAGGGCCCGCTAATCCAATCCCAAGTACCTACTTCGGATTGGTGAAGCGGCTCATCGAGGTGAGTCCGTGGGTTGACGCATTGAAGCGTTCGGCCTGCATAAAAGGTGCTCGGATGGCCTTCGCTCGTGTGAAGCTGCACTGGGCGAAGATGAGGGTGTAGGATATAGCTACTGCTAGCCCACCCGCGGGCAAGGAGCACCGCGAGCCGGAGAAATACTTTGAGGACGTCATAGAAGGCGCCTTCCTTGTAGAAGGAAAATTCTCAAAGGATGTTATCTTTGAGTAATTGTATCCGGTTGTAAAGATTTAAGCTTATGAACCGATGTATATAACTTTTGCGCTATTATATTATGAGCGAATTTTATCTCATGTGTGGGTGTTTATATAAATTGGAAAGTTTCCAGTCGTCGGCTTCAGCCCCATGTACATAGTACTGGGGTGTTCGGTCATATGCATGTACACTCTTTATCCAACATCTTGGTCCGTGTAGGAGGTGTATGAGAATCGAACAAGGCAATCAGACTATGCGGCGTTATTGCTTTCACTTAGCCATAGGAATTTGACAAGTGGGGCTAGGTACTAGCCCCTGGTGCGGATATGATATTTCCAAATTAAGGTATCCAATTGCACCCGGCTGGGCCAAAAACCAACCCTTTATATAACACGGGGTAGATCTCTATCGATCATAGTATAAAACCAAGTCATCGGATTTCGGACCAGGTTCTCGCTTTTCATGACAGTCAGTTTTCGACTTTCTCTACTGAGGTACTTGACCAGATGAGCCAGAAGTACAATCACAATAATTCTCCCTTTACACCATAGCCGAACAATTGGGAACGTAGGGGTAAGCACAGGAGCCGGGCAACCCAACTATTGACCCAAGACATGATTCGGAACTGATGCATATAAGGCAAATATCCAGGACGCCGAACACTCCTTATAGGTGTTCGGACTTTTCGACATATACCGGGCTGAATACAGCCTTTGGTAATAGACCTTGTTGGCAAGGCACACGTGGCAATCTGACGTGGGGAGAGAACATTTATGGTGAGTGAATAAAAGTCCGAACATGATGTGAATCAAGTTGCTCTATTAATATCCCTTTATAGTACGGCGAGCCGTAAGCTTACAGATAATGCCGATGACTTCCTTGGACATTTTACATGCCAGAAAGGTATAAAACAAGAAAGAAAAAAAGTTTACACAGGGTCTTATCTAAAGAAAAACCTTAGCACGGGTCCCTGCTGCACGTCTGCGCCGTTTCCTCCTCTATAATGTGTACTTGAAGGGAAAAGAAAAAAACCTAGAAAAGAAAAGAGATCCAGTGTGGCCATAAACAAGACTGGTTCGTTTAGTGAACCTTAAAAGATAATTTTAGAGTCCGAATAGGGTCGAGCCGAACTATGGACTATATGTATGCAGTGTGCCCCCAACATCGCCCAAGGAATTCTGAGGGCATAATTATGTACCCAAGGTACATATGCTATCACCTTATGGGGCAGTCGATGGGGGCGTAGCTACTAATCTAGCTCTGGTTCATCTGAGCTGCCGCACTAAGTCGTATGCCGGACATGTTTAGCTATGTCCGTGACTGATATGTTATCCGACTTGAATAGGCCATTTTGGACTTCAGCTGCTAAGGCCACAGTGTCCTCCTCCGTCCGGAGAGAGTGCTCCATATTTCCATTGACCGTGATGATACCACGTGGTCTAGGCATTTTAAGCATTAAATAAGCATAATGCAGTACTGCATTAAAGCGGGCGAAGGCCGTTCTTCCGAGTAGTGCATGATAGCCACTTCGGAATGGAGCTATGTCGAAGATTAACTCTTCGCTTCGAAAGTTATCAGGAGAGCCGAATACGACAACCAATGTTAAAGAGCCCTTGCAGCGGGCTTCTATGCCCGGTATCACTCCTTTAAAGGTCGTGTTGCTTGGCTTTATTCTTGACGGGTCGATCCCCATCTTGCGGACAGTGTCCTGATATATCATATTGAGACTGCTGCCGTCGTCCATAAGGATTCGGGTGAGATGGTATCCATCGATTATTGGGTCGAGCACTAGGGCAGTCGAACCCCCATGCCGGATACTAGTCGGGTGATCCCTGCGATCGAAAGTGATCGGACATGCCGACCATGGGTTGAATTTGGGGGCAACAGGCTCGACGGCGTAGACATCTCGGAGTGCGCGCTTGCACTCCCTCTTTGGGATATGAGTGGCATATATCATGTTCACTGTTTTGATCTCCGGTGGAAATTTCTTCTACCCCCCTGTATTCGGCTGGCGAGGTTCATCCTTGTCTTCACTCTAAGGTCTCTTCCCCTTGTGTTCAACATTGAGCTTGTCGGCCTTCTTGAAAACCTAACAATTACGGTTGGTATGGTTTGCAGGTTTTTCTGGGGCGCCATGGATTTGGCAGGGCCTATCTAATATTTTGTCCAGGCTAGATGGATTGTCTTTGTTGCCATTAAATGGCTTCTTCTGTTGACCGGGTCTGGAGCCGCTGAATCCGGCGTTTACCGATGTATCATCTGGGCTTCCAGCATTATTTCGACATTTGTTTTTGTTTCGTCGTGGCTTTCCATTGCCGTCCCTGACTTCAGATGTTTCGGGTTGCTGGTGCTGCTACGAGCTAACCAACTATCTTCACCCACGCAAAAGCGGGTCATGAGTGTAGTTAGGGCTGCCATTGTCGTCGGCTTTTCTTGTCCAAGGTGTCTGGCTTGCCATTCGTCCCGGACACTGTGCTTGAAGGCCACTAAGGCTTCGGCGTCCGGACAATCGACGATTTGGTTCTTCTTAGTGAGAAACCGATTCCAAAGCTTGCGGGCTGAATCCCCTGGTTGTTAGATGATGAGACTTAGATCGTCAGCATCCGGGGGCCGGACATAGGTCCCTTGAAAATTGGCCCGAAAATCATCCTCAGGTTCTTCCCAACTCCCAATGGAGTTCTCTGGGAGGCTGTTTAGCCAGTGCCGAGCTGGTCCTTTCAGCTTGAGGGGTAGGTATTTAATGGCGTGGAGATCATCTCCGCAAGCCATGTGGATGCGAAGGATGAAGTCTTCTATCCAGACGGCAGGATCCGTCATTCCATCGTACGTGTCGATGTTCACGGGTTTAAACCCTTCTGGAAAATCATGATCCAGCACCTAATCGGTGAAGCACAGAGGGTGTGCGGTGCCTATTTATTTTGCTATATCATGGCGCTTGTCCGATGGTTGTGATGTTCGGTATTGACCCCGAACTGGTATATCACCGGCGCAATTGGCTTGATAGCTGTCGTCCCGTGCGGGGGCACGGTCGCTAGATCCGTAGAGGATTTGGTCTTGCCAAACTTTTTGTTTAGGTCCTCACGCAAATCGTGTTTCCAGACTTGAGCCGCATCCTCCTTTCCTTTACGGGGTGGGGGTGCGGGCTTGTGTACGCCATTGCGAGCCACTCTGTCCCGTCCGCGAGGTGGTCGGTCCGGCTTATCTTTGGCGTTTTGAACGCGGACGTTTGGGAGGTTCATCGGCAGGCTTGTCCTTTGTGGGATCGTATTCGCCGTCGCCCTCCTTCTCCTTAGGTGTATCCACAATATACACATGGTATGAGGACGTAGCTATCCATTGCCCGGTTACGGGCCAGTTTTGGTCTAGATCTGCTTTGGCTTCGAGGTCCATCCCTTCGAAGTCTTCGGAAGCCTAGTCAAGTAGATCGGTTAGATCTTCGACCGTGGCTACCAAGTGGGAGGTGGGTGGGGAGCAAAGTTCGCCATCAGCCTCCAGTTCGAACCGGATATAATTCGGCTGTTCATCCCCAGCTAAGGAGAGGGATTTTAACGATTTTAACATGTCTTCCAAGGGTGAGTGCTGGAATATATCTCCAACACTGAATTCGGTGATAAACGCCTGATCGAGCTTGAAGGGCGCAGATGCGCATGATTCAGAACCTAAGGCCGGAACCGAGTCCGTAGTTCCGGTAACACATATCCTGCTTGAAGTTGGGTCCGTGTGCGGCTCCAACGCCGTTGAGTATGCGGCTTTTGCGGCGGGGTTGAGCTTCCCGTCCTCGGGTGATGCGATTTGTTCTGGATCTAGGGCCAGAACTGTTGCTGGTGCTATTTCCTGGTCCGATGACAGAGTTAGGTCGTGTTCATTGTGGTGGCAGGGAGAGTCACTGTGGGCTCGAATCCTTCGAAGATCAAGTCTCCACGGATATCAACAACGTAGTTTAAGCTTCCAAACCTAACTTGATGGCCAGGGGCATAGCTCTCAACCTGCTCGAGGTGGCCTTCAGTGTTGGCACGAAGCATGAAGCCGCCGAACACAAAAAGCTGTCTGGGAGGGAAAATTCCCTTGGTGTTGCCGTCGTGGTTGATGACGTGATCCATCAGTCCTTTGGTCAATGACATAGTGGAACTCTCAATGAAAGCACCAATGTCGGTGTCAAAATCGGCGGATCTCGGGTAGGGGGTCCCTAACTATGCATCCGATGATTGATGGTAACAAGAGGCTGGGGGCACGATGTTTACCCAGGTCCAAGCCCTGTCGATCGAGGTAATACCCTACTTCCTGCTATATTAATATGGATGAATATGATTACAAGAGTTGATCTACCCTGAGATCGTCACAGCTAAACCCTAGAGTCTAGCCTATGAGGATTTTGTGATTCTCTATTAGCCTCTACAGACTAAACCCTCCAGTTTATATATGCACGGGAGGGGCCTAGGGTTTCTACATAACCATCTTGTAGAGGAATGAAATATTACACCCGAACCTAAAACATGCCATTATACGAATACAAGAGTCCTATCCGGATATGAGAGACGATCTTCGACAATGATCTTCACGGCCCACCAGTCCGGCCCACCAAGAGTTATCCGACCACCCGAGGACCCCTCGATCCAGGACTCCCTCAGCGACAAACCACCACCTCCGAGCGGGTGAGCACCAAGCACCGAGGAAAGGCGCATGTGCGAGACAGGATCAATATATGTAACACCGTCAAAAAACACCGAGCAACGAGGAGGAGGCGTACCCGACGAAAGCATTGTACATGTGTTTTTTTTTCTCCCTCTATTTTTTGCTCTATCTCTCTCTCTCTCTCTCTCTCTCTCTCTCTCTTTATTAGGAATGACCGAACTTCAGGCCTTCAAGCTAGGCAACCGAACAAAAACCGGGCCGCCTAGCTGCAGCCCAAAATAGAGCGATTCCGTGCAGGCAACACGCACGCACACAGGCAGGTGGATCGATAGACCACGCAGTCAACGCACGCGAGCCTAAGAAGGGTAGCCGACTCTAAAGAGCAGCAGGCGGCAGCGGCGGAACAGAGGCTGGCGCTGGACCGTGGACCGTCATGTGCTATCCAGATCGAGTCTGGCAGCCCACGGGAGACGCGGTCTACATAGGAGAAGCGCCACGCGAGGTCACTGGTTAGTCGCGTCGGACGGGCAACATGGAGCGGAGCCGTCGGCGGCCGGAGGAGCAGCGTCGGGCTGGCTCGAATACAAGCGCACGTGCACACGCACGATGCACCGGTCGAAGGTCCGGCGCGGCCGACGGATCAGCCAGAAGGAGGCGGCGACCAGGAGGAGGCGGCGGCTGGCGGAACAGGCGTGGCGTGGCCTGGTGGGCAGGGGCGAGTGGCGTCAGGAGAAGGACGAGCGAGCCGTCGGATCGGCACTGGAGCGACGGTCCAACCGAAGACAGAAGCCGGTGCCAGATAGCAGATCGGGGGAACTGGGCGCCTTCAGATGCGGTTGCACTTGGGATTAGAGGTTGAGGAAGCCAGTGACCACCGGCAAACAAGGCAACGGCGGCGCGCGTCAGAGGCGAGTTGCGGCGCCAATTTTTTTTTCTGAACCTAGGCTGATGATACCATGTTAGGAATGCAACTTGTATAATTAGGAGGCAAAAGCCAGCATATATACACATACATGAGGATGCCAAAAGGCTACAAGAGGATGCCAAGAGACTAGAATGCAAAAGGCCAAAAGACATGACTAATATAACTCTAGCAGTGTCAACATTGTGATTAAGCCAGCACTGGTTATGGACTATCTGTCCCAAGTGGCATCAATTGGGTATCATGACCCGCCCGGCGGTAAACCGCCAGAGCGCTTGTTATCGGTTTGTGTGCAGGGTAATGATCAGCCTGATCTACATAAATCAACGCTATCATAAAGCATAAAGTGATAGTTTCTTCAACTGGTGGATCAACAATATTGCGCAGAAATAGAATCGTGCACAATGGCATGAAAGATTACGATTTTACTAACTATTACATGACTCCGTGAGCCAAACAAGATCAAGTGTTTTATAGTATCAAATATATAAACTGCCCGGCGGTTCACTCTTCCCGGCCCTGCTGACTTGAAGCTTCTGGGTTATCCTTCTCCGGTTCTTCGTCCTCCTCCGTCTAAAAGTTTGGTGATGACCAATCGATGCCTGACAGAGCTTGAAATTCAGCTTCATCATCTATAAGTTTGGACGAGTCAACTTTAGGAGCAAACGCATGCTTACGGATTGGAGGGATTAAATCCATCACTTAATAAGCCGGAGTGGGCATCTTCTAGTTCTCCATGCTGTAAGCCGGCAGATATCTTGACAGATCTGTTTCATTGGCGATCAAGCTGGCCAGAGGGTGTATATCTTTCACACAGGCAGCGAACTACTTTTGATCAAATGATGTGCCGTCTTACTTCAAGCTTGGGTAATGATAACCCACAGGTGTAGGGGATCGCAACAGTTTTCGAGGGTAGAGTGTAACACCCCAAAAAATTTGACCTTGATCTGTAAATCAAACAATTTACCAGGAGATTAAAACTTTCATTCTCTGGGCTTTCTTTGGTTTCAGAACCACTTTTCCTTTTGAATTTATGGAGATTTTACCCCAGTGAAAACTTTTCAGACATGTCATTTGGACTTGTTTGCCCTACCCAAGAAAAACAATTCTTCTATCAGTGGGTTCATTTGCATTATTATTTTTCCTCTAAGCTTTATCACTTAAAGTGATGTTTCATTAGTTTTAGAGCTCTGTTTGCACTACAACCCTTTGATAGATTTATTCAAAAATTTCACCAAAATTTGGGGATGTCATGTGAAGTCCCTACATCACTTTTATGCAAAAATTCTTTGGTGTTCTTTGAAAAAGTTGAGCAAAACATCCTCTTTTGCTCTCTGGTCCAGATTGACATTTTCTGCTGCAGCCCTATTTTAACTTGCTCTTTTAACCATGAATTTTCTCCTGCATGTTGTCCTCCCAACAAAACCCTTAAGTCCAGGAGATTGGTGCATTTGGAACATTTTTGGTCCATGCAATAATGCCTTCTAGTTTCTGTCCAGAATTGACTTTCTCAAAAACTTACACTTGCAAGTTTCTAGTTTTGCCTAACTAACCTTGTCACCACCTCCTACATCTAAAGAGGCATTGGTCTGGAGTTTTTGGCCACCCCAAGAGATGCGTAGATGACCATAGCATTCTGTCAAACACCTTGTGTGCATGGCCAGTTTTGGCTTGGTTTTTAGTTTGCATTGTGAACTTGATCCCCTGACCAAACCACCATGTCCACTAATCTCCTTGCAAACTCTAACCTAGACCTGTTAATCCCCAGCCTCCTCCAAGCCCTCTAGCACGCGCTGGCATTACGTCGAGCACCTAGCGTGCGTGCTCTAGGCGCGGCGAGAGCGCGCGTTTTGCACGTGCGTGCGCCCGAGTCGCCGCGTCTCGCTGCCGCCCTCTCTCGCGCCCGTTCTGACCCTTGGCCACTTGCAGCCAGCACCCTGACTCCTCCCTTACCGCAGAGTCGCCCTGGCCCCCTCCTGGCGCCCCACAGCACCACCACCGCAAGCCGCCACCGCCGCTCCGCTAGCTCTGCCATGGACGGCGCCGCCTGAGCCACTCCAGCCCGCCAGCTGCCCTCTCGAACAGCTCGAGCTCATCCACGAGCCCGTCCGCTAGTGCCCATCACCGCCATGTCGCCCTGCCAGCTACAGAACGGTGGTTCGCCGACGTCCTTATCCATGGCCGCGGAACCGACCTAGTTACGCTATAAATGGAGACTTCCGAGCTCATCCAAACCCCCAAGCAGCCTCAGGCCATCCCTCTAGAGCACCCACGGCCAGCAATCGACGGAAGGAGGCTTTCTCCTTGACTCTGATCAGTTCGGCCGCCGCCACGCTCCGGTGCCGTGCGTCGCAAGCAAACCCTCCCCCGCCCATCCAACACCACCGTCAGACTCCCATTGCTCGTGCGGAGCTGCCCATGCTCTCCAATGCGACCTGAAACCACCGTAGCCGAGACCCCCAATTCCACTCGAGGCCACCTCCGACGCGGAGCTCACCGCCGACGACTCCTTTCACCCCCGCCGACCTAGTGACTACCGGGAGGACCGCCCTAGTCTGGCGGATCCTTTCCTACCCTCAGAACCCAGTGGGGAGCCGCCGATCGTCGACGGCGATGGTTGAAGCCCCGCCCCGTGCGAAACAGTGGAGGAAGAAGGCGCGGTGACTGGTCAAACCTGACCAGTGGGCCCAAGGGACCCACTGTCAGTGACCCCGCACCGGCCCGCACTGGTTTGAGTGAAAGCACAGAATCCCGAAGTACGTTTCCCCGTCTCGAAAGCGTATTCTCCCCCGAACCGTTTTCTTTTCTGGTTTTTATTTAAACACAGAACTTTGACAGGCTACAACTTTTTAAATATAAGTCCAAATGACTTGATTCTTTTTCTGTTGTTCCTCAAATTTGGTCTAGTTTATTTTCAAATTTAATTGAAAACTTTCCCGACAACTTTTTTGCGCTGTTTTGAAGCTATGTATTGATTTCATAATCTTTCAAATAGGATTTTGCGGAGGGAGAAAACATTTATAAGTTTTGGAATGCACTTTACCTCTCCACTACTTGAAGGCAAGCATTCTTGAACCCTCGCTAAATACTTGTGGTGTGTTGTTTGATGCGATTACAACACCACCTTGACATGGATGCATTCATTTTCCTATGTGATGATTTGATCATACCCATGAGTGCATGATGTAGGCTCCTTGCTGTTGAAAAGTTGATATGCTTGTGATGGAAATCCCATTCGTATGTTTCGCATGCCTATCGGAAGAAAGTCGGGAAAAATCGTTGTCTTGTGTAGACACGAGCTTGTCCCTAGCCCCTCGTCGAGACGGTGGTGTCCGGTATGGCATGGTGAGGTGTGAAGAGTGGTGACTCTTTCTATTGATGTGGAACATATTGGTTATGCTAATCATATAGGTGATACTTAAGCCTTCTGAGTCGACCGTAGATCGAGTCTTGCTCCAGTAACCCCCATACTCGTTTCATACTACCACTTGTCCCTGCCACAGGTAGGGTACGGTTCAGTAAATTGTCAACCCCTGTCCTAGCACACACCGTACAGAGAGGCCATGGTGGAAGATACCGGCTGCATCTGGTAGGCATGCCACTTGGTCCGGGGGCATGGGTGTTTTCGGTTGGAGCCGAAGGGGGTAGCTTCCCCAGTTGCGCGCGTTATAAATTTTGTGATCCCATGCTAGTCGAGGTTGTAGCCTCCCCACTTAGAGTCTTGCTTAACAGGTGTCGTGGGTGAATCCGGACACCATTAAGCTACACTGGTGTGTGCAGTTAGGTGAGTTCTCAATCAGAAGACTGTGGACGGAATTAGGCCCGATGGACTAAAGGAATCCGTTACTCGTGGGTAAAAAGTACACCCTCTGCAGAGGATAAATCTATTCGAATAGCCGTGTCCCTGGGTTAGGACTACAGTCTGGGATGGGTCAAGTGTCAGTCTTAGTGTCGGTCTTCGGAGGAGAAACTACTGGAACAGAACCTGGATCATAACTTGTGACCTATGATGACTGTTACTATGATTATGGACTAACCATTTATGTTATTTGAATTGTTGAATATCCCCTGGGACGGTTCTACCTCCTGGATATTCACTATCTTCCCCTTTCTTTTATAAGCCCTTTATGTGGTGTCGCTCAGATGCCCGACTGTGGCATGCTTGCTATTTCATTTATTAAAGCCCTTTATGTGGTGTCGCTCAGACGCCCGACTGTGGCATGCTTGCTATTTCATTTATTAAAGCCCTTTATGTGGTGTCTCTCAGACACCCGACTGTGGCATGCTTGCTATTTCATTTATTTATAAGCCCTTTATGTGGTGTCGCTCAGACGCCCGACTGTGGCACGATTGCTATTTATTTATCTTTTTATCACTCCTTGAGTGCATAGTCATATTTATATGGATAACCTTCTTGCATCATGGATTATCATTTCGTAACTCACTATGTGATCATCGAATATTTCTGAGCATGATTATCCTCTGTTATATTGCACCTGCGTTCATAATGTTTGCGAGTACATACAAAGTACTCACTGGCTTGTCCCTGGCTATTGTCTTGGCCAGATATCTCGCATGGAGAGGAGCGTTGCAACGACCGCCCCGGAACCTACGCAACGGTGATAGCAGACTCGCGAAGATAGGAGTTAACCTGGTCAGCTCTTCCCGTGGGAAATGGAGTCCCACAGACACCGACGTGTTACAGACCGCTTCCGCCATCAGCCACTAGAAACCCTCTGTTGTACTGAAAGACCAGAATGGTCTTGTACTACACACTTTGTATTTTTTCTTGGACTTTCTGTATCAAGTGGTGACTCGTCAGCTAACAGTAATCCTGGGGCTGATGAGCACAAGGGCCACTTTTGGGGAAATTAATACCCCGAAAACCGGTCCTGACAACCTTGGTATCAAAGCCAGGCTGACCATTGGCTAATCCTATCTTAGCCAGGTTAAGAAACCTAGGTTAAATACCCCACCATACCTTATCCTAACCCCGGCCGAGCTTCTCGCATAAGATAGCCACACAATGAACCGACACCTTTGGCAGTCGGTGCCCAACCTATCAGCCTAGCCCGTTGATCACGCGCCAGTGACCGACACTTAAATAGTTTCCTCCGCAAGCGTGCGAAGGAAGACTCCGTCCCCTTTTCTATAAAAAGGGCACGCTAGCCTCAACCCAGCACATCACAGCCTCTACCCTAGACCGAGCTAAAATGCCAGGACCCATTGTTCACAATGAAACCACATCAACCAACCTTGGAGGTTTTGTGACCGTGCTCGCAAACCTCACCCACCATGCCTTTGCGTTAGAGGAGCCCCCAGAATATGTTGTGTACCAAGGGTCCATGAGCGGTGAAACCCGTCAATTCTGGGCCACTGTGCACATCTACGGTAGGGGTCTGTCGCTAGAACGCCCCTACAGGTTCACCGGAAGGACAAATTCCTTTGAGCCACAAGCCATCCAACTAGCTGCTCGAGAGGCTATAGTTCAACTCCGGCACTTGTCGCCCAGAGTTAACTGTCGCTCATTCTACTACTACCCCAGCCATGACGGGTATGGTAGGACACCCAGGGTTGCCAGCGGAGACCACGAGACAGATCCTGCATTATTGCATCTGGTGCGCTATGTAAGTGCACTAGAGGAACTGTTTGATCAAATCACTCTTGATCTGATCGCAGCTCGTGGAGAACTGGTTTGCCGAGCCCCGGCAAGAGGAGGAGATGAGTCCAGCACCGACAACCCAGTCGTGTTGTTCGGACAACTGATCGAGTCCTTGAGGTCTGCCCCGGTCATTGACCAAAATGCCTTGGTGTCCCCAGAGGTGATGCGTCGCCTCTTTGGGGCACACTCCAACGGGATTGTGGCCAACAATCCCCGCGAGGGTCATCATCACTGCCCCGACCCTGCAGCCCCTCAGCCACCTCCAGCCAACACCGACAGTGAAGCCCTTGGAGAAGCCTCGGTATCCACAAGGCAAGGCTGCTTAGATATAAACGAGGTTGATTAAAATCACTCGAGTAGTACCGAGCCTTATCTTGTCCACGTCCTATTGTGGTGTGATCTGTATTTCCATATGTATATACTGTTTGCCTATGCACACTTATCTTTATAGCAACCATGCATAAATATGTCGGTGTAAGAATGCATTTTTGAATTCCGGGTGTAACTTCCAAAGCACCACACCGACAACTCCTACAGTAAACACGTCACTTTGCGAGACGTGTGTATCTGTAGCATTGACCCCGACCTTGTAAAGCAGAGCCGACAAGTAGCTGCCCCTCACCATGATTTAATAACCCAGCTCAGTTGCTATATAAAAGGCCACCCCGTGAACTTGCCAAGCATCCCTCACTTGGTGCACCACTTTCACAGCCATTCCTTTCGCATGCCAATTCCTAGTATTTATCTGAGAACCCGAGATGCCACCCTAGGTAGTTTCGTTAAGGTATTGTGGGATTTTACCTGCAGTACCATGAGTGCTACCCGTCCACCCCAGTAAGAGCTGCTCAAATCGAAGATCACACCCTCCACCTCAAAATATTGGGCAGTAGTGCACATCCCTCCTGCAAACCCAAACCAAGACCCAACAGAAGTTTCCTTCATGGGGAAATCTATGCCGACTCCACTGATGGCCATAGAGGCGGCCGCGTATGAAGCGCTAGCTCACCTTTGATTCGCGGTGCCTTATGCCAGCGAACGGGGGTATTATTACTTTCCGAGCCATGCAGCACCCGGAGAAGTAGCATCTTTTCCTGGTGGGCGAATTGAGAGAGACCCAGTGCTGGCCAACCTTACACAGTATGCCATCGCGCAAGAGCGTCTGACCTAGCGGGTAATGGGTTATCTCCAGAGCCTCGCCGATTTAAATCCTCGAATCGCCATCGGCAGACCACTGAGGCCCGGGCAGGAGAGGCACATTCATCGACTAGTCAACCCACTCCCTCCGATAGAAGAAGAGTGTCCCCCAGCACCAGAGACATTTTCCCAGGAACCTGTCCATTTGCCGTTTCTATTTTAGACGTCACTACAATGTGGGTTGTCCCAGCGTATATTTTTTTTGAGTTGCCACTTGTGCGTGCTATCCTCGAGTTGTGTGTCAAATTATATAAATTTGATTTCAATTTATGGAGTAGTTTTTACTACTGATAATTCTTCTTTTTAACTAATTTTCACGCTAGGTAATAACCTGGAGTGAGATATTATTTATTTATTTTTTCTTCCCTGAGTTGTTGCAACATATATCTCTCATAACATAGATATTTTCTCATGCAACATCGCAACAACAGACTTACAACTCCGGCCACTCCACACAGTACACTAAGTTGCAAATCCACATGCACCTCTTACATCTAACTGATCACCTTTCTAGCGCACCACAGCCTCTTGAGGAGAAACTTGTGGGAGTTTATTCAGGCACAAGTTGCCTTCCGTACACTGGCAACCGTTAGCACCCGACACCCGCGCCTAATCCTCGTGATCGCCGCCGCCGCGAAGAGCTAGCACTCGGGTAGCAGCGTCACGACGATCGTCGAGGATCATCACGCACAAGAGCACGGATAACCCCAGCAATGCCGCAAACCCTCTACACACTAGGATCATGCACCAGTCCGGCATCACCTCTGCCATTAGAGCCTCGTCCCGAGCTCCTGCAAACACAAATGGAGGAGAGGGAAGGAAAAGAAGAAGCGAGGCCAGGTGTGAGGAAGAAGAAGGAGCACCTCAGTCATTTTATAGCTCGAGATCGGTGTACGGTGGGTGGAGTCCACCAGCACCGCCCGTCGCTCGATCGCCAGTGTTCGGAGGCGAATCCGCGAGCAGTGCGGACAGCGCATTGGCCCGCGAGGTGAGTGCACGCTGCACCGACAGCTAGCACGCGGCGCACTACCGCAGTACGGCCTAGATGCCCTACGAGCTAGGCATCGCCGATGGAGAAAGCGTGGGAAAGCGCGCGTGAGAGAGGGAGAAGAGAGAGCCAGAGGTAGAAGAAGAGACTGACAGTGGGCCCCGGGCCCACCAGTCAGCCAGAAAGAGCACTGTGCTCTCGGGTGCGACCAACGTATTCTAGAAATTTAGAAAATTTTATTTCTAAATTTACTATAGCCCAGAGTAGAAATATCTCGTTTTCCCCGACCGTAGATTTTTCCACGCAGCGCCAGTATTTCACACTGCAGTTTACACCACTTATTGCTCATTCACTGTAGCAGCATGCATGAGTAGATGATCCTCTTTGGAGATATCACCTGGTGACCGTAGGAGCAATGCTTTTCATTGTAATTCTTAACAAATCTCGAGGACGAGATTTTTCTTATGGGGGATAGTGTTGTAACACCCCAAAATTTTTGACCTTGATCTATAAATCATAATTTTTACCAGGAGATTAAAACTTTCATTCTCTGGGTTTTCTTTGGTTTCAGAACCACTTCTCCTTTTGAATTTATGGAGATTTTACCCCAGTGAAAACTTTTCAGACATGTCATTTGGACTTGTTTGCCCTACCCAAGAAAAACAATTCTTCTATGAGTGGGTTCATTTGCATTATGATTTTTCCTCTAAGCTTTATCACTTAAAGTGATTTTTCATTAGTTTTAAAGCTCTGTTTGCACTACAACCCTTTGATAGATTTATTCAAAAAATTCACCAAAATTTGGGGATGTCATGTGAAGTCCCTACATCACTTTTATGCAAAAAATCCTTTGGTGTTCTTTGAAAAAGTAGAGCAAAACATCATCTTTTGCTCTCTGGTCCAGATTGACATTTTCTACTGCAGCCCTATTTTAACTTGCTCTTTTAACCATGAATTTTCTCCTGCATGTTGTCCTCCCAACAAAACCCTTAAGTCCAGGAGATTGGTGCATTTGGAACATTTTTGGTCCATACAATAATGCCTTCTAGTTTCTTTCCAGAAATGACTTTCTCAAAAACTTACACTTGCAAGTTTCTAGTTTTGCCCAACTAACCTTGTCACCACCTCCTACACCTAAAGAGGCATTGGTCTGGAGTTTTTGGCCACCCCAAGAGATGCCTAGATGACCATAGCATTCTATCAAACACCTTGTGTGCATGGCCAGTTTTGGCTTGGTTTTTAGTTTGCATTGTGGACTTGATCCCTTGATCAAACCACCATGTCCACTAATATCCTTGCAAACTCTAACCTAGACCTGTTAATCCACAGCCTCCTCCGAGCCCTCTAGCACGCGGTGGCATTACGTCGAGCACCTAGCGTGCGTGCTCTGGGCGCGGCCAGAGCGCGCGTTTTGCACGTGCGTGCTCTGAGCATTAAGCATGTCAAAGTCATAGCAACATCAATCTTAGAACATAGTGGATACTAGGGATCAAACCCTAACAAAACTAACACAATTACATGGTAAATCTCATCCAACCCATCACCGTCCAGCAAGCCTACAATGAGATTACTCACGCATGGCGGTGATCATCATGGAATTGGTGATGGAAGAAGGTTGATGATGACGACGGGGATGATCTCCACTCTCCGGAGCCCCGAACGGACTCCAGATCAGCCCTCCTGAGAGAGATTAGTGCTTGGCGGCGGCTCCGTATTGTAAAACGCGATGAATCCTTCTCTCTGATTTTTTTCTCCCCGAAAGTGAATATGTGGAGTCGGGGGTCATGTCGGTGGAGCCTCAGGGGGCCCACGAGGCAGGGGGCGCCCCCAGGGGGGAGGTGCGCGCCCCACCCTCATGGACAGGATGTGGGCCCCCTGGTCAGGTTCTTCCTGCAGTTATTTTTTATATATTCCACAATAAATCTTCGTTGATTTTCAGGTCATTCTGAGAACTTTTATTTCTGCGCAAAAATAACACCATGGCAGTTCTGCTAAAAACAGCATCAGTCCGTGTTAGTTCCATTCAAATCATGCAAGTTAGAGTCCAAAACAAGGGCAAAAGTGTTTGGAAAAGTAGATACGTTGGAGACGTATCAACTCCCCCAAGCTTAAACCTTGGCTTGTCCTCAAGCAATTCAGTTGATGAACTGAAAGTGATATAGAAAAACTTTGACAAACTCTGTTTGCTCTTGTTGTTGCAAATATGTAAAGCCAACATTTAAGTTTTCAGCAAAGATTATGAACTAACCACATTCACAATAACATTCAGGTCTCATGTCTACTCATATCAATGGCATAATCAACTAGCGAGCAATAATAATAAACCTCGGATGACAACACTTCCTCAAAACAATCATAATATGTTTTAACAAGATGGTATCTCGCTAGCACTTTCTAAGACCGCAAAACATAAATGAGAGCACCTATGAAGATCAAGGACTGACTAGACATTGTAATTCATGGTAAAAGAGATCCAGTCACAATCATACTCAATGCAAATTAATAGCAATACAAATTAATAGCAATACATGCAAATGACAGCGGTGCTCTCCAACTGGTGCTCTTTAATAAGAGTATGAGGACTCAACATAAAAGTAAATAGATAGGCCCTTCGCAGAGGGAAGCAGGGATTTGTAGAGGTGCCAGAGCTCGATTTTGAAATAGAAATGAATAATATTTTGAGCGGTATACTTTCATTGTCAACATAACAACCAAGAGATCTCGATATCTTCCATGCTACATACATTATAGGTAGTCCCCAAACAGAATGGTAAAGTTTATACTCCCCCAACCACCAACAAACACACTCCACGGCTGACCCGAAACAACGGGTACCGTCCATACCAACTACAACCCTGGGGGAGTTTTGTTTAATTATTGTGATTTGAGCATGGGACTGGGCATCCCGGTTATCTGCTATTTTCTCATGAATGATGGGAGGAGTCCACTCATTGTGAGAATAACCCACCTAGCATGGAAGATATAGACATCCCTAGTTGATACATGAGCTGTTTGAGTATACAAAACAGAATTTCATTTGAAAGTTTAGAGTTTGGCACATACAAATTTACTTGGAACGACAGGTAGATACCGCATATAGGAAGGTATGGTGGACTCATATGGAATAACTTTGGGATTTATGGAAGTGGATGCACAAGCAGTATTCCCGCTTAGTACAAGTGAAGGCTAGAAAGAGATTGGGAAGCGACCAGCCAGAGAGCGACAATAGTCATGAACATGCATTAAAATTAATCAACAATGAGTGCAAGCATGAGTAGGATATAAATCACCATGAACATAAATATCGTGGAGGCTATGTTGATTTTGTATCAACTACATATGTGAACATGTGGCAAGTCAAACCACTTGAATCGTTCAAAGGAGGATACCACCCTATCATACCACGGCACAACCATTTTAATATTATGTTGGCACGCAAGGTAAACCATTATAGACTCCTAGTTAATTAAGCATGGCATGCACAACTATGATCTCTAATTGTCATTGCAAGCATGTTTCATTCATAATAGGCTGAATCAGGAACGATGAACTATCATATTTACAAAAACAAGAGAGGTCGAGTTCATACTAGCTTTTCTCATCTCAATCAATTCATCATATATCGTCATTATCACCTTTGCTCTTTGTCATTGCTGCTGATTTACTGCAGACTGTTGTAAACAAAATGCTCGAGGATGGAATTCTCTCTTTACCTATACCCTCCAATGATCATGACTTCCCAATTGTCCAATATGCTGATGATACACTGTTGATTGTACAAGCTGATGAAACACAGCTGCTGGCACTTCAAGAAATGCTGCTATCCTTCTCCAAATCCACAGGACTAAAAGTCAACTTTCACAAATCATGTATCTTGCCCATAAATGTCAGCCCTGAAGAAACTACCAGGCTTGCAACTTTGTTTGGATGTCAGTTGGGCAGCTTACCTTTCACATATCTTGGGTTACTAGTGGGCACTACTAAACCTAGAGTTGTGGACTTGGTACCTGTGGTTGATAGAGTGGAGAGGAGACTTTCAGCTAGTTCATCTTTGCTGTCACAGGGTGCAAGGTTGCAACTTCTACAGTCAGTCCTCTCATCCATGCCAATATACTTTTTATGCAGTTTAAGTCTTCCTGCAGCAATTCTAAAGCAGTTGGAGAGAATTATGAGGCAATGCTTATGGAGGGGAAACAGTGACACACCAAGGCAGTCTTTAGCAGCCTGGCCCATGGTCTGTAGACCTAAGGATAAAGGAGGCATGTGAATAATAAATCTATCCATCCAGAACAAAGATTTGCTCACCAAACACCTCCACAAGTTCTACAACAAAGCAAATATTCCATGGGTCAATCTTATATGGGATACCTACTATAATGGAGTTGTTCCACATGCAACAATACAATGTGGATCATAATGGTGGAAGGATATTATGAGGATTAATGAGTTTTACAGAGCAAGCTCCACTGTCAAAGCATATCTTTGAAGTTGCAGCCTCATTTTGCCAAACAATTTTTTAATCCGTCAGGCTTGCTATGCCTTGTAATACGATAGCTGAAAACATTTATCTGCGTTGATCCAGATATTCTGACTTTTGTTTTGATATTGCCAATTTGGTCTGATATGGATTATCTTATATATCATCTGTTCCTGCATAGATAATGAAGATATGTCCTAACGGTTTTACCATCGGACCCATTAAATTTTCCTCACAACATATCAAACAAGTGTATACTTACATCAAAAATAACCTTATACCTGAGATCAAGCATGCTTGATACTCTTAATCCGGCGAATTTTTCCTCTTTGAAGGGAGTCGTTTGATAGACCCATTAATAATCCCGGGTCTTATAAAGATTGCCGGTTTAAATCAAGATGATTGTTCCGGGTGATGATGAACACCAGATTGGCTCTTGCTGATGTTTTGTTACCCAGACTTTTAACTCATGCTGGTGTTCATGACCCAGACTTTTAACTTTATATATATACGTGGTCAACTTCTGGAGCTGTTCCACTCCGGTTTGGAGAATCATAACACATAAAGATCAGAAATGCAAATTTGCAAATAAAACCGTGTAGTCGAGGCTTTTTACGAGCTGCCAGGCTCAAAGCAAGGTTCAGCCAATCAATGGAATGGGCTTGCCATCCAGAGGGCCGGTCGATGGATGTGGCCGAATCATCCATAGGAACCATAAGAAAATCTTGAGCCAATCACTGGGTGGATGTCGCCTGTCCAGAGGGCCTCCATGGCTCCATGAAACCATGGGTAAATATTAGGCCAATCACTGGGTGGCTGTCGCCTGTCCAGAGGGCCTCCATGGTTCCATGAAACCATGGGTAAATCATAAGCCAATCACTAGATGGCTGTCGCCTGTCCAGAGGGCCTCCATGGTTCCATGAAACCATGGGTAAATCATAAGCCAATCACTGGATGGCTGTCGCCTGTCCAGAGGGCCTCATGGTTCCATGAAACCATGGGTAAATCATAAGCCAATCACTGGATGGCTGTCCCCTGTCCAGAGGGCCTCCATGGTTCCATGAAACCATGGGTAAATCATAAGCCAATCACTGGATGGCTGTCGCCTGTCCAGAGGGCCTCCATGGCTCCATAGAACCATGGGTAAACTTTGAGCCAATCGCTGGATGGATTACCATCCAGAGGGCTTTCGTCAAGCGTCCTCTTTGAGCCGGATGTGTCCTTACGCTCTTCAGGGAGTTTTATTGCTTCTGAGTGCATATATTCTGCAAAATCAGTTTTAAACCGATCGATATGTTTGAAATATGACATATGATAACATATATATGGTTGTCCTCATAAAATATATGTGTTGGAAAAAGGCTGAGCCCCCGGTTTACCGAGGGTGCCGGTTTATTCATTAATCATAATATATACATAGGATACAGTGGAGCTCATGGCTCAGGTATAGTAGGGCCGTAAGAGGGCGATGTTCCACGACCTCTTTGTCTCTTCTTCCTATGTCCGTGAGTCCTTGTGTTCTCGAATGTCCACCAGGTAGTATGAACCGTTGTGCAGATTCTTGCTGACCACAAAGGGGCCTTCCCAAGGTGGGGATAGTTTGTGCATATCTGTTTGGTCTTGGATGAGCCGGAGTACTAAGTCTCCCGCCTGGAATGTCCTGCTCTTGATCCGGCGGCTGTGATACCTGCGCAAGTCTTGTTGATAAATCGCGGACCGTGCTGCTACTATATCACGCTCTTCATCCAGCCGATATAAACTGTCCTGTCTCGCCTGCTCGTTGGCCGCTTCAACATAGGCTGTCACCCTTGGTGAATCATGACGGATATCACTTGGAAGAACCGCTTCAGCACCATATACCATAAAGAAAGGTGTATAACCTGTGGACCGGTTTGGCGTAGTGTTGATACTCCAAAGGACAGACGGTAATTCCTCAACCCAACATCCTGGGGTTCTTTGCAAGGGAGTCATAAGCCGGGGTTTGATAGCTCGCAAAATCTCCTGGTTTGCTCTTTCAGCTTGACCATTGGTTTGAGGGTGGGCCACCGAAGATACATCTAGGCGAATATGTTCTCGTTGACAAAATTCTTCCATCTCACCCTTAGATAAATTGGTGCCGTTGTCTGTGATGATGCTGTGTGGAAATCCAAACCGGAAAATTACCTTTTTGATGAATTTGACCGCTGTGGCTGCATCACACTTGCTCACAGGCTCTGCCTCAATCCACTTTGTAAACTTATCCACCACCACAAGTAGATGAGTTTTCTGATCTTGGGATCTCTTAAAGGGTCCAACCATATCAAGCCCCCAAGTCACAAACAGCCAGGTTATTGGTATCATCCGGAGCTCTTGTGCCGGAACAAGGGCCCGTCGCGAAAACTTCTGACAAGCATCACACTTCCGGACTAGATCCGCCGCATCAGCATGAGCTATTAACCAATAGAAACCATGTCGAAAAGCCTTAGCCACAAATGATTTTGAACCGGCGTGATGACCACAATCCCCTTCATGGATCTCGCGAAGAATCTCACAACCTTCCTCGGCTGATACACACCGCTGAAATGCTCTAGAAACGCTGCGATGATGAAGTTCCCCGTTTGCAATTGTCATGGACTTAGAACGCCGGACTATCTGTCATGCCTCTATTTCATCATCCGGCAGCTCTCCTCAGCTCAGATACGCCAAATAGGGCAGCGTCCAATCCGGAATAACATGAAGTGCGGCAACTAACTGTGCCTCCGGATCAGGGACAACCAGGTCTTCCTCGGATGTTACTTGTACTGATGGACTGTGCAGCTCATCCAAAAAAGTATTTGGTGGTACTGGTTTACGTTGAGAACCCAGCCGACTTAAAGCATCAGCCGCTTCATTCTTTCGCCGGTCTATGTGGTCCACTTGATACCCTTTGAAATATCCAGCCATTGCTTCCACTTCTCGTCTGTAAGCTGCCATGAGAGGATCCCTTGAATCCCACTTGCCTGAAACTTGCTGTGCCACCAAATCTGAATCGCCGAAGCACTTGACCCGGCTCAAGTTCATCTCCTTTGCCATCCGCAAGCCATGAAGTAATGCTTCATATTCCGCTGCATTATTAGTACAAGGAAACAATAAACGGAGGACGTAACGAAACTTATCACCTCGCGGGGAAGTTAAAACAACTCCAGCCCCCGAGCCTTCTGTTGGAAATATGCCCTAGAGGCAATAATAAAAGAGTTATTATTATATTTCCTTGTTCATGATAATCGTTTATTATCCATGCTATAATTGTATTGATTGGAAACTCATATACATGTGTGGATAAATAGACAAACTTTGTGTCCCTAGTAAGCCTCTTCAGGACTAGCTCGTTGATCAAAGATGACCGCGGTTTCCAGGTCATAGACATGAGTTGTCATTTGATAACGGGATCACATCATTAGGAGAATGATGTGATGGACGAGACCCAAACGTTAAACATAGCTTTTGATCGTATCAGTTATCGCTATAGTTTTCTGCATGTCAAGTATAAGTTCCTATGACCATGAGATCATGTAACTCACTGACACCGTAGGAGTGCTTTGTGTGTGCCAAACGTCGCAACGTAACTGGGTGACTATAAAGGTACTCTACAGGTATCTCCGAAGGTGTCTATTGAGTTGACATGGATCGAGACTGGGATTTGTCACTCCGTGTGACGGAGAGGTATCTCCGGGCCCACTCGGTAATACATCATCTCAATGAGCTCAAAGTGATTAAGTAGTTAGTCACGGGATTATGTATTACGGTAACGAGTAAAGAGACTTGCCGGTAACGAGATTGAACTAGGTATAGAGATACCGACGATCGAATCTCGGGCAAGTAACATACCGACGAGACAAAGGGAACTGTATACGGGATTGCCTGAATCCTTGACATCGTGGTTCATCCGATGAGATCATCGAGGAACATGTGGGAACCAATATGGGTATCCAGATCCCGCTATTGGTTATTGACCTGGGAGTGTCTCGGTCATGTCTACATGGTTTCCGAACCCGCAGGGTCTACACACTTAAGGTTCGGTGACGCTAGGGTTGTTAGTGAGAACAGTGCATGGTTACCGAAGGTTGTTTGGAGTCCCGGATGAGATCCCGGACATGACGAGGGTCTCCGGAATGGTCCGGGGACGAAGATTGATATATAGGATGAGAGTGATCGGAGTCCGGAAGTATACCGGGGAGCATCGGGAAATCGGCGGATGACCGAAAGGGGTTTCGGGGGTCCCGGAAGGAGTTTCGGGCCTAATGGGCCACAAAGGGGGGACACAACAGCCCTCATAGGGCTGTGCGCCCCCCTGGGCCCTCTCCTCATGCGCCAAGAGGGGTGGACCCCCCTAGGGCTGCCGCACCCCTTTAGGCTTGGGGGGCAAGGCACCTGGGGGGGAAACCCTAGCCCCAGGGGGCGCCGCCCCCTCCCCATCTGCCCTGGCCGCCGGCCCCTAGGGGAAACCCTAGGGCGCCCCCTCCCCTCTACTCCCCCTATATAAAGAGAGGCAGAGGGAGGGCAGCCACACACGTTTGTGCCTCGGTGCTGCCCTCCCTCTCCCACATCCATCTTCGTTTTCTCGCGGTGCTTGGCGAAGCCCTGCTGGAATCCTCCACCACCATCTCGACCACGCCGTCGTGCTGCCGGTGTCTCCATCAACCTCTCCTTCCCCCTTGCTGGATCAAGA
This sequence comes from Secale cereale, assembly GCA_902687465.1. Lineage (NCBI taxonomy): Eukaryota > Viridiplantae > Streptophyta > Magnoliopsida > Poales > Poaceae > Secale > Secale cereale. The sequence goes on along the minus strand of LR738715.1, from coordinate 743,541,459 downwards.
AGGAGGAGACGTCCCTGAGCTGTACGTGTGAAGAACGCGGAGGCACCGTTGCTTCGGTGCTTGGATCTTCAGCGATCTGAATCGCGGCGAGTACGACTCCATCAACCGCGTTCTTGAACGCTTCCACTTAGCGATCTACAAGGGTATGTGGATCCAACTCTCCCCTCGTAGATGCATCTCCTAGATTGATCTTGGTGAACGTAGGAAAAATTTTTGTTTCCCATGCAACGTTCCCCTACAGTTGTATCAGAGCCAGGTTCTTGCGTAGATGCTTTCACGAGTAGAACACAAAAGGGTTTGTGGACGTTGATGTTTAGATTGCTTCCCTCCTTAGTCTTTCTTGATTCAGCGGTGTTATGGGATGAAGCGGCCCGGACCAACTTTACATGTCCACGTACATGAGACCGGTTCCATCGACAGACATGTGACTTTTGTTGCATAAGATGGCTGGCGGGTGTCTGTCTCTCCTATCTTAGTTGAATCGGAACAGAACAAGGCGGTCCTTGTAGAAGGTTAAATAGCAACTTAAATATCACCGTTGTGGCTTTGCGTAGGTAAGAAGCGTTCTTGCTAGATACCCATAGCAGCCACGTAAAACATGCAACAACAAATTAGAGGACGTCTAACTTGTTTTTGCAGGGTATGTATGTGATATGATATGGCCAATGACATGATGAAATATATTTGATGTATGAGATGATCATGTTGTAATAGTTAATATCGACTTGCATGTCGATGTATACGGCAACCGGCAGGAGCCATAGGGTTGTCTTTAATTTTTGTATGACCTGCATGTCAATCATTAAGCGCTTTGTAATGCTTTACTTTATCGCTAAACGGTAGCAATAGTAGTAAGAGCATGGTGGGCGCGCGACAACCCCGATGGCGACACGATGATGGAGATCATGATGATGGGGATCATGGTGTGGCGCCGGTGACGATGGAGATCATGCCGGTGCTTTGGAGATGGAGATCAAAAGCACGAGTTGATGGCCATATCATGTCACTTATGATTTGCATGTGATGTTAATCCTTTTATGCATCTTATTTTGCTTAGGACGACGGTAGCATTATAAGATGATCCTTCACTAAAATTTCAAGATAAAATTGTGTTCCCCCCGAGTGTGCGCCGTTGCGAAGGTTCGTCGTTTCGAAGCACCACGTGATGATCGGGTGTGATAGACTCTACGTTCGCATACAACGGGTGCAAGCCAGTTTTGCACATGCAGAACACTCGGGTTAGACTTGACGAGCCTAGCATGTACAGACATGGCCTCGGAACACGGAAGATCGAAAGGTCGAGCATGAGTCATATAGTAGATATGATCAACATGTAGATGTTCACCATTGACACCACCTCATCTCACGTGATGATCGGACTTGGGTTGGTGAATCTGGATCATGTCACGCTCGAATGACCAGAGGGATGTCAATTTGAGTGCGAGTTATAAATAATTTGATTAGGTAATAACTCACTTATTATGAACAATAGTCTAAAATGTCTTTGCAAATCTTTTGTTGTAGATGGCTCGCGCAGTAGCTCCCCTGAATTTTAATGCGTTCCTAGAGAAAGCTAAACTGAAAGATGATGGGAGCAACTTTGTGGACTGGCTCCGCAATCTGAGGATCATCCTCACAGCTGCCCAAAAGGTTTATGTCTTAAATGCACCGCTAGGTGAACCCCCCGCTCCTCAGGCCTCTACGGACGTTATGAATGCCTGGCAGTCGCGTTCGGATGACTACTCAATAGTGCAGTGTGCCATATTGTATAGCTTGGAAGGAGGACTTCAAAGGCGTTTTGAACGTCATGGAGCATATGAGATGTTCCAGGAGTTGAAGTTCATCTTTGAAAAGAATGCCAAGATCGAGAGGTATGAGACCACCGATAAATTCTTTGCTTGCAAGATGGAGGAGAATTCGTCTGTCAGTGAGCACTTACTGAAGATGTCTGGGTACTATACCCGCATAGCTGATCTGGGACTTGTGTTCCCGGACGAGGCTATCATTGACAGAATTCTCCAGTCACTCCCGCCTAGCTACAAGAGCTTCGTACAGTAGTATAACATGCAAGGGATGAACAAAACCATCGCCGAGCAGTTTTCGATGCTGAAAGTCGCTGAGGCAGACATCCAGAAGGAGTATCAAGTGTTGATGGTCAATAAAACCACCAGTTTCAAGAAGAATGGCAAGGGCAAGAAGGGTAACTCTAAGAAGGGTGGCAAGGCAGTTGCTCATCCAGTGAAGAAACCCAAGGCTGGGCCCAAGCCAGAGACTGAGTGTTTCTATTGCAAGGGGAACGGCCACTGGAAGCGGAACTGCCCCAAGTATCTGGCAGATAAGAAGGGGGCCAACAACAACAACAAGCAAGGTATATGTGATATACATGTTATTGATGTGTACCTTACCAACTCTCGTTGTAGTGCCTGGGTATTTGATACCGGTTCGGTTGCTCACATTTGCAACTCTAAACAGGAACTGCGGAATAAACGGAGGCTGGCGAAGGACGAAGTGACGATGCGCGTGGGAAATGGTTCCAAGGTTGATGTGATCGCCGTCGGCACGCTCGCTCTTCGATTACCATCGGGATTAGTTATGAACCTGAATAATTGTTATTTAGTGCCTGCGTTAAGCATGAACATTATATCTGGATCTTGTTTGATGCGAGACGGTTACTCATTTAAATCAGAGAATAAAGGTTGTTCTATTTATATGGGTAATATCTTTTATGGTCATGCACCCGAAGTGAGGGGTTTATTCTTATTGAATCTCGATAGTGATGATACACATGTTCATAACATTGATGCCAAAAGATGTAGAGTTGATAATGATAATACCACTTTCTTGTGGCACTGCCGTCTGGGTCATATCGGCGTGAAACGCATGAGGAAGCTCCATGCTGATGGACTTTTGGAGTCTCTTGATTTTGAATCACTTGACATATGCGAGCCGTGCCTCATGGGCAAGATGACGAGGACCCCGTTTTCAGGCACAATGGAACGGGCAAGTGACTTATTGGAAATCATACATACTGATGTGTGTGGCCCGATGAGTGTCACGGCACGCGGTGGATATCGTTACTTTCTTACCTTCACTGACGACTTGAGTAGATACGGGTATATTTACTTGATGAAGCATAAGTCTGAAACGTTTGAAAAGTTCAAGCAATTTCAGAGTGAAGTTGAGAATCATCGTAACAAGAAGATCAAATTCCTACGATCTGATCGAGGGGGAGAGTATCTGAGTTATGAGTTTGGCAATCACTTAAGAAAATGTGGAATCGTTTCACAGTTGACGCCACCTGGAACACCACAGCGTAATGGTGTGTCCGAACGTCGTAATCGGACCCTATTAGATATGGTGCGTTCTATGATGTCTCTTGCCGATTTGCCACTATCGTTTTGGGGATATGCGTTAGAGACAGCTGCATTCACTTTAAATAGGGCTCCATCCAAGTCCGTTGAGACAACACCGTATGAACTATGGTTTGGTAAGAAACCTAAGTTGTCTTTTCTCAAGGTTTGGGGTTGCGATGCTTATGTCAAAAGGCTTCAGCCAGAAAAGCTCGAACCCAAAGCGGACAAATGTGTCTTCATAGGATACCCAAAAGAAACTGTTGGGTACGCCTTCTATCTCAGATCCGAAGGCAAAGTGATTGTCGCTAAGAACGGGTCCTTTCTCGAGAAAGAGTTTCTCTCGAAAGAATTGAGTGGGAGGAAGGTAGAACTTGATGAGGTTATTGAACCTCTGCTTCAACCAGAGAGTTGCGCAGCACAGAAAGATGTTTTTGTGGAGCCTGCAGCGGTTGAAGAGGAAGCCAATGATGATGATCAAGAAGCTTCTGATCAAGTTACTACCGAACCTCGTAGGTCGACAAGGGTACGCACTGCACCTGAGTGGTATGGTAACCCTGTCTTGGAGGTCATGTTGTTAGACAACGGTGAACCTATGAGCTATGGAGAAGCGATGGTGGGCCCGGATTCCGACAAATGGTTAGAGGCCATGAAATCCGAGATGGGATCCATGTATGAAAACAAAGTATGGACTTTGGAAGTATTACCTGAAGGGCGGAAGGCCATTCAGAATAAATGGATTTTTAAGAGGAAGACGGACGCTGACGGTAATGTCACCGTGTATAAAGCTCGACTTGTGGCAAAGGGTTTTTCACAAGTTCAAGGGATTGACTACGATGAGACTTTCTCACCCGTAGCGATGCTTAAATCCGTCCGAATCATGTTAGCAATAGCTGCATATTTCGATTATGAAATTTGGCAGATGGATGTCAAAACAGCGTTCCTTAACGGTTTTCTTAAGGAAGAGTTGTATATGATACAACCGGAAGGTTTTGTCGATCCAGAGAATGCTGACAAAGTATGCAAGCTCCAGCGTTCCATTTATGGGCTGGTGCAAGCATCTCGGAGTTGGAATCTTCGCTTTGATGAGGTGATCAAAGCGTTTGGGTTTGTACAAGTTTACAATGAGGCTTGTATTTACAAGAAAGTGAGTGGGAGCTCTATAGCGTTTCTAATATTATATGTGGATGACATATTGCTGATTGGAAACAATATAGAATTTTTGGATAGCGTGAAGGGGTATTTGAACAAGAGTTTTTCAATGAAGGATCTCGGTGAAGCTGCTTTCATATTGGGCATCAAGATCTATAGAGATAGATCAAGACGCTTGATAGGACTTTCACAAAGTACATACCTTGATAAAGTTTTGAAGAAGTTCAAAATGGATCAATCCAAGAAGGGGTTCTTGCCGGTATTGCAAGGTACAAAGTTGAGTAAGACTCAATGCCTAGTGACTGCGGAAGATAGAGAAAAGATGAGTGTCGTCCCCTATGCTTCAGCCATAGGCTCTATCATGTATGCAATGCTGTGCACAAGACCAGATGTCAGCCTTGCCATAAGTATGGCCGGAAGGTTTCAAAGTAATCCTGGTATGGATCACTGGACAGCGGTCAAGAATATCCTAAAGTACCTGAAAAGGACTAAGGAAATGTTTCTCGTTTATGGAGGTGATCAAGAGCTCGTCGTAAAGGGTTACGTCGATGCAAGCTTTGACACTGATCCGGATGACTCTAAGTCTCAAACCGGATACGTATATATTCTCAACGGGGGAGCGGCAAGCTGGTGCAGTTCCAAGCAAAGCGTGGTAGCCGATTCTACATGCGAAGCGGAGTACATAGCTGCCTCGGAGGCGGCAAAGGAAGGTGTCTGGATGAAGGAGTTCATGACAGATCTTGGAGTTGTGCCTAGTGCACTAAACCCAATGACTCTGTTCTGTGACAACACTGGTGCCATTGCTCTAGCCAAGGAACCAAGGTTTCACAAGAGGACCAGACACATAAAGCGACGCTTCAATTCCATCCGCGATTCAGTCAAGGAGGAGGACATAAGCATTTGCAAAGTACTCACGGATTTGAATGTTGCAGATCCGTTGACTAAGCCACTTCCACGGGCTAAGCATGATCAACACCAAGACTCTATGGGTGTTAGATTCATTACCTTGTAATGCTAGATTATTGACTCTAGTGCAAGTGGGAGACTGTTGGAAATATGCCCTAGAGGCAATAATAAAAGAGTTATTATTATATTTCCTTGTTCATGATAATCGTTTATTATCCATGCTATAATTGTATTGATTGGAAACTCATATACATGTGTGGATAAATAGACAAACTTTGTGTCCCTAGTAAGCCTCTTCAGGACTAGCTCGTTGATCAAAGATGACCGCGGTTTCCAGGTCATAGACATGAGTTGTCATTTGATAACGGGATCACATCATTAGGAGAATGATGTGATGGACGAGACCCAAACGTTAAACATAGCTTTTGATCGTATCAGTTATCGCTATAGTTTTCTGCATGTCAAGTATAAGTTCCTATGACCATGAGATCATGTAACTCACTGACACCGTAGGAGTGCTTTGTGTGTGCCAAACGTCGCAACGTAACTGGGTGACTATAAAGGTACTCTACAGGTATCTCCGAAGGTGTCTGTTGAGTTGACATGGATCGAGACTGGGATTTGTCACTCCGTGTGACGGAGAGGTATCTCCGGGCCCACTCGGTAATACATCATCTCAATGAGCTCAAAGTGATTAAGTAGTTAGTCACGGGATTATGTATTACGGTAACGAATAAAGAGACTTCCCGGTAACGAGATTGAACTAGGTATAGAGATACCGACGATCGAATCTCGGGCAAGTAACATACCGACGAGACAAAGGGAACTGTATACGGGATTGCCTGAATCCTTGACATCGTGGTTCATCCGATGAGATCATCGAGGAACATGTGGGAACCAATATGGGTATCCAGATCCCGCTATTGGTTATTGACCTGGGAGTGTCTCGGTCAAGTCTACATGGTTTCCGAACCCGCAGGGTCTACACACTTAAGGTTCGGTGACGCTAGGGTTGTTAGTGAGAACAGTGCATGGTTACCGAAGGTTGTTCGGAGTCCCGGATGAGATCCCGGACATGAAGAGGGTCTCCGGAATGGTCCGGGGACGAAGATTGATATATAGGATGAGAGTGATCGGAGTCCGGAAGTATACCGGGGAGCATCGGGAAATCGGCGGATGACCGAAAGGGGTTTCGGGGGTCCCGGAAGGAGTTTCGGGCCTAATGGGCCACAAAGGGGGGACACAACAGCCCTCATAGGGCTGTGCGCCCCCCCTGGGCCCTCTCCTCATGCGCCAAGAGGGGTGGACCCCCCTAGGGCTGCCGCACCCCCTTAGGCTTGGGGGGCAAGGCACCTGGGGGGAAACCCTAGCCCCAGGGGGCGCCGCCCCCTCCCCATCTGCCCTGGCCGCCGGCCCCTAGGGGAAACCCTAGGGCGCCCCCTCCCCTCTACTCCCCCTATATAAAGAGAGGCAGAGGGAGGGCAGCCACACATGTTTGTGCCTCAGTGCTGCCCTCCCTCTCCCACATCCATCTTCGTTTTCTCGCGGTGCTTGGCGAAGCCCTGCTGGAATCCTCCACCACCATCTCCACCACGCCGTGGTGCTGCCGGTGTCTCCATCAACCTCTCCTTCCCCCTTGCTGGATCAAGAAGGAGGAGACGTCCCCGAGCTGTACGTGTGAAGAACGCGGAGGCACCGTTGCTTCGGTGCTTGGATCTTCAGCGATCTGAATCGCGGCGAGTACGACTCCATCAACCGCGTTCTTGAACGCTTCCGCTTAGCGATCTACAAGGGTATGTGGATCCAACTCTCCCCTCGTAGATGCATCTCCTAGATTGATCTTGGTGAACGTAGGAAAAATTTTTGTTTCCCATGCAACGTTCCCCTACACCTTCTAACTGTCTTGAACCGTCAAAGTGAATCGTCCAGTAAGTAAGATCCGGCTTCTCCTCTGGTGTTTGTAATTCCGTCCAATCATTGATGAAATCCACCAATGCCTGAGATTTTATAGCGGTGCGTGGCACATATTTCAACTCATGCGGGCTGAGCTCAATGGCCCACTTCGCCACTCTACCCGTAGCTTCTCTGTTCTAGATTATGTCCCCCAACGGTGCTGAACTAACCACGGTTATCGGATGACCCTGGAAATAGTGCTTCAACTTCCGGTTTGCCATGAACACACCATACACCAGCTTCTGCCAATGTGGGTACCTCTGCTTAGACTCAATGAGTACCTCACTCATGTAATAAACCGGACGCTGAACCGGATATTCTTTCCCTGCTTCCTTGCGTTCCACCACGATTGCCACACTAACTGCTCGTGCGTTGGCGGCGACGTATAACAGCAAAGGTTCGTTATCAACAGGGGCAGCCAGGACCGGTGGCCCTGCCACCTGTCGCTTCAAATCGTCAAACGCAGCATTTGCCTCATCACTCCATATAAACCGATCCGTCTTTCTCAGCATCTGATAAAGCGGAATTGCCTTCTCCCCCAAACGGCTAATAAACCGGCTCAATGCTGTGATCTGGCCAGCGATACGCTGAACATCATTAATGCAAACCGGTTTTGTTAAAGATGTGATTGCCTTGATCTTCTCCGGATTAGCATCTATTCCTCTGTTTGACACCAAAAACCCAAGGAGCTTGCCTGCCGGAACACCGAAAGCACACTTCTCCGGATTAAGCATCATCTTATAAGCCCGAAGATTGTCAAAGGTCTCCTTGAGGTCCTCTATCAGTGTCTCTTCCTTCCTTGACTTCACCACGATATCGTCCACATAAGCATGAACATTTCTCCCTATCTGCCCCTTAAGACAGTTCTTCACGCAACGCTGATAAGTTGCTTGGGCACTCTTGAGCCCAAAAGGCATAGATACATAGCAAAAGGCACCAAAAGGAGTTATGAAAGCTGTCTTCTCTTGGTCCTTAACTGCCATCTTGATCTGGTGATATCCCGAGTACGCATCCAAAAAACTTAGCCGCTCACATCCCGCTGTGGCATCGATAATCTGATCAATGCGAGGGAGAGCAAAAGGATCTGTTGGACAACCTTTATTGAGGTCTGTATAGTCCACACACATTCTCCATTTTCCATTCTTCTTTAGCACCAACACCGGATTAGCCAACCACTCTGGGTGAAAAACTTCCACTATGAACCCTGCAGCCAAAAGTCTGGCCACCTCCTCTCCTATAGCCTTGCGCCTCTCTTCATTGAAGCGGCGCAGATACTACTTGACCGGTTTAAACTTCGGATCAATATTAAGACTGTGATCAGCGAGTTCCCTCGGTATACCTGGCATGTCTAAAGGTTTCCATGCAAAGATATCCCGGTTCTCACGGATGAACTCGATGAGCGCGCTTTCCTATTTGGGATCAAGGTTAGCGCTGATCGTGAACTGCTTGGATGAATCACCCGGTACAAAATCAACTTGCTTGGTCTCCTCTGCCGATTTAAATTTCAGCGCCGGATCATGCTCTGTAGTTGGCTTCTTCAACGGGGTCATATCTGCCGGATCAACATTATCCTTATAAAATTTTAACTCCTCGGTAGCACATACTGCCTCTGCGTAAGCAGTGTCTCCCTCTTCACACTCCAACGCAACCTTGCGACTTCCGTGAACCGTGATTGTGCCCTTGTGACCCGGCATCTTGAGTTGCAGGTAAACATAACACGGTCTGGCCATAAACTTGGCATAAACTGTCCTCCCAAACAGAGCGTGATAAGGGCTCCGGATCTTGACGACTTCGAAAGTTATCATCTCTGACCTGGAATCATGCTCATCTCCAAAGGTAACTTCTAAGTCAATTTTCCCAACTGGATAAGCTTACTTACCTGGGACCACCCCGTGGAACACCGTGTTTGACTGCCTCAGCTTCTTATCCGTCAAGCCCATTCGACGGAAGGTCTCGTAATATAAGATATTGATGCTGCTGCCGCCGTCCATAAGAACTTTAGTGAACTTATAGCCTCCCACCTGTGGTGCCACCACCAAGGCCAAATGGCCCGGATTATCTACCCGCATCGGGTGATCCTCCCTGCTCCATACAATGGGCTGCTCTGACCAGCGCAGGAATTGCGGTGTCGCCGGTTCAACAGCGTGGACTGCCCGCTTTAGAACCTTCTAATCTCGTTTACACAGACTTGTGGTGAACACATGATATTGCCCACTGCTCAACTCCTTCGGATTACTCTGATATCCGGATTGCGGTTGCTGTTGCTGAAGCTGCTGATTACCCAGGTTATTGTGATTACCTTGGCCCTGCTGTTGGCTGCCTTGGTTATTATAGCCACCCTGACCATGCGGCGGATTACCCTGGTTATTATAACCACCTTGACCATATTGATTATTGCCCCGGCCATGATAACCATTGCTATTGCCCCGATATCCTGATCCGGAGCTGTTTCCCTGATGACCTGGACCATAGAACCCTGGGCCTGAACCACCACTCGGAGGCCTTTCATTAGAATTGAAGCGGCCCGCTATGGCTTCCATCAAGGGCCTGCATTCTCCTATAGTGTGTTTCGCTGGTTGTCCCCTTGTGCTATGTTTCGGACAAGGCTGACTTAACTCCTGGTCCCAACTAACATTTCCTCCGCCGGTTTGTGGGGGTGGTTTGCCCCTATTGCGCTGGAAACCATCTTGAACTTGGGTATTGGCCACGAAATCAGAGCCACCCTCCGCCTTTCGCTTGCCCAAGAAGCTTGTTGTAGCCGGATTACCCTGCGCCGGTTTACCGGGCTTGTTGACTTTCCCTGCTTTGTCTCCCTCCGCTTCTGGGTACTTAGTGTTGTCCGAGTCCCCATACTTCACCAAAGCACTCATGAGAGTTCCCATATCGTTACAATCTCGTTTAAGCCGTCCCAGTTTTAGCTTTAGAGACTCAAACCGGCAATTGTTCTCTAAGGTCACTATTGCCGTACTGGGATTGATACTATTTGAAGAATGCAAGATCTCTGATACTCGCCGCACCCATGCACTTGTAGATTCCTACTCTCCTTGCACACATGCTGCTAAATCCACTATTGACATCGGCTGCTTGCATGTATCCTTGAAATTTTTGATAAACTGGTGACGTAGCTCTCCCCATGACCCGATCGAATTTGGGGGTAAACCCTTTAGCCAGGTCCGGGCTGTACCTTCAAGCATCAGAGTAAAGTACATTGCACAAGCCGCTTCATCTACATCCGGCATCTCCATGGCCATCTCGTAACTCTCAACCCAAGCTTCAGGAGCCAAATCTGCGGTGTAATTAGGCACCTTACGTGGCCCTTTGAAATCCTTGGGCAGCTTCACGCTTCGTATAGCGGGGATAAGACACTGTACCCCAAAGGAACTCGTTGTGACTCCTGTCTCCGCCGTGGTCGTGTGAACCGGCGTCGTCTGACGGATTTCCTCCCGGGCTACCAACCTAACCCGGTTTACATCCTGAGCTTGTGCAGCCGCACCTGCCGGATTATCTTGTCTGTGCCGATGCCGCCTGCGTTCACTACTAGACACTTTCGGTTCCTCCCAATGCCTAGTGTAACTCCGGCTGGGACGTGGTGTTGAATGTAACCTTTCCCTGCTATGAGAATATGCTTGTTGTTGTATCAACGCCGTGTCGAGTAGATCCTTAACCCTGCGTGCCTCCAATGCCACCGGAGACGTCCCCTCAATAGGTAAAGCGGCCAAGCGTGAAGCAGTTGCACCGATATTGTCCAAAGGATTCGAGTAATGACCCGGAGGGGTAGGAACGTGAGGTGTAGATGTGATCCGTCGATCTTGCTCTGCAGTCACTACTACAGGAAGTAGCTTTGGTAACACATCCCTGTAACACAAGAAAACATGTGTTACTGGTTGAAATCGCGGTAACACAACATTTGTGTCCACACCTAAGTTGTAACACATTCTATGGGAAGTGTTACGATGTTGTAACACATATTCCACATGCGTCGAATGTGTTACAGTGTTGTAACACATTATTTATGCCGGGTGAGAGAGTGTTACAAGATTGTAACACATATATGATATGCAATGTTGTGTTACAAGTTTGTAACACATATGTGATCTACGTAGGTAAATGTTACACACGTAATAATATTGGATTGAATTTTTCTTTCTTGTCATAAGAAGACTTGTTGCAAGATGCATGCGATCAATTCTTCGGTCGATCCCATCGTAGCACGTGGCCTCTGAGCTAATAGTTATGGGCTTGTGTCATCCACATGTTAGCTACATATATAAGTTTAGAGGATGTGTGTTTGCTTACTGGCAGGATATATTAGGATAAAACAATTGGCGTAGCCCAGCTACCAAAGCGCACAGAAAACAGGACTCAAACTAGCAGCTGGCTGTTTCCTGGAGTTTCTTCTAAAAAAAGATGTTTCCCTGTACCAAATTCTAAAAAAGACTGGATGAGAGTGCAAACTCAAAGTTTTGTGCTTTGTACTGTGCGTGTGTTCGTAATCTTATAAATACTTTTTCTCTAATCTTTATATGAAAGATGTGCAACTCTTTTCGGTATTAAAAAACATGTTTTCTGCTTCCAAAATTTGTTAAAATTAAAAGGTGTGCCAGCTACTTTTAATTAATTTTGGACTTAATTAATTTAATATGCTTTGAAGATTTGTTGATCTGTATTTTTATTATAAAGTATAAAAGTATGTTGACGTGTTGTATTTGGGAAGCGCTTTCTGATAGAAGGTATACTGTATGTTGACATGTTATATCTGTGACTTTTTTTATTAGTTGGACCACCCTTATCCAGAATCCTGGCTAAAACATGTAAAAACAAGTACTAATCCATGCTTCCCTAAAAGAAAAGGTACTAATTCGTGCTACCTATCATTGAGGTGGGCCAATCAGTTTTAGAAATTAGCAAAATAAGACAAATTCAATTCTAGAAAATAGATAATAGTATATACAGTTTTGTTTGTTCAAATTGTCGAGATAGGGAGACATATTCAATAGATACTATTTCGTTTAATTGGAATAATGAAAACCTAAATTTGAATGCATTTTTATAGCTGGGTTCAAAGAGCAAAAATCGTGAGAAAGTTGAGTGTCGTCAGCAGTACATTGAACTTTCTACTTGGTACATGAGACTTCAATCAACATTGAACTTTCATCTTGCACATGAGAGTCTAGTCTTTTAACCATCTAATGTAATTATCAGCCAGAGAAGTATATGTAGAGAAACTAAAACATTCATAGTGCTTTAGGATAGATTCGGACTTTAGAAAAATTGGCAACATGTGATCGCAAAACATGATGTTTAAACACTGCAAGAGTATGCCAACTCTGAACTGTTAACCAAAGTACAAAAAAAGTTCCAAACAAGCTTTGTGTATCTCAATTCTGGAACGTTGTTGACCAAAGTACAAAATGATGTTCCAAACAAGGATGCGGTGTCGCAGCTGACCGAATTACCAAGCATGAATATAAGAGTATACTAAGTTTTGACCAACACATGGTCTCACACAGCAGTATATCACCAAGCAAGTTGGTCAAGTACTCAGCAGAATGCCAGCAAGCAGAAAAGAGTAGGCTGTTTTGTACCAACACAAAGCACACAGCCGACCACCCCCTCCATGCGTCCATGTAGCATGCAGTCTGAACCTGTAGCATGCAGCCAAAATAATTCAAAACATGAACAAGAAAATAGAAGAGACATTTTGTGCTACTTTTATCACTAAAATTTCATATCTGATATGAAAGTGTCAAGTGTCAACCCATCATAAAAGAAAGAATGGAGAAAACATAATTGAAGAAAGGAAATATTGAACAACAAATTATATTAGAGATAAAAATCACATCTTGCAAATTGAATATGGAAACATAAGAACATATTGCTACTAACCTCAACTATTCTTCGTCGATCGAAGCATTATTAGCATCCACTATTGTCCTCTCAACGTCCGTTCTAACCCAATGTTGTTCAATGTTCTTTCTTTTCAAAATATCTCCAAGCTGTGAAACATGGAATGGCTCATTTTCTGTCTACGCTTCCCATTCCAAGTTGCCTAAGTCATACACATCTCTAGGCTTTGGCAACTTCATTACCACAGACCAACCTGGACTCAATTCATCTTCCACATAGAACACTTGATTCGCCTGGTTAGGGAAAATAAAAGGCTCATGCTCAATCTTTTCTCCTTTGTGTATTAGATGTGAGAAGTTGACAAGTGTGTAACCGTACTTTGTCTTTTTTCATTCCTGCTTCTGAGAACACATTAACCCAATCACATTTAAACAACACCACTAAGAACTGTCCATAGTAGTTTAGCTCGACAATATCAATTACCCTCCCGTAGTACCTCACATCACGTAAAACAGGATTGGCATCACGTGCTGAATCATAATTATATGTTTTTGCAGTTACCATGTCTCCACTATTCTGTGTCTCTTTATCCAAGCGTTTAGGCCTAAAATGGTAGCCTCGGGAGTTGAAAGCGCAATATCTTTTGGTTGCATGAACTGGGCCCCGGGCGAGCAATGTAATATCCTTTTCAATGGTGTGGATGCCACTTTCCTTCTCCAACTTCTTCGGGGTTGCTTTTTTCCTTTCCTTGTTAGTTAGCATGGTTTTATCAGGTTTGTTTTTCCACCTTGATGCTCCACATACTGAGCAAAAGTCATCATTAGCCTTCTCTTTCCAAAAAAGCTGACAATCTTTTTCACAAACATGAATTCTCTCATAACTAAGCCCAAGCTTTCCAATGATCTTCTTGGCCTCGGCAAAAGTTCCAGGTAAATTCTTACCATTTGGAATTGCTTGCTGTAGAACCGCTAGCAAATCATTTATAGATTTATTACTCCACTTGTTAGTGGATTTTATGTTGAACAGGAGCACACGGAAAGAAAGTTTTGATAGTTCACACCCATCCCACAAAGGTACATCTGCATCACTCAACAAGTCATAAAAAGCTTGGGTTTCAGGATCTGGTCCATGTTCTGGATGGTTTGGGTCATCGAAGTCATTCAGTTGAGACCCATTATCTATGTTCCCGAAAACATCATGGACTAGTTGGCGCATATTAGAGTTTATGCCTTCCTGTTTTGACCTTTTTCGTTTGTTCGAGGAGATGTATCCTGCAGTTTCACCATGACAACCCCAAACTGTGTATCCAAGTAGCATTCCATTACACAGCAAATGATCATATACGGTGTTTCGCTTCAACAAGTACCTATTGACACATTTGACACATGGACAATGGATCTTGGCATCTGAACTTTTTCCAGTGTATGCAAAATCAAGAAAACCATCTACGCCAGCCAAGTAGTCTGCACTTGGTCTACGAGAACTGAGTAACTTTTTAATTGTTGTTAGATCCATGGACTCGCTGTGTTAAAGTAGCAAATGTCATTAGTGAATTTATTATAATGCTAAAAAGTTGAATTGTATTGAACCATCGGTACTTTCAAACAACTAATTTATTATAATACAGAATTAATTTCGCACTAATGGCCTCAGCGCAAAATACATTGCTGTGCCTTTTATGACAGAGGAAATAAAGTTGTCTGTTCTAATGGTTGCAAACAGAGGATTGGGGTTCTCACGAATACATCCTGATCCAAATGATGATGTTGCAGCATGCATATTGATTTCTGAATAATTTTGTAATACTGAGCTTAGCCAAAGTGGACATCATATTCTGAAGTATGTGTTGTGACTCACAACACTCTAAATGCAAGATTTCATTTGCAGCTCTAACAGCACAACAAGGCATTGAGATGTGGCTGGTTAGTTTTTCACCAGTTATGGGAAACACAATTGGTACTGTGTGAAGGCAATGGAATTCTGAATTCTGAACATTACGATCTACCGATATACCCAGTACTATTATGTAATGGAACGCGTAGTGTGTTCCTTTAAAGAAAAATTAAAAAGAGAGGCACAGCAGGGAGTTTTGAAGCTCGAGCTCTCAAACCTTAGGTTGGCGCGGCCTGACGACGTGGAGAAGCAGCGGCCCCGCCGTCTCTCTGTCTTCCGTCCGTGGACTCGGGCGGCAGCTCCTGCGGCCGGTGGACGAGTGGATTCGAGCAGCGATAGGAGGCGGCGTGGGCTGTGGACTAGAGCGACCGGTGGACGAGAGGATTCGAGGGGCGATAAGAGGCGGCGTGGGCTGTGGACTAGAGCGACCGGTGGAGGTACGGAATCGAGCGGATGCGACGCCGGGTGTGGACTCGAGCTCCGGCGGCACGGCCTCTCTGTGGCGGCGATGCGGCCAGCGGCAGCGCTCGGGTCGGGCGGCGGCGGAACAGGGGATCGAGGCAAGAGATGAGGAAGGAATCGATAAAGTTTAGATTTTTTTTGGTGTTTTCTTTTTGGGAAATCATTATTATATACTCCTAATTCGTGTCGGTCGCGCAGGAGAGACGTCCAACTCTAATCGTGCGTGTGTGTGCCCACCTCCCAAAGCTTGTTGCCACGCCTCTTTTCTCTACAAGTTTTACATATCCCGTATACGTGTCAAAAAAGGTTTCTTATCAGTATAGCAGCTCTTTTTTTTTATACAATATAGATGCAAGCGCTCGTACATACGCGCATATAGTCACCCATATGAGTACCTCCAAGAGACTGAGCCGACATATCATATAGCAGTTGTCTTTTATCATGTATTTATGCGTTCATGTATTGGTGTCTCGAGTACATGCCAATGGCATGTAAAAAATCGATTGGCATCAAATTGTATATTTGTATTACAAGCAAATACATTTATTTAAGTATAAGTTGCCTCAAAAATGGGTTTGGGTTGGTCGAATTTCATGGGAAGAAAAAAGGACGCGTGGCGAAGCACCGAGGTAGTCGAATGCGGCACCGGGGCAAGTTGTAGCGAGGCACGGAGACACCGACAAGACCTCGGCCAGGAACAAGTGTAGCGTGCGACAGTCGACGAAGGCGGGTCCGAAACTTGACGGTTCCGATGAAAGGGGGGCAGGCCCGCTGGAAAAAATCTAGTGGTTCCGTGGTTTAAAGGGTTGGCCGGGGACGGTGGTGAGGGAGGCAAGGGCTGCAAGGCTGGCGTGGGAGCACCGTGGGCGACAGAGGCTAGCGATTCAACCAAGGGTATGTTGGGCGGTTTGGTGAAGAAGATGAACAACAAAGATAGGATGTTGTACAATGCTATATGGGCGTTGATTTTGCATTAGACGACTCAAAAGATAAATCAACTGATTCAAAATCAGCTTATAGTCGACAAATCTCTAACATATCCATCCTTTATTGGAAAATCGATCAAAATAGATCAGTCAGTTATCACTTGAATAACACTTTAAATCATACGGCTGATCTAGGGGTGGGACAAACCAGTTGATGCCTAGCGCAACCTTTCTCTGTTTTTGGGGAGGGGGAGGGGTGGCATTTGTGGTGATGGAAGTGAACCGAGTTTTTGAACTGTTGGAAGGATGAGATTGTATCGTTGATATTGCATCTCTTTGTTACGATGATATAGGAGGCAAATTGAATCGGCGAGATCGTTATATATGTGTGCACGTCACATTGTTCGGAGGTGCCTTGCTCTCTCACCGCCGGAGTCCCTTGGGAGCACTCGTACTTTACCTGTCTTCTCACATTGCAGCACGCGCGGGGGCTTACCTGTCTTCTCACATTGCAGCACGCGCGGGGGCTTCCCCCCTCAACCGACCTTCCTCTCTAGTCAGTGACAGATCATCAATCAATTCCTCGCGTGTACATGAATCTCTTTTCCCCGGCCAGGTCGTCGGACTCCACAGGCGGCGTGGGCACGCAACACTCGCAACATCCATGCCAGGACGCGTCAGTGGAGGCGCACCATCAGTCCACCACCTCGGAGTCGTCGGAGGTGGCAGTACGAACGAAGGTAAGTAATTGTTTTTTTACCACGTTTCCTATACAAATTCACAAAATTATATTATTATATTCATTTCATAAAGTAATTACTATTTATAACTATTTTTTTTTCAATACTGAAATAAATACAAATATGCTCCATTATTTCTATTTTAAACATTTCCCGAATTATTTGTAGATCTAACTAATATTTTTTCTCCAAACAAAAAAAATGTCAAACAGTCTCCGGATTATTCCCGCAAAAAATTCCTTCCAGATCTCAATTTCCCTCCTCCACTTCTCGATGGGCAAAAAAATCCCTCCAAAGCTCCCAATTTATTCCCGTTTAATTTCCCCTCGAGTTAACTAACGAAGGGCTAAATAAATTAGATCTCTAATCATATCTGCATCATTCGCGCCGCCCTCAAAGCCCCATCTCGGCGGCCTCCATCGCCGCCCCCCAGCGGCCACCTCGCCGCCCCCCACAGCGGCCACCTCGTCGCCCCTCCAACGCCCGCTGCATCCTCATCCAACGCCACCTTTCAGCGGCCACCCACGCGCCTGTCTGTACGTCAATGCCCGATTGAAACCATCGCTGCATAGATCTGCCTCAGTGTGGCTTACATCGTTGCGGCAACGACATCGTCGATCCTCAACTCCGGAACTAAATCCAGAAGGACCACACCATTCTGGCCGCTGGTATCGATCTAAACTCCAATTTGGATGTTTTCTCCCTTGTCCGCCTGACTGAGTCTCTTTCTCCCTTTGTTTCCTCTCTGAATCTGGTATTATGTTTGTGCATACCAGACAGTAAATCAACCAGTGGTTAATTTAGGATAAGAATTGAGGGTGGACTGTAATCATTAGTCATTGTGTTAAACTGAGATACGATTTATAGTCTGGTTTTTATGCACTGCAGAAGTAGTACCATGTTCTCTGATTTTTTTTTATTCCTCTGCAGTTTTGTGTGCTACAAGCGTACGCATTAGTATTCTCAACATGAATGTTGGCAACATTACCATCGATCTTAGCATCTATACGTGAAATGTTAGCTGCCATTTCCCCCCTCTTTGTAGTTTAAGATTTCAGTCTTTAACCCCCTGATTTTGTAGGCTATAATCCCCTGATTAGTGCTGATATATGCAGCAGTTATACAAAACTGGGGCCCCAGACCATGTACTCTGAAATTCAGAGTATATCTTATACAGTATTGATAGTACTATGAAATTCATAGTACTCTGATTAGCACTGATGTATGCAGTACTTCGAAAAAATTTGGGGCCAAAGATCTTGTACCCTGAACTCTGATTAGTACTGATATATCCAGTACTTAGACAAAAATTGGGGCCAAAGATCATGTACTATGAACTCTGATTAGTACTGATTTTTATAATTTTTGTACACTAACCTCAAATTCATAGTACATCTTATACAATCAGTATTCAGTTTATACCTTTGATTTAGGAAGTCAGTATGTGCACTGTCTACTAGACTAAACTTGGTCAGAGCAATAACAACGTTGGCGAGTGGCTTGACCGGCAGTCTGTATTGTGCATCGTGTAAAACACTTCCATTATAATGTAATTTTCGAATAGATCCTAGATTGTAACAACAATATGTCAACCTTCTATTCACTTTCATGCCACTGTAAAGTTGGTTTGGTGCAGATATATGTCAACCTTTTATTTACTTTCATGCCACTGTAAAGTTGGTTTGGTGCTGATATATGTCAAACCCAGAGATACAACAATGGTAAATTTGTTTATTTATTACTACACTATAAGTTTCTAATAACGAATGTCTCGTCATGTAAAATGCAGAATAAAACTCACCCAGATCGACATGGCACGCACGAAGATAATGGCATTCTGTTAGGCAAGCAGGTTAGAATCTTGTTGTTACTCATGCTATAAAAGATACACTACAACTTATTAATTTACTTACATTGTTGTACAGAAGCATCATCTTGAAAACGAGGGTTGCAATAAATTCTCATGTTAAGTACCATCATCACCAGCCCATCCCATTTTTGATGGAGAGGTAATGTCTATCTCTTGAGAAATCTGCTTGCTAGGCAGTGATAGGAAACATTTTCCCATATGAATTATTGATGGCGTGATTTGTTATTCACACACTTTTAGTTAAAATATCAGGTTCTACTAGCGATTTTTCATTCAAGTGCAATCCAATTGATACTATTGACTCATATTTGTTTGTATAATGCTGAATGAATGAGTTTATGCATTTCAAGTTTGATTTGCATGGAATGGACTCTTCTGAGGTTATAAAATGATGTTGACACATGATATATTTGATTGATAAAATGCACTGTGAACTTTACATTGCAAAATCACAAGGATAAATCATTTTTTTCTCTTATGTTTCTCTGTAGATGAGAAAGAGATCAGGGAGAATATGGATGGAAATTTGACTAGAGTACACAAACAAAGCACTCAAGACAAGTCTGTAGTCCATGTATCCTCTAAGCAGAAACGTAGTCCTTCCATGGAGGTAACAAAAATAGTGTGTTCATACTAGATTCGTATTCACAATATTTTTATTACTGCAAATTATAATTTGAACCTCATTTTAGGTTGGCACAAAAGTGATTTTGAAGTCTTCAATGTATCCAAACAAAAGGCATGTGGCACAAGCTAGTATTTTGGGTTGCAATTCAAAAAAAATGGTTGGTGGTGTTGAGCTAGGTCGGCAGTTCATAGAAGTGCAAGTTGATCAACCTATTGAGGAATGTGAGGTGTTGCTAAGGGAAAGGGAAAATTGTAGGACAATTGGCGATGCTTTCACCTCTGGATTAACAATTGCTTGGCCTTTAGCATGTGTATGTCAATATTTAACTTCTTGGGTTTTGTTAAATTAAATTTGTGATATCCTTGCTGTAGTTGTAACTGGTTTTTATTTGCAGATTGAGAGGTTCAGTGGATGAGTTCATTGGGATGCTTTTTCTTATGAGGAATCAAGATGCAAATATGACATTGATGCAAGAACAACCTGAGGGGCACATTCTAGTGAACATGAATAGGGTTGTCACATGGTCTCAATGATAGGAAATCTTTCGCGTACTACAGTTTACGTTAATGGGTTGAGAAATATATTTTTTTTCCTACAATATGGATATTCTATATAGATGTTCATTCTTACAAATGCTATGGAATGGCATGAACCATATTGATATTTTGTATCGTTTATGTCGTGCATATATACAAGCTTTATCCATGGTCTTTTTATATAGTATACACTATGTCATGTGCTTATCGATTTTCACTATGAGGAAGCATAAAAACAACATTGTATTTATACAATATTTCAAAATGGTTGCAATAGCACATTGGACTAATTATTCCGTCTTACTATAGTTAGGAAAAGGTGTTACTAGGTTGGGTACCAATCACCACCAGAGATGTTACAATATATACAAAAACCATGTTACTTTTGCGTTGCTACATTAAAGAAAACGTGTTGCTGAAATATTAAAACGTGTAACAAAGACCTATTGTAATTAATCAGAATCGGTAGTAATTGTGTTGCAATTTTGGTAAAACGTGTTACTAATCATGTTGCTACACCAGGAAAAACATGTTACAAATTGTGCGCCTATAGTTCTAAAAAAGTGTTACCGCGACCTTCGGTAACACATATGGCTTGTGTTGCAACAGTACAACAGTAACACCTTTAAATACATATAGGAACGATTCTTATGTGCTACAATAGACACCACCTAGTAACATAGCCTACAGGAACACATACAAAAGTTTGTTACTGCGCGCTTCAGTAACACAATATCTAAGCTGTAGTAGCACATCAACGTGTTACAAGAGACCAATCCTGTAGTAGTGAGTAGGCTGCTGAACCGGCTCGTCCCTCGCTGGGGGTGCCCTTCGGTTTAAAGCTGGATTATTGCTAGTTCCTGTCCCTGGCGTCCTGAACAGATCCGTCACTTCATAAACCGGTGATAAACGAGACTGGTACTTCCGACTCCTTACCCCCTGTGTAGAGGCCTGCTCCATCCTTAGGTGAAAAGCCTGATAATTCAATTCCGCTTGCCTCATTGCTATCATAGCCTTTTCTGCTTTCAGATCATCCCTTGCTTGGTGAACCCGGCCCTTTAGCTGAAGGAGCTCTGCATCATGTTGCGCCTTGTCTGCTGGAGCTACCTCTGCCATGACCCGGGCTGTGAACTCCTCGACTAAGGTGGATAGAACGTCAGCGGGTGAGAGGGCCTGGCCACTCCCCCTACACCAGCTTCTGCTGTCGCCCTGATCACCGTAGGCTGTGAACCGGCCATAAAGACAGCCACCCGGTTAGGCGGGTCAAAGGGGTCCAGAATATTGTTCCCGTCGGACTCACCCTCAGACCGGCCGTCCTGCAACTGATACAAAGACTCAGTCTCTCCGGATGAAGACTCGTCGTCGGACTAGACAACTGTTTCGCCACCGGATTCCGATCCGTCCTCGGTTTGGACCCCGTGGACTGCTCCAACGAAGACGTGCTTCATGGCGGGCTGAATCTGGGCCGATCTCGCATGCTGAGCCGGCTCGACGATGTCGGGGAAGATGTCCGGCTCAGGTCCCGGTTCGCCGATCTTGCCGATGAAGACGTGGATGCCACCGAAGGGAACCCGGTACCCGTATTCGATTGAATCGGCCTCCGGTCCCCAACCGGCGTCGTCGATGTAGATCCGGCCGCGGCGACTCTTGGTCATCCGGCCGACCGCGTAGCCCTTGAGTCCTTCGAAGCTGCCCTTCAAGAACTCGAAACCATCATGCGGAGGCCCCACGGTGGGCGCCAACTGTCGTGGAAATAACACGGCAGATGTCCGGTTTAACGGACTTGATGATGGAACCATCGCATAGGTTAGCTTGAAGGGGTTGAAAGCACACAGAGGACACAGAGGGTTTATACTAGTTCGGCCCCTTCGATGAAGGTAAAAGCCTACGTCTAGTTTGGTTTGGTATTGCTTGGGCGTCGATGAACAGGGAGCAGTTTGCTTGCCTGTCTCGACGGGTTGTTTCTTTCTTGTCCCTGAACCATCGCCGGGTCGTCCCTTTATATAGAGGTGACGCCTGGTCCAGTTTACAGAGTCCCGAGGCCGGCTCATACTCGTGTCCGCCTCGGTCTCTGCTCTTTTCTTCCTTATCTCTCAAGTTACATCATCGGGCGGTTTACAAACATAACTCTATAGATGGGCCTAAGTTCTCATGGGCCGTAGCCTCTACCAAATATTACAATCACACGTATTTACTATAATCTGGTTTATACTAGCCGGTTCATACCTGCTAGTAATATCCCTGACAGTAACAGTGGCAAAAGTAGCGATAGTAGTTTTGTAGTGATTGTAACAGTAGCAGCGGAAAAGTAAATAAGCAACAAGCAATATGTGAAAAGCTCGTAGGCATTGGCTCAGTGATGGATAATTATGTCGGATGCGATTCCTCAAGTAATAGTTATAACATAGGGTGACACAGAACTAGCTCCAGTTCATCAATGTAATGTACGTATGTATTCCCAATATAGTCATAGATGCCTATGGGAAAGAACTTGCATTACATCTTTTGTCCTACCCTCCCGTGGCAGCGGGGTCCTATTGGAAACTAAGGGATATTAAGGCCTCCTTCTAATAGAGTACTGGACCAAAGCATTAACACATAGTGAATACATGAACTCCTCAAACTACGGTCATCACCGGGAGTGGTCTCGATTATTGTCACTTCGGGGTTGCCGGATCATAACACATAGTAGATGACTATTGACTTGCAAGATAGGATCAAGAACACACATATATATGAAAACATAATAGGTTTAGATCTGAAATCATGGCACTCGGGCCCTAGTGACAAGCATTACGCATGGCAAAGTCATAGCAACATCAATCTAAGAACATAGTGGATACTAGGGATCAAACCCTAACAAAACTAACTCGATTACATGGTCAATCTCATCCAACCCATCACCGTCTAGCAAGCCTACGATGGGATTACTCATGCACGGTGCTGAGCATCATGGAATTGGTGATGGAGGAAGGTTGATGATGACGACGGTGACGATCTCCACTCCCAGGAGCCCCGAACGGACTCCAAATCAGCCCTCCCAAGAGAGATTAGGGCTTGGTGGCGGCTCCGTATCGTAAAACGCGATGAATCCTTCTCTCTGATTTCCCCCCCCCCCTGAAAGTGAATATATGGAGTCCGGGGTGATGTCGGTGGAGCCTCAGGGGGCCCATGAGGCAGGGGGGCGCGCCTAGGGGGCGCCCCCACCCTCGTGGACAGGGTGTGAACCCCCTGGTCTGGTTCTGTCCGCAGATGTTTTTTATATATTCCACAATAAATCTCCTTTGATTTTTAGGCCATTCCAAGTACTTTTATTTCTGCACAAAAATAATACCATGGCAGTTCTGCTGAAAACAGCGTCAGTTCGGGTTAGTTCCATTCAAATCATGCAAGTTAGAGTCCAAAACAAGGGCAAAAGTGTTTGGAGAAGTAGATACGTTGGAGACGTATCAGATAGCGAGTAGCTAAGTCAGCCGGGTCTAGCTCTGGTAACCATGCCTTGGCCCGGCTTACAGCTGTCATGGCACCGGCTCTTGCAGACGACCGCTTCATCTCGTCGATCCTAGCAGGCAGCACAGAAAGTTTTTTTCAAGACATCTATCAAGAGAGCCGGTGCCTGATTGGCCGGAGAAATTGTGACCAGTGCACACTGAGCTCCAGTGTAGAGCTGTTCAACAAGTGTGTAAACAGATGTAAGCTTCACAAGCATCTCCTGGTTAAGATTGTTGATCCTGTGGCCTACATAAGTCATAAATTGGTTAGCGGTGATTTATACTATCAAAGGAAAGATTCACTGTTGATGATTAGCAATGCGACTCACCAAAGATAACCGAAACCATCTGGAATACACGGTGTTTTAAACTAGTGAGCTCAGTGGTCACCTCTTCAAGAGTCACCTCCGCCTTTTCAGCTCACTGTGTCAAGGCAATTCTTTCTTCAGCCCAAGCAGTTTTCTCCATCTCAAAGCTGACCTTCAGTTTTTCCATTTCAGCCACGCTAAATTGGAATTTTGACTCAGATTTCTGGGTCTCGGATTCTTGATGCTTCAGCCGGGTCTTTGCATCAGCCAATTGTGATTGAATTTCAATAGTGGTATTCTGTATAAACAAAGAGTTACAAATACATTCGTATCTGGGTTACAGGAATATAAGTCCCAAGCCTTTTGCAAGCAACAACACTTGGCACTTGGGGGCTAATGCCTGCCGAAACAATTTTCATACACCGGCAGATATTAATAAGTCCCAAACACTTTGCAAGTAAGAATACTTGGCACTTGGGGGCTAATGCATATCGCTTGCATCTTCTTATTCATTTATGATAACCCGGTGGTACTGTAAACAGTCACAGCCAGTTTATGGCGGCTATACAGGCAAGCTCTATATATGCATAATGGTGAATATGACCGACTCATTCATGTTGTTTAAGCCGGCCCTTGGGGGCTACGGATACAATGTTCATCAAAATTCGGTTTCCTATAATGGTGAAAGCCGGCGTTGGAAGGATTATATTAAATACACTCATGTTTATTCTAAGTCTACATCATATTCAATTCTATCATACCTAGTAGACTTGGGGGCTGGCAGGATGGACATAACTTAGTCAAGTTCATACCTCAACTTTTTTATGCATTTGCTTCACCATGTCAACTTCAAGATCACGACCGGTGTGTACTTGATTGAGATAGCCAGAAAGTATTTCGCTGCTGCTCAGTTGGGCATAGTGAGTGACGTCAAACCTCACTTTCCGCTTTTCAGTAACTTCTTGTTTGGCGAAGTGCTTGGCCGAGACACTCGGATTACCCGGTTCTCTAAAGCCGGTGCCGGTGATCATTACATCTTCATTATGCTCTTTTGATGGTTTAGCTGGGCTTGACGATTCAGTGTTCAAAGAGGTGACATGTGTGCGGTCAAGGGAGACATCAGGAATTTCAGGAGAAGCATCATGAGCAGTTTCTTCTAGTTGTTTTTCAGAAGCATCTGGTGCTGGGACTTGCTGCTCCGGATCAATGACTTTAGGATCAGCTGCCGACTTAGTCACATTTTCCTTCTTACTGGGCCTGGCTTGGCCACTACACATGTTATGACAAATCATTACAAATTATAAAAGCATAAAGAGGAACCAAATTAAAAGTAATTGTTGTTACCCAGGTGCAGTCTTGAAAGCCGGCAGCCGGGTCTGAGATGAGTCGCCGGAGGAAGAACGAGAAGCCTCCTAGTAGTTTGAATTGGAAGAATTTAGTGGCTGGTGAATGAGACCCGCCAGCGGGTAAAAAGAGTTTAAGTGCGGAAGGACCTTGTTTTGACATTTCTGTCGAACTGGAGTATTCGGTAAGCCGGAAGACAATTCTTCACCTCCGGTATCCTGAGTCTGTCACCGGTTCTCGTGTTGCTATTGCTTCAAAAGAAAGTGAGGATCCAAATGAGCTAAGGGGTGTGAAAAGCTTACTTTTTGTGTTACTCGTCGAATTCTCTATCTTGGCAAAGTTTCTAAGACGGAGGAAATAGTAATTACCTCTTCTTCAACTGCCTGGCTGGCCCCCATATCGTCCTGATAACAGTCAGTGTCAATAAGATAATTGAAAAAGGAGCCAAGAGAGTCAAGGGCTACCTCCGACTCATAACTGTTGTCTAGTTCAAACATATCAGAAGCACTTGGTTTCTTCTTCATCTTCTTGGCGGTTTTCTTGGCGACCCTGGCCATTTTGGCATCTTCATGATCATAAATTTTCTTCCAGAAATCCGATTTAGCGTGTGAAAGTCGGTAAAGTTGAGTTAACATGATATTCGAATGATAAGGCAAGGTAAAATGAAGTTAAGACTCACATCCGGTGCCGGATTAAGTTCAGACCCACTTTGCTGCAGTCTCCCAGGCCTTCATTCAGAAGGGTCTTGGTCATTTCAGTGACTGTTTCATCAGTCAAGTTCAAGGGGCTGTGGCGTAATGGATCTTTTGTCGCACCGGTGTAAATACACATTAAGCCGGATCGGCGACTCAAGGGTATGATCCGCCAAGAAACCCATCACCAAACCAAGTCAATTCCAGTTAGTTCATTTCCTAGAAGAGCCTTGACCTTCGCAATAGTGGGAGCATGTTTTTTATGTTCAGCAGCAGTAAGCTTCTCAGGAAGAGGATGTTTCGGGTCAAGACGTTGGACACGATAACTTGGCAATGGATTTTCATCAGCCGGAGAGGTATCTTTGCAGTAAAACCATGTTTGGTTCCAATCCTTGGGGTGACTCGGCAAGCGAGCATAGGGGAAGATGGCATCTCTTCTTCGTTGAATCGAGATTGCACCAAGTTCCAAGCTGGGTCCGTTCATGAGCTTGTTCAGGCAGTTTAAATAAAAATATTCCCTAAAGAGCTCGAGATTGGGCTCCTCTTGAAGGTATAGTTCGCAGAAGACTTGGAAACTGCAGATGTTTGACACTGAATTGGGTCCGATGTCTTGAGGATGGAGTTGAAAGAAGTGCAAAATGTCTCGAAAGAACTTAGAACCGGTCGGTGAAAAGCCCTGGTTCATGTGATCAGTAAAAACAATGACTTCATCATCCTTTGGCTGAGGTCTTTCTTCGCCTGGATTAGGAGCGCAATAATGCATGATAGTTTTCTTTGGCAAGTACACGATTTTGACAAAGTCATCGAGTGTATCCTCAGTGACAACAGAGGGAACCCAATTACATGAAGTGACTATCTTTGGCGGCATTGGGAAGAGAGAAGCCTAAAGGAAAGGAAATTTTTTGCCGGTTCAAATTGATTCATTAAAAGCCGGAAATACAAGATACAATATTTATTCATGATGGCTGCTTAAATGGGGCCTAATGATATACGAATAATTATAAGCCGGTGATGTAAGCCGCCATGACAAGCACTGGTATTCAAGATCTATCAAAGTCAGTTTTACTAAGTATTGGGACAAACATGTTTCACAGATTGGAGTTACAAGATTGCTGCAGCAGTTCAGAGATATAAAATAAAATCTAAACCTAAGGTGGCGGTAGCAGAAAAGTAAGAAGGCTCAGATGAGATCTGTCACAATGAGGATATATTCTGATATTAAAACAAGTGCTAAAACTGCTACTGCACATATTTCACAGATCAATATTACAACTTTGGATCTACGGCGCTGATGGAAAACATTCAGACCTAAATATCAGTACTTGAGCAGTTCATGGGTCCAGATCGATTTTCTTATGCAGAGGAGATGTTTCAATAATAAAAAAATGAGTGCTATGGATACCACCGCGTAGGAGGACAAGTTCGAATCAAAAATTGCAAACTGTAGTGAAAGGCAAAGATGAACTCTGACAAACTCGCTGAAACCCTAATGGGTCTAAGGGAAGAGTAAGAAAGAGAACTTACCGGGGCCGATGAACAGAGGAGGAGCGCGGACAAAATCTGGTCAGATCAGGTTGATGCAGCGACCCTCGTTGAGGCAAATGCGAAGGTCGACGGCGGCGGCAGAGCTCGAGCACAAACGTGTCGCGAGGTAGAAGACAAAGACGAAGAGGTAAGGAGGGAAAGTGAAAGGGACCCCATGCTCTATTTATAAGACGAAGGGATAAGTGACATGCGCGGGAATCGACGAGGCCAAAAAACGGATATGTGACAGCGCAGACGCCTCGATTTTCGAAGGTTCATTAAAATGAGGAGACGTGTTAAGATTTGGGTCATGTGTGATATTAATAACAGATGACATCATGGCGGTTTATCGCAATTTCAGGGAATGACATCATGGCGGGGTACAATATTTCACAAGAAGACGAGAGGGATTTTTTCGAAGTGTTGAAGATTGACATGAACAAGTTCAAATCAACCTGGGGCCTAATGTTGGGGATATGACTATACGATATGACCCGCCCAGGAGGGGCAGGGTTATCCCAATGGCGGCTCATGGGCCAAGCCCAGGAGCATGTTGAAGATGGCGGTTCATGTAGTAAGTTTATTAAAAAGGCTCAGAACCCAAAGCGGCTTAAGGCCCGTAAGTGTAAAACCGTCATGTATGTTTGACTTGTACGATAAGGCATGTAAGATAAGTCACCGGGCCGGACATATTTGTATGAGCCGGCCGGGACTCTGTAAGCCGCGGGGCGTCAACCCGTACATATAAGGGGACGACCCGGCAACGGCTTAGGGCAAGAAACAGCAGATCGAAAGCTAGGCTAGCGTATTCGCTCCCTGGTAATCGAAACCCTAGCAATACCACCTCAAACTGGATTAGACTTTTACCTTCATAGCAAGGGGCCAAACTAGTATAAACTCCCCGTGTCTTTTGTCCCGTTTTAACCCCTTTAAGCTAATTACATCACAATGGCTCCACAACTAAGTCCTTCCCCTAGGACATCTGCCGTGACAACTCCACGACAGAGACCGCAAAACATAAATGCGGAGCACCTCTGAAATTCAAGCAGCGACTAAACATTGTAATTCATGGTAGAAGAGATCCAGTCATGCTCACATCCAGCATTAACTAGATCAATGCATGTTAAACTAAGAATGACAATATCACTCTCTATGTTGGTGCTTGAATGAGAAAGTGGTGACTCAACAATAAAAGTAAATAACATGAAAGTAAATAGAAAGGCCCTTCACAGAGGGAAGCAGAGATTTTTAGCGATGCCAAAGCTCAGAGCTTAAACCAGATATGAATACATTTTTGAGTGATGTGCTTTTCCTGTCAATGTCACGACAAAGAATTTCAATATCTTCCATGCTAAACACATTATTGCGGTTGCTACTTCTTGAAATTGCGTTGATTTTTCCCTTGAAGAGGAAAGGGTGATGCAACAAAGTAGAGATAAGTATTTCCCTCAGTTGAGAACCAAGGTATCAATCCAGTAGGAGGTACAAGCAAGTATTCAATGTATGCACCTGCACAAACTAACAAACACTTGCACACAACGTGAAAAGGGGTTGCCAATCCCTTCAACGTCACGAACTAGAGTGAGATCTGATAGAGATAGATTTAAAACTAAAGTAAAAAGCTAAATAAATTAAACACAAAATAATTGCAGTAAGCTATTTTTGGGTTTTTTTATTTTATAGATCTGAAAATATAAGATGGAAAATAGACCCGGGGGCCATATGTTTCACTAGAGGCTTCTCTCTTGAATAAAGCATACGATGGGTAAACAAATTACTATCAACCAATTGATAGAAAAGCGCAAAGTTATCATGATATCTAAGGCAATGATCATGAATATAGGCATCACGTCCATGGCAAGTAGACCGAAACGATTCTGCATCTACTACTATTTCTCCACACATCGACCGACTCCTGCCTACATCTAGAGTATTAAGTTCATAAGAACAGAGTAACGCTTTAAGCAAGATGACATGTTGTAGAGGGATAAACTCAAGCAATATGATATAAATCCCATTTTTTATCCTTTATGGCAACAATGCAATACGTGCCTCGCTACCCCTTCTGTCACCGGGTGAGGACACCGCAAGATTGAACCCAAAACTAAGCACCTCTCCCATTGTGAAAACTACCAATCTAGTTGGCCAAACCAAACCAATAATTCGAAGAGAAATACAAAGATATCAAATCATGCATATAAGAATTCAGAGAAGACTCAAATAATATTGATAGATAATCTGATCATAAATTCACAATTCATCGAATCTCGACAAACACACAACAAAAGAAGATTACATCGAATATATCTCCAAGAACATCAAGGAGAACATTGTATTGAAGATCAGAGAGAGAGAGAGAGAGAGAGAGAGAGAGAAGAGGCCATCTAGCTACTAGCTATGGACTCGTAGGTCTATGGTAAACTACTCACGCATCATCGGAGGGGCAGCAAGGTTGATGTACAAGCCCTATGTGATCGAATCCCCCTCTGGTAGAGTACCAGAAAAGGCCTCCAGATGGGATCTCACGAGGTCAGAGACGTGCGGCACTGGAAAAGTGTTTCTATGTCTCTCTTTAGAGTTTCTAGAATATTTCTGAATTTATAGGCCAAGGTAGGAGGTCAGGGGGTCTCCAAGGGGCCTACAAGCCCTAGGGGTGCCCCCTAGGGCGCCCCCAAGCTTGTCGTCTCCTTGGGGCTGCTCTGACTTGGAGTCCAAGTCCTCTGGATGTCTTCTGGTCCATGAAAAATCATCGCAAAAGTTTTATTCTATTTGGACTCCGTTTGATATTCCTTTTCTGAAAAGATAAAAACATGGAAAAAAGAAACTGGCACTGGGCTCCAGGTTAATAAGTTAGTCCCAAAATAATATAAAATAGCATATTAATGAATATAAAACATCCAAAGTTGATAATATAATAGCATGGAACAATCAAAAATTATAGATACTTTGGAGACTATCAAGCATCCCCAAGCTTAATCCCCGCTCGTCCTCGAGTAGGTAAATGATAAAAACAGAATTTTTGATGTGGAATGCTACCGAACATAATTATCAAGTAATCTTCTTTATTGTGGCATGAATATTTAGATCCAAATGATTCAAAACAAAAGTTCATTGGTATCAAAACAATAGTACTTCAAGCATACTAGAAAGCAAAATCATGAAAGCATATTAGAAAGCAAAATCAAAACAATAGTAATTCAAGCATACCTAAAACAACATGGCTAAAGAAAGTTATCCCTACAAAATCATATAGTCTTGTTATGCTCCCTCTTCTTAACACAAAGTATAAATCATGCCACACCAGTGTCAGCCAAGCAGTTGTATTCATACTTTTACATTCTCAAACTGTTTCAACTCTTCACGCAATACATGAGCGTGAGCCATGGACATAACACTATGGGTGGAATAAAAGGTGGTACTAGAGAAAATGAGGGAGAATGTTTCACATCAACTAGGAAAATCAATGGACTATGGATATGCCCATCAATTGATATCAATGTGAGTGAGTTGGAATTGCCATGTAACAGATGCACTAGAGCTATAAGTATATGAAAGCTGAAAAGAAACTAAGTGGGTGTGCATCCGACTTGCTTGCTCATGAAGACCTAGGGCATTTGAGGAAGCCCATCGTTGGAATATACAGCTAAGTTCTATAATAAAATTTTCCCACTAGCAATATATGAAAGTGACAAACTAGGAGACTCACTATAATGAAGAACATGATGCTACTTTGAAGCACAAGTGTGGAAAAGGATAGTAACATTATCCCTTCTCTCGTTCTCTCATTTTTTTTTACTTTTTAGGCTCTTTTCTCTTTTTTTTGGAGACTCTTTGGCCTCTCCCCTTTTTTATAACCTCACATGGGACAATGTTCTAAGAATGATGACCATCACACTTTTATTCACTTACAACTCAAAATTACAACTCGATGGTAAACTCAACATGATGAAAGAACGATGGAGTTACATGGCAATATATCTCGGAATAGCTATGAAAATGCCATGATAGGTAGGTATGGTGATTGTTTTTAGGAAAGGTATAAGGTGGGTTTGATGCATCGGCGAAAGTTGCGCGGTACTAGAGTGGCTAGCAAGGTGGAAGGGTGAGAGTGCGTATAATCCATGGACTCAACATTAGTCATAAAGAACTCACATAATTATTAGTCATAAAGAACTCACATACTTATTGCAAAAAATATATTAGCCCTTGAGGCAAAGTACTACTACGCATGCTCATAGGGGAGAGGTAGGTAGGAGTTAACCATCGTGCGCCCCCGACTTTCACACAAATGTAGACAATTAAGAATAAATTGCGCTCCAACTTCATCACATAACTAGAAGACCATACGTGCATGTTATTGGAATCACAACCCTTAACACAAGTATTTATTTAACCAAACAACTTACTACTAGCACATGACTCTAATATCACCATCTTAATATCTCAAAACAATTGCAAGGAATCAAACTTCTCATATATTCAATGCTTTTTATGAAAGTTTTTATTATACCCCCCTTGGATGCCTATCAAATTAGGACTTAATTCATAACCCAAGCAAAATACCATGCTGTTTAGAGACTCTTAAAATAATATAAGTGAAGCATGAGAGTTCATAAATTTCTTCAAAATAAACATCAGCGCCGTGCCCAAAAAGATATAAGTGAAGCACTAGAGCAACTACCCCTAGCTCAAAAGATATAAGTGAAGTAGAAAGAGTATTCTAATAAATTCACTATTAATGTGTGTCCCTCTCAAAAGGTGTGTACATCAAGGATGATTGTGTCAAAATAAAAATCAAAGACTCAAATAATACAAGACGGTCCAAGCAAAACACATATCATGGGGTGAATAAAAATATAGCCTCAAGTAAATTTACCGATGGATTGAAGACGAAAGAGGGGATGCCATCTGGGGCATCCCTAAGCTTAGATGATTGGTTGTCCTTGATATTACCCTGGTGTGCCTTGGGCATCCCCAAGCTTAGGCTCTTGCCACTCCTTAATCTATAGTCCATCAAATCTTTACCCAAAACTTGAAAACTTCACAACACAAAACTCAACAGAAAACTCATGAGATCCGTTAGTAAAACAAATCAAATATCCACTTTAGGTACTGTTGTGAAATCATTCTTATTTTATATTTATGTTATATCTATTGTATTCTAACTTCTCCATGGTTCATACCCCCCATACTAGCCATAGATGCATCAAAATAAGCAAACCACACAATGAAAACAGAATGTTTCAAAAACAGAACAATCTGTAGCAATCTAGAAACTTCACATACTTGTGTATCTCTAAAAATTCTGAAAATTAGGACATCATGGGAAATTTGTATATCAATATTTTGTAATAATTTCAGAATTTTATCACGCTCCAGTGAATTATAGAATTTTCTGTAGTAGACGCAAAAGTTTTTGTTTTTCAGCAAAATCAAATCAACAATCTTCCAAACCATCCCAAAGGTCTTACTTGGCACAAACACTAAATTAAAACATGAAAAAACATCTAACCAAAGGCTAGATTGTAAATTTATTCAATAACAACAAGAGAAAAGTAAAGACCAAAATAAAATTGGGTTGCCTCCCAACAAGCGATATTGTTTAACGCCCTTAGCTAGGCATAAAGCAACGATCTAGGTATTGTCATCTTTGGTATTCATCCGATAAGTAGCCCTCATAATAGATTCATATGGTAACCTTGTTTTCTTTCTAGGAAACTGTTACATGCCCTTCCTTGATGTGAATTGAAATCTAATGTTTCCTTCTTTCTTATCAATAATTGCACCAACATTTTTAGGAAAGGTCTACCAAGAATAATAGGGCATGTTGGATTGCAATCTATAGTAAGAACAATAAAATCTACGGGCACATAATTCCTATTTTCAACAATAAGAACATCATTAATCCTTCTCATAGGTTTGTTAATAAGTGGAATTCGCTAGATGCAAATTTAAAGAACAACCATTAAGCTTATGAAAACCTAATACATCACATAGATTTTTAAGAATCGTGGAAACACTAGCAACCAAATCACACAAAGCATTACACTCATAATCTTTAATCTTGATTTTAATAGTAGGCTCCCAATCATCGTAAAGTTTTCTAGGGATTGAAACTTCCAATTCAAGTTTTTCCTCAAAAGATTTCATCATAGCATCAACAATATGTTTCGTAAAAGCCTTATTTTGATTATAAGGATAAGGAGAATTTAACATGGATTGAAACAAGGAAATACAATCTATCAAAGAGCTACTATCATAATTAAATTCCTTGAAATCCAAAATAGTGGGTTCATTGCTAGCTAAAGTTTTGACCTCTCCAATCCCACTTTTATCACTTTTTCACTAAGATCATTATTCTACAAATCATCAAGACGCTTTTTTATCTAAACTTGACTCATATCCAGTCCCTTATTTTTCAAGATCTATATTAGCAAACAAAGATTTAATAGGAGTCAAACCAAGCATCTTAAGATCTTCATCATTATTAATAGTTTCAGGTTTAGCAGCCATGTTATTTACTAAGGTAGTCTGGTTGTCCGAAATTTGCCTCGATAGAGTTTCAACATTAGAAAATTGAGATTTAAGACCAGATATTTCCTTAGTAACATCATCAAGGGGGTGAGATTTCTGAGTTTATAGTTGTAGACACTCGGTGAAGTTGTGATGTGTTGTGAGCACTAGTATCGTTGAGTGTTAGCTCGAGTGTGTGGATTGGAGGGCTTGTCCTCAGTTCATATAGGATCCTTGCGGTTCCCCCTTGTGATTCTTCATAGGTTCACAAGATTCATGGTTTGGGTTGCATCCTTGTAGACCAAGCTAGTTATCCGCTGCAATTTATCTGAGATTGTTTCCTTTTGTTCTTGCCCCTTGAGTGAAAAAAGTTTGTCGAAACAAATTTTGAGTGTGTTTGTTGCTGCTCCTTGTGAGTTCCTTGGCACCGTGAAAGACCATTTCCGAGGCGTCCCGTGTCATCTTGGCATCATATATTTAGGTTGATCACGGTGCTATTTTCTCTCTTGCTGATTTTGTTCTTGAGAAGCTTCCATGGGCTCAAGGAGGTCAAGCAGTGTTGATGGTGTGCATGGAGGTAGGCACCTCGAGAAGGAGGAGCTGCCACTTCTCGTGTACGATCCTAGCTTGCAGCCCGCTTAAGTGTTGGCGTTGGAGGATACACGAGAGTATGTGTTGAACAAGGTGGAGAGGCGCATATCAGCCATGGCAACCAACCTTGGCCGGAGAATCGACTCCCTCAGCGAGGAACTCTGTCGAGATAGGCTTCCTGCACGGGGTCGACATCGACAACTCCCCGAACATCATGTGAAAGAACATGCGGTGCCGCCATGTTTGGTTTTGGTAATTGATGAAAATCTCTATGGACTAATGGTTGCCTTGAGTTATATTTGAAGGATTTGTCCATAGGCTTTTCTTGGAGTCCATTTGTTGGTTTCAAGGAGAGTTTGTGATGACCAAGGTGCTATTCAAGGAATTACCTAAAGATTGGTCATGTGAGAGGTTGATCAAGACTAAGTCAAAAGGTGAATCAAGTGGATCAACACACAAAGCATAGAAGATGTACCGAGAGGGATCAAGAGATCTCATGGTATGGTAAGCATTGTCCAATACACTTTGTGTACTAACCCATGGTCGACGTGAGATTTCTATGTGGGGTTAGGTATGTTTCCATGGGTTTGCCTCAAGATGAAGATCTCATACAAGCCATGGAGGATGGCATCAAGTGGTGATCGTCATCAAGTTTGCGGTGTGCAAGTTCAAGTGGAGCATCACAAAGAGATCATCCTTGAAGCTTGCTGTCACACCCTGATTTTCATGTCTCATTGCTTAAGCTTATTTTCATGTCAAAAATGTGGATTTGCAAAAACTTTTGAGTGTTTTTGACTTTGCTTGATTTGACTTTTGTCTGCTGTTTGCTAGTGCTCTGAAAATCAAATAAATCCTCCAACTCTTATACTTCATCTCCTTGACCCAAAACCTTTTTCCAATGATCATGCCATGTGTATAGACCAGTATAGAATTTTCTTATAAAAATATTTTGGCCAAATGGTATTTTCTAAAATTAGTTTTCCAAAAACCCCTGAATTGAGGTTTGCACTGCAAGTACCTTATTTAGGGTGAGAAAAATCTTTCAAAAAGTTTATTTGAATCCTATTAGATATAGGACTCCCAGAAACCACAAAAGTATAATTTTAAAAGTTATTTTTATATTTTATTTAAAAGCTTTTTCTTAAGGCCAGAAATGGTCTTTAATAGGGAATAATTATTTAAACATTTCAAAAATATTTGCCAAAATTCAGGGAGACTCATAGGACATATATTGTCCATATATAAGAGTTTTAACACATGGTCATGTTCAAAATATTGGACAAATCCTTCCAAAAACCTTTCTGGATATTTCAAGCTTTTGAAATATTTACAAAGGAAATATTCTCCAAAAATTCCAGGGAAATTCTATCATGCCACATATGACATATTTGATGATCTTGCAAAGCCTCATGCATTGGAGATCAAGGAAACATCCTCAAACCCTTTCAAAACCATTCTGTCCATATTTGAAGTTTGAGCAACTCTACATTGCCAAACTTGTCCAAATGCTCTCAAACTTGGTGCACATGCTAGAATGACCTAATAAGGCATCTAGACCAAATGGCACAAGATTTGGAATAGAGCAACTTGATCAAATCACCCCAAACCCCTTTCTGTTCAAATGCAAATTTGAACAACTTTACATTGTCAACTTTTTATCTGGAGCCTCAAACTTTGTGGACATGTTCATAACCCCAAATGATGATGCTACACCAAGTGGTGCATCAAGGGGAGATGATTTGCTTAACTCCAACATGGTGAAACCATTTTTGTTCATTTCTAGGGTTCACCAAAGTTACATTGGCCACTTTGCCCAAATGAGCTCAAATTTGGTGTAGGGGCCTAATTATAGGTGACATTTGATCCTGTTAAGTCCCATGTCAATTGGATGTCATTTGCTTGACCAAACACTGATCAAACACCTTCTGTTCATTTACCAAAACTAGTGGTTGAACCTCTTTTACTTTTCTCCATGGCCCCAAATTCTTACCATAGCTCCCCCTGATCACCCTCTACCCTCCAGTAACTCTCCTCTACCTTATCTCAATTATTGGTGGGTAAAAACCCCATCTTTACCCTTGTGGACAGCCACCCTCTCCTTCTCCATCACCTCCCTCCTCATCCTAGTGGTTCCCTGGAGCATCCAAAGCCACAGGCCTCTTCTTTTATACTCCCTAACACTGCTAGACACGGTTGGACACAACAGGACACGGCCAGGATAGCACAGGCCCAACCATGCCGGCCAAAGACGTGCTCTGGAGCGCGCTACAGTGCGCTCCCGCACTGTAGCCGCCCCCAATCAGCTCCCTCCGACCACCTTGGGCAGAGGGAGCGTGTCCCTCGAGGCCCCCTCGACGTCCTCAACACGCTGGATGGTCGGCCCTATCCTCCCCGGTCCCCCTCCTCTCTCCATGAGCTCGCCCGGCACGTCCATGGGCGTCGCCCACGGTGCACCGCGGCTGCGGCTATAAAAGGGTCTCCCCAGAGCACCTCTTGCCTCTGCTGGATCCTCGCCTACCCCGTGCACCTCCTAGACACTCCCTCTCTCCCTCTCCGGCGCTCCTCCTCTCTCCACGGCCGAAGTGCCGCCGCCGGCCACCGCTCGGCATCGGGCACCGCGGCCGTTCCCTCCTCCCCCTTCTCTGTTGGCCGCCAGGAGGAGCACCCCAGGGCCATGGAGCTACCCCCCCACTCCTCTCTTCCTTCCCCCTAGCATCTCTGGCGCCGCCCCGTCTCGACCCGACGCCGCCGCTGATGCCTCGGCCGCCGGCGCTCCTGCTCCCCCCGGACAGCTTGGAGGCCAGGGATGGGCGTGGCTTGCTCCGCTGGGGCCTCCGGTGCGCCAGGCACCACCGGGGACGACCGGAGCCGCCGGGGAACGGCGCCGGCGTCGCCCCTGCCTCCTCCTCTGCGTCGGGCGGGGGGAGAACGACGAACCCGACAGGCGGGCCCCGCCTGTAAGCGCCACAGGCCCGGTGGGAGAAGCTGACGGGTGGCCCCCCCCTCCGTTAAGTGGAAACGGCAATGGCGCAGTGCGCCTTCCCCGCGCGGAAGCGCATCGCCAAAAGCCGCCTTCGACGTCACCGCCTCCATCCCGCCGCTGAGCCACTGGGCTGAGCCCAGTGGGCGTTGGTTAGCTGGGCCTCGCCCAGAGCGCTGTATAAGGGTATAACCCTATTCTTTTTCTTTTTCTTTTTCTGTCAACTTCAAATATTTCCCAAATATTCATATGAACTCCAAATTGCATGATTCAAATTTCTGGTAGCTCCTAAAATCATGCCCTATCACATGGTGCCACATGCACATTATTCCAGAAACTTTTCCTATACAAACATTTATCAAATGCCCATTTTCCACTTTCTGTGATTAACTTTAGAAAATCACAGAGAGCTCATTTTTGATCCAAATACAGTGATTCAAGTTCCTAGATGCTTGTCATGTCCAAACTTAGTTTTTGAACATTTTTAATAATAGTTTCTGTACCCCACCAAATATTGAGCCATTTCTTCCTATTTATCAGCTTTGGAAAATCCTAAGAAATTCATTTCAAATCCAAATCCAGTGAAACCAACTCCTAAATGCTTCTAAAATCATGACTTGATGATGGGTACCTTTGCTCATCATTCAAGGAATTATTTCTGTATACTTCTTCCAAATCCATAAACCCTTTGGTTCCATCATATCGGAATGTTCCAAATCATCCATTGATCCAACACCTATGAAACCACCTTGGTCATTTCTAATATGACCAGAGGTATCCAAGAAAAGTCCAACTCCTATTTTTAGAGCACTTTTATTGTTGCTTTGATTGTGTTGCTTATTGTGATTGTTTCCATCGTTAGTTGACGTAATAAACGGAGTATTCGGAGATGGACCAAGAAGATTTGAAGACTCTGAAGAATAAGGCAAGCAGCCCTTTGACCATGTTCGAGAAACCTTTTTATGCATGTCTCATAGCACCTTTATTATTCAATGCATCAGAATCATGTTGAGGTGGAAACCACTTTGGTTGCTACCCCTGTTACTTTACTGTTGAAACTTGCATCAAACATGACCCTACCTTCCTATGAGGGTTATGTGGGTGGGAGTAGATAGAAGTATGCTATAGTAGTTGGCTACGCAAAGTGGGTCGGGGTTATGCATTGAGTGAAACAAGTGTGGTCTGACATACTTGCAAATGACCCAGTGGGTGCCACTAATGCCCCTGGGAGTTGATGAGGAGCTAGGGCCCTACTTGGTGAAGAAGTAGTGTGCCGAGGCTCGACGAAGGTGTTGTTTACAGAGATGGATTAGATTTATGTGTGACTACCGTCCCAACCAAACATGCGCAACCACTCTACCCTTATATGGGAAAAGGGCATTATTGATTACCTAGGTCGATACTAGCATGGTGCCCGCATTACTAGTGACGGGGGTGACATGAGGTCACTCTCGGGACGGGGTCGCGCTTGGATAGGCGGCCATGACTGTCTTTACAGGGCACCGGACACACCGTTGGTACCCCGTGCTTGTGATATGTGATGAAAACGGAGCGAGCCTCCACAAACCTTGAGATGTGAATGTTTGGCACAGGGGCTGTTACCAATCGAGTGGACTCCATATTAGTGTCGCCTAGGGAAAGATAGTGATCGGGTGCTTACCCCGGGTACTTGAGGTACCGCGGGTCGTGGATGACACGGAAGTTCCCCGGATCTTGTGGGTAAAGTGTGCAACCTCTGCAGAGTGTCAAACTATTCGAATAGCCGTGTCCGCGATCAAGGACAGTTGGGTGGTGCTACTTAGACTATGTCCATAAGTTTCTGGGAAACAACACGATTCAGAGATAATGTTGATGTGATTGTGAGGAAGTCACAATGAGCTTGATCATGAGTTGATCACAACTCTTCCTTGAAAATGATGTCTGTGACCTCCTGATACTTGTTACAGACACATGCATATCCTTGTTATATGTTGATCATAAGTGCATATGAAAAACTAGCTTTCCGCAAATCTGCCAACTTAGCAGTAGAGCCTTGCATAATTATTCTGTTATCACACTTGTGTTGCTTGCGAGTACATTCAATGTACTCATTGGCTTACCACTGGTTATTTTATTGGCCAGGCAGGAGAGAACATGTTATGATGAAGATTCTTGGTGACGAGCATGCGAGCTAGGACGCTTCCCAGTCAGAATGCCTGTAGGGTTAAGGCAGATGGCATGGGTCCCAGTTGTCTTTGAAGATTTTTCCGCTGCGATGATATACTCAAGACTTGGCCATTATGGTCCTATTTGTGTAACACGGTATGTAAGGATGTAAGACTCTTGTTATTCAGCTTCTGTGTGTTCAGTGAGCATTGATCTCTGGGATCACTGTACACGTGCATTCGGTGATCACGACTTACGAGTCGGGGTCCCCACAGAGCTGGTATCAGAGCCATCCTGACTGTAGGAAGCCTTAGTTAGCATGGTCGTTAGTTAGGGTAAAACTATTTTCAAAACTACTACTAGTTTTCAAAACTATCCATACTTCTCTTCCCTTCTCAGTTTTTCGAAAACTAGGCTATACTTGATCTCTTCCCCTTCAAAACCTTGGTCGCTAGAACCCTTATGCCCCAGACCACTGGATTTTTCTGTAATCCTCGTGGAGTGCACCTTGGCAAACACTCACCCACCACTTTTGCACACAAGATTGATGACACCATGACAAGACGATACCAACGGAAATTACATCCTCGATGGATGGGGGCATGAAGACCCAGAAGATGGTGGTACCCTTGACAGTGTCCCAAGAAGGTGCAACGTTGGCCTACGATGACCAGGGTATAGGTTATGCAAAATCATGATATACATCGCTAATAGAGTAATCATGTCACTACCGTTGTTGTATCGGCAACCACCGGTGAATAAGAACCTTGCCATTTGGTCCGCCTCACTATAGTGAGCAGGAAAACGGTTCTCTTCGTTTCCCGCTCTTGGTGTCGATGTTTTCATCAACGGAACTGACATGTTGGACCTCTATTATGCTTTGTTATTATCATCACATATGGATTGCCTACCTGGTACCCTCGACTCCCCAGAAGGCATAAGGATTTTCATGATTAAAGAGACAAAAGAAGACCAAGTTAACGCCAGCTACAAGGAGGCACCTTCACCCCATCACCTCAGCAGGCGGGAAGATGTTGAAGATTCTTCAGGATCAACCCGGAACATTCATCAAGCAACTACAAGGTACATAGAAACACCCGAGGAAGCTCAGAAGACTGCACGAGGCACAAGTCACGACACTGAGTCCGAGAACCCCTAGGGTAGGATGAGTCGTGTACCCCCTATGCGCAGTCGAGTCCATATGATGGTTCGAATAGAACCATGATTGTGTGTTGTTTGTTTTTAATTCATTTGTGTTTTGATATAAGTCGCACTTTTGCCCCAGGCAACAAGTGCATGGCTATATCACCTCCCTTGCCTTGCTTCTTATGTTTCTGCCTTTTTGCACCTGTTTGTTGCACCTGCACTATAGAACCCCCTTTAGGCATTTCCCTCCTCTACGCTGCTTCTTCCCTCTATTCTCTCTCTCCCCAATTGAAGACCCGCAAGAAAAGATGCACCAAGGATCCTACCTCGACAGCCAACTGGCACTGAAGACTTCTGCTACAACCCCGTGACCAAGTGCAACCCGTAGAGTTATGTTTAACTCTCCAGACCAGTAACCCCATTCCTAGACCCTTTGAGACTTCCCGAGACACTCCAGCACGAATCCTTAACCATGTGCCTAACTCATGGTAAAGCGAGAGAACCTATTAAGCCTTTGTAACCTTGCACAACACTGGGTTCGTAAAGGAGCTAGTGGACACGATGAGTGAGCACATTTTCATCCTGATATAGCACGAGGACTGACGACGCCATAGATAGACCAGTTCGAGGATATTGGACAGATGACTTGGTGGTTTATATCAGTGGCTTCGAGGAACTATCTGAGACCTTGATGGATTGTGAGGTTTTCATGTTGGTTGGATCATGACTTTGGGAAGTATGTAGGAGTGCCCGTTGGACATGAGACTTAGATTTATGTAAGTGATTCTGGTCGGTATAATGCTGGATATGTCTGCATGTTTCGGAGTAAGATTGGATTTAGGCCTATGATCCTGATTATGATATCATGCCTCTCGGTGGACAATAACCTAGGAGATTGGATTATTTGTCGGAGTTGATTTAGGGGTCTATATAGTCGTGATCTTGGAGTTTACTTGACCCGGATGATGGGAATTTGGTTGATTAACTATCGTGATGCATAGTCCTTCCGAGTATTTGGGGATTATAAGGACTTGAGATTTTGTGGAACACCGTAGACATCAGATTTGTAGGATTGTTGGATCATGGTAATTACCGGGCTATCGGAGTTGATCTATAGGAAGGAAACAAAATCTTGGAGTGGCATATGACGTGTTTCCTTAGATTAGAGATGCATTATCGTGAGCCTTGCAAGACTAGGTTGAGTGCTGGATCGTGGAGTTAATTTAAGCTCAGCAGCATGTATGATCTACCTTTGGATTTTAGAGGTAGACGTACATATGGATTTGGGGATCTTAGACAAGTATGATTTGGTTAGACCGTCTCTTGAGAGTCATGAGGATATGTATGTCAATGAGTGGTGATTAAAGTTGGTCTCTGCGAGAGATGCTTTTCCCGTTTGGAGTACTAGATAGAGCTATTGGCATCTCAGAAATTGTGCTTAAGGATAAGATGATATAAGTTCACTCACTCACTAGAATCCTTGAAACCCTTAAGCCCCACCGAGCCACAACCTGGTCAGATTCTGACCACAGGGCCTTGACTCAGAGTCAGGAAGGCCTCTGCATTACTCCTCTGAGACCACCACCAATGCCCCAGCTTACTTCATGTATTTCATGAATAAAGTCTTCATGGAATATTTGGACAAGTTCGTTGTTGTCTTCATTGATGACATCCTGGTGTTCTCGAAGTCGGAGGAAGAACATGAGCAGCATCTGAGGATGGTCCTAGACAAGCTTCGTGAGCACCAACTGTATGCCAAATTCAGCAAGTGTGAGTTCTGGCTGCATGAAGTTGGATTCTCAGGTCATGTCTTGACCGAGGAAGGATTATCTGTTAATCCTGCGAAAATCGAAGCTGTGACCCAATGGCAATCTCCAACGACCGTCAAGGAAGTCAGAAACTTCCTCGGATTAGCGGGCTATTACCGCAAGTTCGTGGAAGGATTCTCTAGCATTGCACGACCAATGACTCAGCTCCTCAAGAAGGACAAGAAGTTCGAGTGGACGCCAAAAATGCGAAGAGAGCTTCCAAGAGCTCAAGAAGAGATTGACCACCGCCCCAGTTCTGGCAACACCTGATGGACGACGTCAAGAAGGCTCAAGATGGACACGCAAGCATCGAAGGTATCAAGAGGAAGATGAAGATGGGCAAGGCCCCAGGATTCTCCGAAGACGAGCACAGGATTGTTTGGTACAAGGGCCGCCTCTGCGTACCAAACAACACCGAGCTGAAGACGCTAATTCTGCAAGAAGCCCACGA
Organism: Secale cereale; assembly: GCA_902687465.1. Taxonomy (NCBI): domain Eukaryota; kingdom Viridiplantae; phylum Streptophyta; class Magnoliopsida; order Poales; family Poaceae; genus Secale; species Secale cereale. The sequence continues at coordinate 743,498,203 of LR738715.1, read as the reverse complement.
CACCCCGTATTCCATCCACCCCAGAGGAACCAAGATGTACCAAGACTTGAAGGCACGATTCTGGTGGCACATGATGAAAAGAGAGATTTGCAACCTATGTTGCTAAGTGTGATGTGTGCCAAAGGGTCAAGCTGAATATCAGCGACCTGCTGGATTGCTTCTACCACTCAAGGCTTCTGAGTGGAAGTGGGATAAAGACGGAATGAACTTCGCCACTGGATTACCAAGGTCGGATAAGAGGACATGGCTCTATCTGGGTCATAGTCGATCATCTGACCAAGGTGGTCTATTTCATTCCTGTCAAGACCACTTATGATGGCAACCGGCTGGCAGCTCTCTACATCGACCGAATCGTAAGTCTTCACGGCTTTTCCCAAGGAGATTGTGTCAGGTTGAGGAACCCAGTTCACCCCGAGGTTCTGGAGGAAGTTCCGAGAAGCCTTGGGAACCAAGTATCTTTCAGCACGGCCTTCCACCCACAGACCGGAGGTCAGACCGAGCGAGTCAATCAGATTCTCGAAGTCATGACTCCGAGCCTGTGTCTTGGCATATGGAGCCAAGTGGGAGGATTGTCTCCTTTTTGCCAAGTTCTCCTATAACAACAAGTTACCAGTCGAGCCTTCAGACGGCACCATTTGAGGTGTTGTACGGACACAGATGTCGCACACCCCTCAACTGGCCAGAGACTGGAGAGGGCTAGTCTTGGACCGGTTATTCTCCGCGCAGCGGAAGAGCAAGTCCAACTAGTCAGAGAACGATCGAAGGCAGCCAAGTCAAGGCAAAAGAGCTATGCTGACACTCACCGTCGGAACATGAGTTTCCATGTCGGGGACCACGTGTACCTACGGGTAACCCCTCTGAAGGGAACCAAGCGTTTCCACGTCAAGGGGAAGCTCGCACTAAGGCTCATTGGACCCTTTGAGATCACTATAACTCATGTGGTAGACGGCTCCCCAGCTAGATCTACCACCTGAGGTACCTTCCATGCACCAAATCTTCCACGAGCCCCCACTCTGGAAGTGCTTCTTTCCTCCTAGCTAGCCCGATGCCCGCAAGGACGTCGATCACCGAGCCCTTGTCAGCTAACCCAACCTAACGTATGCAAGAGACCCCTCAGCAACCTCCATCAAGGGAGGCATCAAGCAAGAAGCCATACCATCAAGCACTTCAAGATTCCAAGGAGCACCGCTCGGAAGCAGAACCAACAAGAAGAAGTGAAGACTACCCCGTATCCAAGACTCCGCCTTTCTTTCCACGCCTAGTCTGGGAATCTCGGGGACGAGATTCTTGTAAGGGGGGTAGGTCTGTCACACCCTGATTTTCATGTCTCATTGCTTAAGCTTATTTTCATGTCAAAAATGTGGATTTGCAAAAACTTTTGAGTGTTTTTGACTTTGCTTGATTTGACTTTTGTCTGCTGTTTGCTAGTGCTCTGAAAATCAAATAAATCCTCCAACTCTTATACTTCATCTCCTTGACCCAAAACCTTTTTCCAATGATCATGCCATGTGTATAGACTAGTATAGAATTTTCTTATAAAAATATTTTGGCCAAATGGTATTTTCTAAAATTAGTTTTCCAAAAACCCCTGAATTGAGGTTTGCACTGCAAGTACCTTATTTAGGGTGAGAAAAATCTTTCAAAAAGTTTATTTGAATCCTATTAGATATAGGACTCCCAGAAACCACAAAAGTATAATTTTAAAAGTTATTTTTATATTTTATTTAAAAGCTTTTTCTTAAGGCCAGAAATGGTCTTTAATAGGCAAAAATTATTTAAACATTTCAAAAATATTTGCCAAAATTCAGGGAGACTCATAGGACATATATTGTCCCTATATAAGAGTTTTAACACATGGTCATGTTCAAAATATTGGACAAATCCTTCCAAAACCCTTTCTGGATATTTCAAGCTTTTGAAATATTTACAAAGGAAATATTCTCCAAAAATTCCAGGGAAATTCTATCATACCACATATGACATATTTGATGATCTTGCAAAGCCTCATGCATTGGAGATCAAGGAAACATCCTCAAACCCTTTCAAAACCATTCTGTCCATATTTGAAGTTTGAGCAACTCTACATTGCCAAACTTGTCCAAATGCTCTCAAACTTGGTGCACATGCTAGAATGACCTAATAAGGCATCTAGACCAAATGGCACAAGATTTGGAATAGAGCAACTTGATCAAATCACCCCAAACCCCTTTCTGTTCAAATGCAAATTTGAACAACTTTACATTGTCAACTTTTTATCTGGAGCCTCAAACTTTGTGGACATGTTCATAACCGCAAATGATGATGCTACACCAAGTGGTGCATCAAGGGGAGATGATTTGCTTAACTCCAACATGGTGAAACCATTTCTGTTCATTTCTAGGGTTCACCAAAGTTACATTGGCCACTTTGCCCAAATGAGCTCAAATTTGGTGTAGGGGCCTAATTATAGGTGACATTTGATCCTGTTAAGTCCCATGTCAATTGGATGTCATTTGCTTGACCAAACACTGATCAAACACCTTCTGTTCATTTACCAAAACTAGTGGTTGAACCTCTTTTACTTTTCTCCATGGCCCCAAATTCTTACCACAGCTCCCCCTGATCACCCTCTACCCTCCAGTAACTCTCCTCTACCTTATCTCAATTATTGGAGGGTAAAAACCCCATCTTTACCCTTGTGGACAGCCACCCTCTCCTTCTCCATCACCTCCCTCCTCATCCTAGTGGTTCCCTGGAGCATCCAAAGCCACAGGCCTCTTCTTTTATACTACCTAACACTGCTAGACACGGTTGGACACAACAGGACACGGCCAGGATAGCACAGGCCCAACCATGCCGGCCAAAGACGTGCTCTGGAGCGCGCTACAGTGCGCTCCCGCACTGTAGCCGACCCCAATCAGCTGCCTCCGACCACCTTGGGCAGAGGGAGCGTGTCCCCCGAGGCCCCCTCGACGTCCTCAACACGCTGGATGGTCGGCCCTATCCTCCCCGGTCCCCCTCCTCTCTCCATGAGCTCGCCCGGCACGTCCATGGGCGTCGCCCACGATGCACCGCGGCTGCGGCTATAAAAGGGTCTCCCCCGAGCACCTCTTGCCTCTGCTGGATCCTCCCCTACCCCGTGCACCTCCTAGACACTCCCTCTCTCCCTCTCCGGCGCTCCTCCTCTCTCCACGGCCGAAGTGCCGCCGCCGGCCAGCGCTCGGCATCGGGCACCGCGACCGTTCCCTCCTCCCCCTTCTCTGTTGGCCACCAGGAGGAGCACCCCAGGGCCATGGAGCTACCCCCCACTCCTCTCTTCCTTCCCCCTAGCATCTCTGGCGCCGCCCCGTCTCGACCCGACGCCGCCGCTGATGCCTCGGCCGCCGGCGCTCCTGCTCCCCCCGGCCAGCTTGGAGGCCAGGGATGGGCGCAGCTTGCTCCGCTGGGGCCTCCGGTGCGCCAGGCACCACCGGGGACGACCGGAGCCGCCGGGGAACGGCGCCGGCGTCGCCCCTGCCTCCTCCTCTGCGTCGGGCGGGGGGGAGAACGACGAACCCGACAGGCGGGCCCCGCCTGTAAGCGCCACAGGCCCGGTGGGAGAAGCTGACGGGTGCCCCTCCCCCGTTAAGTGGAAACGGCAACGGCGCAGTGCGCCTTCCCCGCGCGGAAGCGCATCGCCAAAAGCCGCCTTCGACGTCACCGCCTCCATCCCGCCGCTGAGCCACTGGGCTGAGCCCAGTGGGCGTTGGTTAGCTGGGCCTCGCCCAGAGCGCTGTATAAGGGTATAACCCTATTCTTTTTCTTTTTCTTTTTCTGTCAACTTGAAATATTTCCCAAATATTCATATGAACTCCAAATTGCATGATTCAAATTTCTGGTAGCTCCTAAAATCATGCCCTATCACATGGTGCCACATGCACATTATTCCAGAAACTTTTCCTAGACAAACATTTATCAAATGCCCATTTTCCACTTTTTGTGATTAACTTTAGAAAATCACAGAGAGCTCATTTTTGATCCAAATACAGTGATTCAAGTTCCTAGATGCTTGTCATGTCCAAACTTAGTTTTGGAACATTTTTAATAATAGTTTCTGTACCCCACCAAATATTGAGCCATTTCTTCCTATTTATCAGCTTTGGAAAATCCTAGGAAATTCATTTCAAATCCAAATCCAGTGAAACCAACTCCTAAATGCTTCTAAAATCATGACTTGATGATGGGTACCTTTGCTCATCATTCAAGGAATTATTTCTGTATACTTCTTCCAAATCCATAAACCCTTTAGTTCCATCATATCAGAATGTTCCAAATCATCCATTGATCCAACACCTATGAAACCACCTTGGTCATTTCTAATATGACCAGAGGTATCCTAGAAAAGTCCAACTCCTATTTTTAGAGCACTTTTATTGTTGCATTGATTGTGTTGCTTATTGTGATTGTTTCCATCGTTAGTTGACGTAATAAACGGAGTATTCGGAGATGGACCAAGAAGATTTGAAGACTCTGAAGAATAAGGCAAGCAACCCTTTGACCATGTTCGAGAAACCTTTTTATGCATGTCTCATAGCACCTTTATTATTCAATGCATCAGAATCATGTTGAGGTGGAAACCACTTTGGTTGCTACCCCTGTTACTTTACTGTTGAAACTTGCATCAAACATGACCCTACCTTCCTATGAGGGTTATGTGGGTCGGAGTAGATAGAAGTATGCTATAGTAGTTGGCTACGCAAAGTGGGTCGGGGTTATGCATTGAGTGAAACAAGTGTGGTCTGACATACTTGCAAATGACCCAGTGGGTGCCACTAATGCCCCTGGGAGTTGATGAGGAGCTAGGGCCCTACTTGGTGAAGAAGTAGTGTGCCGAGGCTCGACGAAGGTGTTGTTTACAGAGATGGATTAGATTTATGTGTGACTACCGTCCCAACCAAACATGCGCAACCACTGTACCCTTATATGGGAAAAGCGCAGTATTGATTACCTAGGTCGATACTAGCATGGTGCCCGCATTACTAGTGACGGGGGTGACATGAGGTCACTCTCGGGACGGGGTCGCGCTTGGATAGGCGGCCATGACTGTCTTTACAGGGCACCGGACACACCGTTGGTACCCCGTGCTTGTGATATGTGATGAAAACGGAGCGAGCCTCCACAAACCTTGAGATGTGAATGTTTGGCACAGGGGCTGTTACCAATCGAGTGGACTCCATATTAGTGTCGCCTAGGGAAAGATAGTGATCGAGTGCTTACCCCGGGTACTTGAGGTACCGCGGGTCGTGGATGACACGGAAGTTCGCCGGATCTTGTGGGTAAAGTGTGCAACCTCTGCAGAGTGTCAAACTATTCGAATAGCCGTGTCTGCGGTCAAGGACAGTTGGGTGGTGCTACTTAGACTATGTCCATAAGTTTCTGGGAAACAACACGATTCAGAGATAATGTTGATGTGATTGTGAGGAAGTCACAATGAGCTTGAGCATGAGTTGATCACAACTCTTCCTTGAAAATGATGTCTGTGACCTCCTGATACTTGTTACAGACACATGCATATCCTTGTTATATGTTGATCATAAGTGCATATGAAAAACTAGCTTTCCGCAAATCTGCCAACTTAGCAGTAGAGCCTTGCATAATTATTCTGTTATCACACTTGGGTTGCTTGCGAGTACATTCAATGTACTCATTGGCTTGCCACTGGTTATTTTATTGGCCAGGCAGGAGAGAACAGGTTATGATGAAGATTCTTGGTGACGAGCATGCGAGCTAGGACGCTTCCCAGTAAGAATGCCTGTAGGGTTAAGGCAGATGGCATGGGTCCCAGTTGTCTTTGAAGATTTTTCCGCTGCGATGATATACTCAAGACTTGGCCATTATGGTCCTATTTGTGTAACACGGTATGTAAGGATGTAAGACTCTTGTTATTCAGCTTCTGTGTGTTCAGTGAGCATTGATCTCTGGGATCACTGTACACGTGCATTCGGTGATCACGACTTACGAGTCGGGGTCCCCACACTTGCCGTCCATTGTAGTGTCAATGGACTTGTGAAGATGTGCCAAAGAGTGGCTCACCCGTAGTAGAGTATGGGGGAGCAATCATCTAGTCTTCTTCGAGCCAACACAATCAAGAAAGGTGGTCCAACTTGAGGGAGTCAAGATCGTCATCATCTAGCTCAAGTGGACTATGTGCAAGGCAAAGGTTTGCCCTTGATAGGTTCTCTCTTTACCAGTCTCATGGTGGTAGTTGGGAGACCGGGTTATAGGATCGATTGTCGTACTATCAAGGGGGGCCCTTAATGAGTTGCTTGATCGTATTGTTTGTAGAGAGCTCAAACCATTGCATCCTTGCATCATCTTTCTTGGTTCTTGTTTGGTTTTCTCCTTGTGAGATTTGGAGCTTATGGTCATCTTCACAACAAGCTCGAGTTCATCGAAAACGAAGTTCACATGCTTCTTCTATGATGTTTTCGATGTTGGAGGTTATGTCGGTTCTTCTCTCTGATAGACGGCTCTCCTCTATATCATAGGCATACCTCCCCTTCCTCTTATTACTATTACCAGCCGTTGTTTTGATGCTACTCATCTTCCTCTATCGAACAAGTTTGAGTTTGCTCAATTTGGAGCTCATTTGCATTAGTTATGCCTGTTTTTGTTTCTCCCATTGCGGTTGTACCGCAGGACCGAGCGGTTGTACCGACCAAGGGGGTGATACCTCAGAGTTGCACTCTCCCAGAGTTTTCCAAGCGGTTGTACCGCTTCCTCGGGTGGTTGTACCGCATAGTGCTTGGAAAACTCCTGGTGTGCGGCAAGGTAGTTGTACTGGCCCACTACCGCCCTACCACAGAACTAGTTTCTGTGGTGGAGCGGTTCTTGGGTGGTGGTGGCAAGGTTAGTCCGGTCAACTAGTTTTTAGTGGTACTATCGGTGTCCGAAACTCGGTCCTGGCGGTTGCACCGATGCAACCACCGTCTCAACTACCGCTCAGGGGTGACTCCTCTCTGTTTTTAAAGCGGTTGTTGAGCGGTGGTGGAGCGGTTGTTCCGGTTACTCATTTCAACCGGCACTACCGCCCATGCCGCCAGTTGTACCGCTCAGTAGGGTTTCTGCAGGGTTCCCGTGTTTTCCGGTTGTACCGGTCCTCTTAGTGTAAGTGCATCTAGTGCCCCCTAGTTGCTTTTGGAGTATTGAGGACAAATGTGGTTGAGGGACTAACATGTTTGTGAGAATTGCAGGATAACACAGGTAATAGTCCCTCACTAATTCGGTTTACCTTCCAGAGATGACCCCCTAAAAATGTGTGAAGATATTGAAGACAATGGTGGCTCGTGAAGACATTCATGTGAAGATAATGACCAATGAATACATTCAATGAAGACTATGGAATGCGAAGACATAGTTTCTTTCGTGGTTCTGTTCTTATTTCTTGAGTCATAGGAATCACCGCACTGTTAAGTGCGGTCCAAGTGAAACATAGTGAGATGACTGATGTGATGCTCAACCAAAATCCTATGTCTTCGAGCAAAGACAATGAGAGCAAATCTTATCCAGTGTTGGACAAGTCAGCTTTGCTAGGAGCTCAAGCTAAGTTGCCACGTGTGTTCAGAATCCGACCGTTGGACACGTGTCAGTTCCTTAGTGACCAAGGGCCATTTCGGACATATCATGTCAGGTTGCCTCCTGGCTATAAATAGCCCACCCCTACACCATAAATTGGTGGCTGCTCAGAGCAAGTGCACAACTTTTCTCATTTGAGAGCAACCCACCTCCGAAGCCTTTGAAAGAAAATATCCTTGCGAGGACAAAGCCCAAAACACCCAGAGCCAAAGAGTGTTCGGCATCACTGATGTCTTTCTATCTGTGTGATCTGAACACTTATTACACTTGAAAACTGTGTATCCTCCAGTCGGTAAGGCGTCGCGTTCTGAGCATCCAAGAGTCATTGTGGATTGCCGGTGAATGAAGTCTGTGAAGGTTAGGAAGTCTAACTTGAAGACTTACCAGAGTGATTGGGTGAGGACTTGGTATCCTTAGCTCAAGGGGGATAAGGTGAAGACACAGTCTTCAGAGTTCAATATCAGCCTCCCTAACCAGACATACAGTTGTCACAGCAACTCGAACTGGTCTACCAAATTCCCTTCGTCTCCCAGCTACTGGTTCTATCTTCCAACTCATTTACATTCCAGTTTGTCTTCGCGAAGTCATTGCTTGTTTGTCTGATCTGTTTGACTTCACTGTGTGAAGACTGTTCCCTGTTTAGCTTCATTCCGTCTTCAGTCTTGATCCATGTTATCTAGCTATCAATAGTCTTCGTATTTCACTATGATGCTTACTTGACTATTGTGTGTCTAGAGTCATTTATCTTCCGTTGCTTATCATATAGGTTCTTTTCATCTGTCTGTCTTCAAAAGATATCATGTTTTGATGACTTCCATAAAAATCGCCTATTCACCCCCCCTCTAGTTGATAACTTGCAATTTCAATTGGTATCACAGCTGGGTGCTCCCTTGTTCTGTGTGATTCGGTTTAACCACCTGGATTTTTAGTAATGTCATCTGCAGGGATAATCAAAGTCTCCGCTGCATGCCCTGTCTTTAATGGGACTGATTACCCCTACTGGAAGAATAAGATTCACATGCATCTTGAAGCTATCGACAATGATCTCTCGTATGTCATCAAGACTGGTGTTCCCAAGGCTGGTGAAGGTGTCTGATACGTCTCCAACGTATCTATAATTTTTTATTGTTCCATGCTATTATATATTCTGTTTTGGATGTTTAATGGGCTTTATTATTCACTTTTATATTATTTTTGGGACTAACCTACTAACCCAAGGCCCAGTGCAAATTGTTGTTTTTTTCCTATTTCAGTGTTACACAGAAAAGGAATATCAAATGGAGTCCAAATGGAATGAAACCTTTGGGAAAGTTATTTTTGGAACGATATCAACACAGAAGACTTGGAGTACACGCGAGGAAACGAGAGAGGCGGACACAAGGGCAGGGGTGCGCCCCCACCCTCATGGGTCCCCTCTGGCTCCCCTGACGTGCCTCTTCAGCCTATATATACCCTCATACCCTGAAAACATCAAGGAGTAGCAAGAAACCCTAATTCCACCGCCGTAACCTTCTGCACCCGTGAGATCCCATCTTGGGGCCTGTTCTGGAGCTCCGCCGGAGGGGGCATTGATCACGGAGGGCTTCTACATCAACAACATAGCCCGTTAGATGAGTTGTGAGTAGTTTACCACAAACCTTCGGGTCCATAGTTATTAGCTAGATGGCTTCTTCTATCTCTTTGGATCTCAATACAAAGTTCTCCTCGATCTTCGAGGAGATCTATTTGATGTAATCTTTTTGCGGTGTGTTTGTCGAGATCCGATGAATTGTGGGTTTATGATCAAGATTATCTTTGAACAACATTGGATTCTTTTCTAAAATCTTTTATGTATGATTATAATATCCTTGCAAGTCTCTTCGAATTATTGGTTTGGTTTGTCCTACTAGATCTATAGTTCTTGCAATGGGAGAAGTGCTTGGCTTTGGGTTCAATGTTGCGGTGTCCTTTCCCAGTGACAGTAGGGGCAGCAAGGCACGTATAGTATTGTTGCCATCAAGGATAAAAGGATGGGTTTTATATCATATTGCTTGAGTTTATCCCTCTACATCATGTCATCTTGCTTAAGGCGTTACTCCGTTCTTATGAACTTAATACTCTAGATGCATGCTGGATAGCGGTCGATGTGTGGAGTAATAGTAGTAGATGCAGAATCGTTTCGGTATACTTGTCATGGACGTGATGCCTATATACAATGATTATGCCTAGATATTCTCATAACTATGTGCTTTTCTATCAGTTGCTCAACAGTAATTTGTTCACCCACCGTAGAATTCTGCTATCATGAGAGAAGCCACTAGTGAAACCTATGGCCCCCGGGTCTATTCTCATCATATTAATCTTCCATCTACTTTACTTTGCATTATTTACTTTCTGTTTCTATACCAAAATACCAAAAATATTATCTTATCATATCTATCAGATCTCACTCTCGTAAGTGACCGTGAATGGATTGAGAACCCCTTACCACGTTGGTTGTGAGGTTCTTATTTGTTTGTGCAGGTGCGAGGGACTCGCGCGTGGTCTCCTACTAGATTGATACCTTGGTTCTCAAAAACTAAGGGAAATCCTACTATGCTGCATCACCCTTTACTCTTCGAGGGAATACAATGCAAGCTCGAGAAGTAGCAGTGTCACCCCTGCTAATGTTAAGAAGTTTGCTCAACTGGACTCAACCACCAAGAACATCATCTGTGGTCATCTGACCAAAGGATAGTACCGATGTGTGAGTGCACTGGATTCAGCCAAGCTGGTATGGGACTGGCTGTCCAAGGTCAATGAAGGCGTCTCAACTCAAAGAGACTCAAGGATTTACGTTCTTCGCAATCTCTTAAATCACATCAACAGAAATGAAAATGAAAATGTCCAGCTTACATTTGATCGCCTCACTGACATCACCAATGAGCTTCATGCACTCGGCGCCACTGAAATAACCAAGAATGAAGTTGTGAAGAAGCTATTGAGGTCTTTTGACAGTTCATTTGACACCTTGGCATTGATGATTCAAGAACGACCTGACTTCAAAAGTCTTGATCCATCTGACATACTTGAGAGGCTCAACACTCATGTGTTCCAGCTATCTGAGAAGAGAGATATCTATGGCCCCCACTATGGTCGATCCAGAGCCTTGAAGGCCAAAGCTGTGTCCTCATCTGAAGAAGACTCTGACTGCAGCTCTGACGATCCTGAAGACATTGTCAGAGAACTAGCTATGCTTGTGAAAAAGTTTCAAAGGTTCTCAAGGAAGAAAAACTTCAGAAAGTCTTCAAGATCCAGCTCAAGAAACGATGATGCTTCTTCTTGTGACTACAAGAAGAGAACATGCCACAAGTGCAAAAAGCCTGGCCACTACATATCTGGGTGTCCTCAGTGGGACAACAAATCCAAGAGAAAGAAGAAGAGAAAGGAATATGATTCTGACGATAAGAAGAAGAAGAAATGTTCAAAGTTTTCTTCCAAGTCTTCATCAAAGTCTTCGTCTTACAAGAAGGGTTCATCTGTCAAGGCTCGTGCGTTCATTGGCAAGGAAATGGATTCAGAGGAGTAGTCTGCTTCTGAGGAGGCAGAGGTGGAATTTGAGGAGGAATCTGATTAAGGCGTGGCTAGCCTAGCTCTTGCCTCGGCATTTGTCACCAAGTCCATCTTCAACACTGATTTTAATGGTCACTCCGCCGACGCCGAAGCAAATGATGAGGACGACTCTTCTCCAACCTACTGCTTCATGGCACGTGGTGGAAAGGTAAACTCACGTGATGCCCACTTTCAGACCTCCAGTGAAGATGACTCTGAATGTGAATCCAAACCCACCTATAAAACTCTTGCTAAAATTGCAACTGAATAGCAAAATGCTATGGAACATATTCAAAATTTGTTAGACAAAAGTGATGATCTGTTGGACGCGGAAATAAATCAAACTCAGTCCTTAATTGAAGACATAAAAATTCTTCACGTTAAGTACACTGAACTTGAAAGTCGTCATGAAACCCTCTCAGCTACTCATGAGAAGCTTTCCTATGATTATCTTTAAAGGAAGCTAGATCTAGAGAAACTTAGAGCATCTCATGATGATCTTTGATCCGTCTCCAATGTATCTACTTTTCCAAACACTTTTGCCCTTGGTTTGGACTCAAACTTGCATGATTTGAATGGAACTAACTTGGACTGATGTCGGGGCCGGATTTCGGGAACACAATATTCCAGAAATTAACCCCTAGTGTCATCACCAGCCCAGGATTACTGTTACTGGTTGACACATCCTTGTTACAGATTACCAAGCATTTACAAGAATTTGATACAAGACCATAAAGGTCTACTGATGCAATAATGACTCCGGTGGTGGATGAAGAAATTGGCTTGCGGATTTCCACATCGATGGGGCTCCATTCCATCAGGAACAGCTGACCCGGATAACTCCTATCCAGCGTGGCTGCACTCCTAGGCTTCGCACGGACGTCACTGTGGTACTCCTCGTAGAACCCCTAACCTGGCCAAGTAAATAGCCAGGGACAAGCCTGTGAGTACGTTTGAATGTACTCGCAAACACCATGGACAAAAGATATAACAATTGCAGCAAAACAATAATATGGTGAATTAAACTATATGCACATGCTCATGATATACTTATATTAAATGCATGCTGACAGGAATTAAAACGTGGCATGATGAATAATATTTAGTGCAGAAGATAAGCATCAATAAAATATAAAAGAAATGCCGATCGGGTGTCAAGTGACACCACGGTCGGTCTTGAAAAGAAATGCCAGTCGGGTGTCTAAAAGAGAAATCGGACGATACCATCCGAGAACTCAGGCGACGCCACGAAAGGACTTGAAAAGAAATGCCAGTCGGGTGTCCACAAGAGTAGTGGCGTGATAAACCGCCTGACACTCGAGGGACGCCACAGAAAGGACTTGAAAATAAAGGCGAGTGTCCGGGGTAGTCTAGCCAGCCCCTGAGACACTCTGAAAAGTAAAATAAGAGCAAAGGGTTAGTTCACAAATATAATCATATCATCAAATATACTAATGGTAACACCAGTAGCAACGATAATTATCCTGCAAAATAACCATGCTCAACTTTTAAATATTTCCTCCGGAGACCGACAATAAGACCGACACTTGACCAACCCAGACTGTAATCCTTAACCGCGGACACGGCTATTCGAATAGGTTTAAACTCTGCAGAGGGTGTACTCTTTACCCACAAGTATAGGATTTCCTTAGTCAGTATAGTGACACTGACTAATTCCCATTATGGTCTTTAGGTTGAAAACACACCTAACCAGCACACACCAGCTTAACTTTTCTGCTGCCAGGGATCACCCAAAACAACAGTTAAGTAAAACTCTAAGTGGGAAGGCTACAACCTCCAATAGCATGGGATCACTATTCAAACGCGCGGATTACAAGGGTACACTCCCTCTCGGCTACAACCGGAAACACCCATGCCCCCGGACCATGTGGCATGCCTACCGGATGCACCCGGTATCTTCCACTATGGCCTCTCTGTACGGTGTGTGCACGGAAAGGGGTTGACAACTTACTAAACCATACCCTACCCGTGGTAGAGACAAGTGGCAGCACGATTCAAGAATGGGGGTTACTGGAACAAGACTCGATCTACGGTCGACTCAGGAGGCTAATGATTCTAGCAATGGTCAGCACAACAAAATTATACTTTCAACCATATCATCAGGACAGGGCCACAACCCTTGTTTGCTTCCACATATGTCTCATGACACCACCATGTCAAAATATGGCCCGTGCCCACCAGCACGTCCAAAACAGGAGCACAACCATGTACTTTCATAACTTATGTATGTTGCAAAATTGAAGGGGATGCATGCAAGAGGAAGTATAATTATGACCATGCATGCATGCAATATTTCTATTCATATGCCAAGCCTATCAAAGTATCAAACATGCCCTAAAATATTACAGCATGAAAAACATACGCCATATCAGGTGTTCAAAATGCTTGCCTTAGATATGAAAAAGGTGCTGGTTACTTGCAAGGAAACATCTCCCCTTCAATTCCTATTTTCAAAAAAATATCTAAATCACCACATAATTCAAAAACAGCAATAAGAAGTATTTCAAATGTTTTTGAAACAAAAACTAAAATAAACCAGAGGATGTTTAAGGAATACCAGAAAAAGAATTAATTGATTTAGAGTTCATATGAATTAGTTATGGATTTACTAAGATGGAAAACATGTTTAAAAGCAATATTTAAATCCTTTAAACAGAAACTATGCCCAGTAAAAGGTTCACTTAATTTAAATAAACAGAGTAAGATTTTAGAAACCTACAGAAATTTGAATCATAAGATTTGGTTTCGAAAAAGATTCTGTAGAGTTATTAGAAAATCGCTGAAAAAGAGAAATAGGAAAAGGGCAGAAGTGCGTCTGAGCGCTGTATAGCCCCATGGCACCACTGGGCCGAGCCCGGTCGTCTGGCTGCGGAAAGGAGGTGATGACGACGATGGCGTATTCCACGGAATACGCCTCCTTTGCGCGGAAACGGCTCCAAGAGGAAACCGCCTCCACTTACACGGCGGGGGCCGCGGCTTGTGGTCACTGACAGTGGGCCCGCCTGGCCCACTTGTCAGGTTCGACCAGGTCCACGCGCGCGTTTACTCGTGGCAGAGCGGGGGCGGCGCTCCGGCGGAGCTCGCCGGCGAACGGTGGCGCCGTTGGAGGAACCGAGGGCACCGTTGTGCTCAGGAGACGGAGGCGGTTCGTCTGGTGCCCTCCGTGGTGGCTGGGATGGACGGAGTTGCCGGCGACGAGGTCCTCGGCGGACGGCGCCGTCGGACGAAAAGGGGACTCCGGCTAGGGTGCGACTCCAGTGTAGTTGAGGTTGGGGACGGGTCGGTGGATGCTCAAAGATGGTTTTGGTGCAGAAAGTAGGGAGGGGGATGCACTGGAGGGGGGTGAGCTTCGAGAGAGTGGCGGCGGCAGAGGTTGCCGGAGACGGGGGAGGTGATCGTTTCCGGTCGATTGGGTGCACAGGGGAGATCCTAGAGAGTAGGAAGAGGTCGTGATGGACTGAGGGGGCTTGGGGTTGAGTATTTATAGGCGGAGCGACGCGGTCCGGCGGGTTCCAGAGGACGGACACGGCGGCGATGCTTTTACTCCGGTAGGCGTGGTCGTTGGGTGGCCGGTGCGGGTTGGCGAGGACGTGGCCTGGCCGCAGTTACTCGGGGAGTGTGCTGGCGGCTCGGGGAGGTGCCAGGTAGCCTTGGACGGCGCCGTCCACGGGCGGACAGACGCGGCGTCCATAAATGGCAGACGCGGTGGTGGCAAGGCCGGTGGCGAGGTTGGTGAGGGCGGCGGGGTTCGGTGAGGGCGTGGCTGCTCGCAGTGAAGGCGGGGCGTCTGGTTTGGCTCGGGGTGAGCCACGCGTCCAGGGCGTTGACGTCGGTGCGACGTGGCGAGGCCGGGCTCGTCGGGCGGCGCCTCCGGATGGCGTGGACAGAGGTGGTCGGCGCAAACGGCCAAGGAAGGATGTCGGTGCAGTTAATGGTGGTCGAGATGATCCAGAGGGGAACTCGGGCGAGCAGGGGAGGTGGTAGAGTGGCGACAGCAGCTCGATGCCACGGCTGCAGTACGGGCGCTCTGGCTACGCTCTGGACATGCCCCTGGTGTGTTCGACGGAATGCCAATGGCATCTACAGGGACTCAAACAAGTTGACAATTTAACAGAATGGTGCTAGGGTTTATGGTGATGACGATGGACAAGTTAAAATGGCCAGGCGGGCAGGTGTGTAGTGTAAGATAAAAACCTTGCCAAAATTTGGTCATGCCCTCAAGGTGTTCGACAAAAAGTTAGAGCTAGCTAGGGAACTTTGTTGGGGTTGGGATTTGGCAGGAGGAGGTCTCTTTAGAGGGTAGAGATGGTGGTGAAGTTATTTTGGGGAAAAGAAATACTTGCTAGTGCAAGTTGTACTGGAATTCAGTTCTGGACTGAATATTCAGAGGGATATTTGGTGGGTCTTAAAGATGCTAAAGGAGCTGATCTTCTGGAGTTAAGGGTTTGGTAGGAAGAACAAGAAGATGGCCAAGGCTC
>LR738715.1:743403753-743482531 GCA_902687465.1 Secale cereale | reverse complement strand
TAGAAGATGGACAGAAATGAAAAAGAGGGTGGTTCACTCAAAATTTGCAAAACACCAAGTTGGGTTTTTGTACCAATGTGACATATAGGCATCACATGACCTCCCAGAATTATGATGGAATTTTTAGAGAAATATTTAAAATAGAAGTAGTGCAACAGAAGCATTTAAAACACTGCAAAAGCTATTAAAAGAATTTTCTAGGGCAAAATTTTATTATGAAACTAATTTCTAATGTTATTAAACAAATAATGAAATGCCCCAAGATACAACCAGAGCCCACAAAAATATATCCCAAAAATTTACTATATGAAGAGAAAAATTTTGAAGGACAGGTATAGAGAAGGCTCAAAAAAATTATTAAAGAGCCTTATATAATACAAAATTTTATTTCTAGCCAAAATTTTTAATTAGTAAAACAAGGTTAAATTTTTGGGGTGTTACAAATTCTAACCCCCTTAAGAAAAATCTCGTCCTCGAGATTTGTTAAGGGCGAAAGAATTAAAAAGCATACCATACAAACAAAACATTCATATGCAAAAATGCAAACAGGGTAACACATTCCTGACATACAAGCAAAACAAGATCACAACATGCAAACAAGCACTACATGCTACGCAGACACATTCACGACCGTTTACGGCCCGAAAGCGGGATCTACGGGGTCAAGCGGAAAGCTTCCCGGTGTTGTAACACATCCTTCCTCTCCCGGAGGGAGGGGAGGCAGTGGAGGGAGCAAGCGAAGAACGTGTCCTTCCTGAGTTGGCAGAGGGGGTCCGCCAATGGCGATCCGGGGATTCAGAACAGCAAGGTAGTGGAGATACTCCAGTATTTGCTGGGTGAAACGCTCCTGGGCCATCACATATTGAATGAGATAGACCAGGGCTGGATCGTTCTCCGCACGTCCACAGCGGAACGTAGCTTCTGCTCCAAAAACAGCGCGACTTGGAAAATAGCAGTATTCCCTTGCGTTGGCACAGGGCACCGCAAATCGAAGACGGGTGACTGCTTCATACACAGCAGACTCAATGGCCATGCCTGGCGTTGGCATGGATCTCCCGATGAAAATCACATAGGGAGGGCCTTGGTTTAAATCTGCTGGTGGAATATGTACAGCTGCCCAATATTTCGAGAGATCAGGAGTGATTCTCGATTTGAACAGCTCATACAGGGGTGGATGGGTGGAGCCAAGAGTATTGCGGGTAAAATCCCACAATAACATAACAAAACTCCCAGGTCTTGCATCGGGGGTCCTCAGATAAGCTCCGGGGTGAGACATGGGTGGATGAATGGAAATGGCAGTGCTTGATGCTGATGGTTGCTGGTGAGGAAAAAAAATGAGTGTGGCCTCTTATAGAGAGCCTGGGTCATGAGACATGAAATGGTGCCGGTACGACAGAGACACCGACTCCGGCGCGGGGCTGTCTGAGTCAAGGTCTCAGGCCTCAATCCCCACAAGAAAAGTGACATGTTACTGTGCGTGTGGTTAAGGGTCACGTCCAGAATTTACTCTGCAACCACTCATCAAGCAATTTATGACAGATCACACACACCATTAGATGGTGACACACAGGGGGTCTACAAACTCACTACTCCACACAACAGCTACTGCTGAACTAAAGAAAAACCGAGCCACTAGGGCTTTGATAACAATCCTGGTGGACTCAGTCCATCTGGTTGATATCTAGCCGGGCGCGTCTTGCGGATGCCGAGTCGTCTCCGTGCGCTTCCGCGTCGGAGCTGGCCGGGGTAGGATGGGGAGCTACAGGGCTGGAGTAGCGGTGGTGGCCTTCGCGAGGTGTCGAGGTTATCGTCCCATTGGAGTAGGCCTCCAAGAGACGACGGAGATCTCCGGGTGAGGCGGTGGCATTGCCTGGGTGGGTGACATGGTCAGAGCTTGGGGGCTCAACCGGCCTTCCAAGCAGCACTATCGGGGTGTCGGTGGCGGGTGCGACTTCGCTTCTCGCCGGTGTCAGGCGAGCGAGCGTCATGCGGGTCTCTATCAGATCAAAGGTGACCTGATCGAACAGTGCCTCCTGCGCTCTCAGGTAGCGCACCAGATGCACCAGGGCAGGGTCCGACTCATGGTCTCCGTCGGCGACCTGGGTTGGTCTACCATAGCCTTCACGACTAGGGTAGTAGTAGAAGGAGCGGCAGTTAACCCTCGGCGACAGGTGCCGAAGATGAACTATAGCCTCTCGGGCTGCAAGTTGGATGGCTTGGGGCTCGTCGGAGGTCGTCCTCCCGGTGATCCGGTAGGGGCGCTCTGATGTGGTGCCTCTTCCGTAGATGTGCACCGTGGCCCAGAAGTGATGGATGGAATTACTCGTGTGCTCTTGGTACACGACATATTCCGGCGGCTCGTCGATGCTAAAAGCACGACGGGTGAGATTGGCGAGGATGGTTACGAAGCCTTCGAGCTCGACTGCGGTGGTCTCGTTGTGCACGAGGGGGCCTGTCATCTTGGTGGTTGGATATCGAACTGGGAATGAGGCTGTGATGTGCTGAGTTTGGGGTAAGGCTTCCTTTATAAGTCAGCCGAGTCTTCCATCGCACGCTTGTGGATGGGAAGGTTCAGGTATTGGCACAGGCACACGGCCTATGGATAGACTGATAGGTTGGGCACCGGCTATCACAAGATGTCGGTTGCCACTGTGGATGGGATAGACTTGACCGTGGACAGGAAAAGATGTGGATGGTGTGGAAACCTAGGGATGGTGACCAGGCTAAGATAGGATTAGCCAATGGTCAGCATGGCTCTGATACCAAGGCTGTCGGGGCCGGATTTCGGGAACACAATATTCCAGAAATTAACCCCTAGTGTCATCACCAGCCCAGGATTACTGTTACTGGTTGACACATCCTTGTTACAGATTACCAAGCATTTACAAGAATTTGATACAAGACCATAAAGGTCTACTGATGCAATAATGACTCCGGTGGTGGATGAAGAAATTGGCTTGCGGATTTCCACATCGATGGGGCTCCATTCCATCAGGAACAGCTGACCCGGATAACTCCTATCCAGCGTGGCTGCACTCCTAGGCTTCGCACGGACGTCACTGTGGTACTCCTCGTAGAACCCCTAACCTGGCCAAGTAAATAGCCAGGGACAAGCCTGTGAGTACGTTTGAATGTACTCGCAAACACCATGGACAAAAGATATAACAATTGCAGCAAAACAATAATATGGTGAATTAAACTATATGCACATGCTCATGATATACTTATATTAAATGCATGCTGACAGGAATTAAAACGTGGCATGATGAATAATATTTAGTGCAGAAGATAAGCATCAATAAAATATAAAAGAAATGCCGATCGGGTGTCAAGTGACACCACGGTCGGTCTTGAAAAGAAATGCCAGTCGGGTGTCTAAAAGAGAAATCGGACGATACCATCCGAGAACTCAGGCGACGCCACGAAAGGACTTGAAAAGAAATGCCAGTCGGGTGTCCACAAGAGTAGTGGCGTGATAAACCGCCTGACACTCGAGGGACGCCACAGAAAGGACTTGAAAATAAAGGCGAGTGTCCGGGGTAGTCTAGCCAGCCCCTGAGACACTCTGAAAAGTAAAATAAGAGCAAAGGGTTAGTTCACAAATATAATCATATCATCAAATATACTAATGGTAACACCAGTAGCAACGATAATTATCCTGCAAAATAACCATGCTCAACTTTTAAATATTTCCTCCGGAGACCGACAATAAGACCGACACTTGACCAACCCAGACTGTAATCCTTAACCGCGGACACGGCTATTCGAATAGGTTTAAACTCTGCAGAGGGTGTACTCTTTACCCACAAGTATAGGATTTCCTTAGTCAGTATAGTGACACTGACTAATTCCCATTATGGTCTTTAGGTTGAAAACACACCTAACCAGCACACACCAGCTTAACTTTTCTGCTGCCAGGGATCACCCAAAACAACAGTTAAGTAAAACTCTAAGTGGGAAGGCTACAACCTCCAATAGCATGGGATCACTATTCAAACGCGCGGATTACAAGGGTACACTCCCTCTCGGCTACAACCGGAAACACCCATGCCCCCGGACCATGTGGCATGCCTACCGGATGCACCCGGTATCTTCCACTATGGCCTCTCTGTACGGTGTGTGCACGGAAAGGGGTTGACAACTTACTAAACCATACCCTACCCGTGGTAGAGACAAGTGGCAGCACGATTCAAGAATGGGGGTTACTGGAACAAGACTCGATCTACGGTCGACTCAGGAGGCTAATGATTCTAGCAATGGTCAGCACAACAAAATTATACTTTCAACCATATCATCAGGACAGGGCCACAACCCTTGTTTGCTTCCACATATGTCTCATGACACCACCATGTCAAAATATGGCCCGTGCCCACCAGCACGTCCAAAACAGGAGCACAACCATGTACTTTCATAACTTATGTATGTTGCAAAATTGAAGGGGATGCATGCAAGAGGAAGTATAATTATGACCATGCATGCATGCAATATTTCTATTCATATGCCAAGCCTATCAAAGTATCAAACATGCCCTAAAATATTACAGCATGAAAAACATACGCCATATCAGGTGTTCAAAATGCTTGCCTTAGATATGAAAAAGGTGCTGGTTACTTGCAAGGAAACATCTCCCCTTCAATTCCTATTTTCAAAAAAATATCTAAATCACCACATAATTCAAAAACAGCAATAAGAAGTATTTCAAATGTTTTTGAAACAAAAACTAAAATAAACCAGAGGATGTTTAAGGAATACCAGAAAAAGAATTAATTGATTTAGAGTTCATATGAATTAGTTATGGATTTACTAAGATGGAAAACATGTTTAAAAGCAATATTTAAATCCTTTAAACAGAAACTATGCCCAGTAAAAGGTTCACTTAATTTAAATAAACAGAGTAAGATTTTAGAAACCTACAGAAATTTGAATCATAAGATTTGGTTTCGAAAAAGATTCTGTAGAGTTATTAGAAAATCGCTGAAAAAGAGAAATAGGAAAAGGGCAGAAGTGCGTCTGAGCGCTGTATAGCCCCATGGCACCACTGGGCCGAGCCCGGTCGTCTGGCTGCGGAAAGGAGGTGATGACGACGATGGCGTATTCCACGGAATACGCCTCCTTTGCGCGGAAACGGCTCCAAGAGGAAACCGCCTCCACTTACACGGCGGGGGCCGCGGCTTGTGGTCACTGACAGTGGGCCCGCCTGGCCCACTTGTCAGGTTCGACCAGGTCCACGCGCGCGTTTACTCGTGGCAGAGCGGGGGCGGTGCTCCGGCGGAGCTCGCCGGCGAACGGTGGCGCCGTTGGAGGAACCGAGGGCACCGTTGTGCTCAGGAGACGGAGGCGGTTCGTCTGGTGCCCTCCGTGGTGGCTGGGATGGACGGAGTTGCCGGCGACGAGGTCCTCGGCGGACGGCGCCGTCGGACGAAAAGGGGACTCCGGCTAGGGTGCGACTCCAGTGTAGTTGAGGTTGGGGACGGGTCGGTGGATGCTCAAAGATGGTTTTGGTGCAGAAAGTAGGGAGGGGGATGCACTGGAGGGGGGTGAGCTTCGAGAGAGTGGCGGCGGCAGAGGTTGCCGGAGACGGGGGAGGTGATCGTTTCCGGTCGATTGGGTGCACGGGGGAGATCCTAGAGAGTAGGAAGAGGTCGTGATGGACTGAGGGGGCTTGGGGTTGAGTATTTATAGGCGGAGCGACGCGGTCCGGCGGGTTCCAGAGGACGGACACGGCGGCGATGCTTTTACTCCGGTAGGCGTGGTCGTTGGGTGGCCGGTGCGGGTTGGCGAGGACGTGGCCTGGCCGCAGTTACTCGGGGAGTGTGCTGGCGGCTCGGGGAGGTGCCAGGTAGCCTTGGACGGCGCCGTCCACGGGCGGACAGACGCGGCGTCCATAAATGGCAGACGCGGTGGTGGCGAGGCCGGTGGCGAGGTTGGTGAGGGCGGCGGGGTTCGGTGAGGGCGTGGCTGCTCGCAGTGAAGGCGGGGCGTCTGGTTTGGCTCGGGGTGAGCCACGCGTCCAGGGCGTTGACGTCGGTGCGACGTGGCGAGGCCGGGCTCGTCGGGCGGCGCCTCCGGATGGCGTGGACAGAGGTGGTCGGCGCAAACGGCCAAGGAAGGATGTCGGTGCAGTTAATGGTGGTCGAGATGATCCAGAGGGGAACTCGGGCGAGCAGGGGAGGTGGTAGAGTGGCGACAGCAGCTCGATGCCACGGCTGCAGTACGGGCGCTCTGGCTACGCTCTGGACATGCCCCTGGTGTGTTCGACGGAATGCCAATGGCATCTACAGGGACTCAAACAAGTTGACAATTTAACAGAATGGTGCTAGGGTTTATGGTGATGACGATGGACAAGTTAAAATGGCCAGGCGGGCAGGTGTGTAGTGTAAGATAAAAACCTTGCCAAAATTTGGTCATGCCCTCAAGGTGTTCGACAAAAAGTTAGAGCTAGCTAGGGAACTTTGTTGGGGTTGGGATTTGGCAGGAGGAGGTCTCTTTAGAGGGTAGAGATGGTGGTGAAGTTATTTTGGGGAAAAGAAATACTTGCTAGTGCAAGTTGTACTGGAATTCAGTTCTGGACTGAATATTCAGAGGGATATTTGGTGGGTCTTAAAGATGCTAAAGGAGCTGATCTTCTGGAGTTAAGGGTTTGGTAGGAAGAACAAGAAGATGGCCAAGGCTCCGAATTTTTAGAGCAAGAAATAATAGGGTTGTAGTTGAAACTTAGAAGATGGACAGAAATGAAAAAGAGGGTGGTTCACTCAAAATTTGCAAAACACCAAGTTGGGTTTTTGTACCAATGTGACATATAGGCATCACATGACCTCCCAGAATTATGATGGAATTTTTAGAGAAATATTTAAAATAGAAGTAGTGCAACAGAAGCATTTAAAACACTGCAAAAGCTATTAAAAGAATTTTCTAGGGCAAAATTTTATTATGAAACTAATTTCTAATGTTATTAAACAAATAATGAAATGCCCCAAGATACAACCAGAGCCCACAAAAATATATCCCAAAAATTTACTATATGAAGAGAAAAATTTTGAAGGACAGGTATAGAGAAGGCTCAAAAAAATTATTAAAGAGCCTTATATAATACAAAATTTTATTTCTAGCCAAAATTTTTAATTAGTAAAACAAGGTTAAATTTTTGGGGTGTTACAACTGACGCCGTTTTCAGTAGAATTGCCATGGTGTTATTTTTGTGCAGAGATAAAAGTTCTCGGAATGACCTGAAACTTCACGGAGCCACTTTTTGGATTTAATAAAAAATACTGGCGAAAGAATCAACCGAAGGGGGACCACACCATGGCCATGAGGGTGGGGGCTGCGCCATACCCCCAGGGTGCGCCCCCTGCCTCGTCGGCCCCCTAGAGCTCCACCGACCTCAACTCCAACTCCATATATTCACATTCGGGGAGAAAAAAATCAAAAAGGAGGATTCATCGCCTTTTACGCTACGGAGCCGCCGCAAAGCCCTAATCTCTCTCGGGAGGGCTGATCTGGAGTCCATTCGGGGCTCCGGAGAGGGGAATCCGTCACCGTCGTCATCATCAACCATCCTCCATCACCAATTTCATGATGCTCACCACCGTGCGTGAGTAATCCCATCGTAGGCTTGCTGGACGGTGATGGGTTGGATGAGATTTACCATGTAATCAAGTTACTTTTGTTAGGGTTTGATCCCTAGTATCCATTATGTTCTAAGATTGATGTTGCTATGACTTTGCCATGCTTAATGCTTGTCACTAAGGCCTGAGTGCCATGATTTCAGATCTGAACCTATTATGTTTTCATGAATATATGTGAGTTCTTGATCCTATCTTGCAAGTCAATAGTCACCTACTATGTGTTATGATCCGGCAACCCCGAAGTGATAATAATTGGGACCACTCCAGGTGATGACCGTAGTTTGAGGAGTTCATGTATTCACTACGTGTTAATGCTTTGGTCTGGTACTCTATTAAAAGGAGGCCTTAATATCTCTTAGTTTCCAATAGGACCCCACTGCCACAGGAGGATGAATACCCACAAGTGTAGGGGATCAGTTGTAGCCTCTTCCGATAAGTAAGAGTGTCGAACCCAACGAGGAGCTAAAGGTAGAACAAATATTCCCTCAAGTTCTATTGACCACCGATACAACTCTACGCAGGCTTGACTTTCGCTTGTATAAAACTAGAACAAGTATAAAACTAGAAGCACTTTGTAGGTGAAACATGATAGGTTTGCAAGAATATAAAGAGCATGCAAATAAAAACTTTGTAGGCATAACATGATAGGTTTAGGTAAAGTTAGTATAGCGAGTGTGGCAAAGTGGTGGTAGGAGTTGCGAAATTGTCCCTAAGCAATTGACCATGTTACTAGACCGGCATCAAGTTTTATGAGGGAGAGGCCACTGCTAGCATGTCATCCCTGACTTGGAATTCTATGCACTTATGATTGGAACTATTAGCAAGCATCTGCAACTACTAACGTTCATTAAGGTAAAACCCAACCATAGCATTAAGATATATTGGCCCCCCTTCAATCCCGTATGCATCAATTTCTACGCTAGGTTGAAGCTTCTGTCACTCTTGCTCCAATACATAGTCCTATCAACATACAACTAAACCTATGGTGTGATCCACGTGCGCGCTCATATGATGGGCACCAAAGGACAGCAACATAACCACAAGCAAATTAAACCAATCATAGCAATTCACCAATTACCGGTAGGACAACGAAAATGTACTCATACATCATAGGATGGCAACACGTCATTGGATAAAGCATAAAGCACCATGTTCAAGTAGAGGGTACAGCGGGTTGCAGGAGAGTGGACCACTGTAGATAGATGGGGGAAGGTGATGGAGATGTTGGTGAAGATGACGGGGGTGTTGGTGTAGATCTCCGTCACACGATGATGGCCCCGGTGGCACTCCGGCGCCACCGGAAGCGAGTGGGAAAGAGCCCCCTCCTCCTTCTTATTCCTTGACCTTCTCCCTAGATGGGAGAAGGGTTTCCCCTCTGGTCCATGGCCTCCATGGCGGCGGAGGGGCGAGAGCCCCTTCGAGATTGGAAACGTCTCTTTGTCTCTCTCTGTTTCTGCGTTCCCGACTTCTGGCCTTTCACTGTTTCTTAAATTTCCGGAGATCTGTAACTCCGATTGGGCTGAATTTGGGACACTATTTTTATCCGGATATTAGCTTTCTTGCGGCGAAAGAAGGGCACCAACTGCCTTACGGAATGGCCACAAGAGCCCAGGGTGCGCTTGCACCCCAGCGCGCCCCTCACCCTCGTGGGCCACTCGGGCATCCTCTCACGTTGATTCCACTTCCCAAAATTCAAATATATTCCAAAAATCTCCGTCCATTTTTATGCCATTTGGACTCCGTTTGATATGGATATTCTGTGAAACAAAAAACTTGCAACAAACAGGAAGTGGCACTGGGCACTAGATCAATATGTTAGTCCCAAAAATAGTATAAAATGTTGCCAAAAGTATATGGAAGTTGTATAATATTGGCATGGAACAATAAAAAATTATAGATACGACGGAGACATATCAGCATCCCCAAGCTTAATTCCTGCTTGCCCTCGAGTAGGTAAATGTTGAAAAAGATATTTTTTGATATGGAATGCTACCTAGCATAATCTTGATCATGTAATCTAATCATGGGATGAATATTAAGACACGAGTCATTCAAAGCAATAGTCTATGATTTGACATAAAATAATTTAATACTCGGGCATCCCAAGAAACAATCAAGTCTTTCAAAATATCAATGCTAAAGAACGTTATCCCTACAAAATCATATAGTCTTCTATGCTCCCTTTTCTTAACACAAGGTACCCCTCATGCCCATCCCGGTGTCAGCCAAGCAATTGTTTTCATACTTTACTTTTTCAAACATTTTAAACTCTTCACGCAATACATGAGCGTGAGCCATGGACATAGCACTATGGGTGGAATAGAAGGTGGTAGTAGATGAAAGTAGGGAGAAAGTGTCACATTGACTAGGCATATCAATGGGCTATGGAGATGCCCATCAATAGATATCAATGTGAGTTACTAGGGATTAACATGTAACGGATGCACTAGAGCTATAAGTGTATGAAATGTCAAAAGAAAACTAGTGGGTGTGCATCAACTTGCTTGCTCGTGAAGACGTAGGGCATTTGAGGAAGTGATACGTCCATTTTGCATCATGCTTATATGTTAATACTTATTGCATTATGGGATGTTATTACATGTTTTATCACAATACTTATGCCTTTTCTCTCTTATTTTACAAGGTTTACATGAAGAGGGAGAATGCCGACAGCTGGAATTCTGGGCTGGAAAAGGAGCAAACTCTGGAAACCTATTCTGGACAAGTCCAAAAGCCCCAAAACTTCACAGAACTCCGTTTTAGAAAATATAAAAAATATCTTGCGAAAGGAGATCACAAGGGGGCCACCTGCTGTCCACGAGGGTGTGGGCGCGCCCCCCCTCTCTGGGCGCGCCCCCTATTCGTGGGCCCCTCGAAGGCCCCCCGATGCCCATCTTCTCCTATATGAGGTGTTTTGACCTGGAATAAAATCACAAGGAGGCTTTCGGGACCAGACGCCGCCATCTCAAGGCGGAAACCAATCTAGGGCTCCGGCAGAGCTGTTCTGCTGGGGATACTTCCCTCCGGGAGGCGAAAATCGTCACCGCCGTCATCACCAACAACTCTCCCATCTTGGGGAGGGCTATCTTCATCAACATCTTCACTAGCACCATCTCCTCTCAAACCCTAGTTCATCTCTTGTATCCAATCTTTGTACCCAAACCTCAGATTGGTACATGTGGGTTGCTAGTAGTGTTGATTACTCCTTGTAGTTGATGCTAGTTGGTTTATTTGGTGGACGATCATATGTTCAGATCCATTATGCATATTAATACTCCTCTGATCATGAACAACATTATGTCTTGTGAGTAGGTACTTTGGTTCCTGAGGACATGGGAGAAGTCTTGCTATTAGTAGTCATGTGAACTTGGTATTCGTTCGATATTTTGATGAGATGTATGTTGTCTCTCCTCTGGTGGTGTCATGTGAACGTCGACTACATGACACTTCACCATTATTTGGTCCTAGAGGAAGGCATTGGGAAGTAATAAGTAGATGATGGGTTGCTAGATTGATAGAAGCTTAAACCCTAGTTTATGCGTTGCTTCGTAAGGGTCTGATTTGGATCCAATTGTTTCATGCTATGGTTAGGTTTACCTTAATACTTCTTTTATAGTTGCAGATGCTTGCAATAGGGGTTAATCATAAGTGGGAGGCTTGTCCAAGTAAGGACATCACCCAAGCACCGGTCCACCCACATACCAAATTATCAAAGTACCGAACGCGAATCAAATGATCGTGATGAAAACTAGCTTGACGATAATTCCCATGTGTCCTCGGGAGCGTTTTCCATCATATAAGAGTTTTTCCAGGCTTATCCTTGGCTACAAAAAGGATTGGGCCATCTTGTTGCACCTTATTTACTTTTACCTTTTGTCACTTACTACCAATTACCTTATCACAAAACTATCTGTTACCTATAATTTCAGTGCTTGCAGAAAATACCTTACTGAAAACTGCCTATCATTTCCTTCTGCTCCTCATTGGGTTCGACACTCTTACTTATCGAAAGGACTACGATAGATCCCCTACACTTGTGGGTCATCAAGACTCTTTTCTGGCGCCGTTACCGGGGAGTGAAGCGCCTTTGGTAAGGAAAAATTTATATATTGTGCTGAAATTTATTGTCACTTGTTACTATGGCTCATAATCCTTTCAGGGGCTTGTTCGGGGTACCTTCACCCCGACCAGAAGAGCAAAGAATTTCTCCTCAACCTACTGCACCTACTGAAAATGTTTGCTTTGAAATTCCTTCGGGTATGATAGAGAAACTGCTTGATAATCCTTTTACAGGAGACGGAACATTGCATCCCGATTTACACCTAATCTGTGTGGATGAAGTTTGTGGATTATTTAAGCTTGTAGGTATGCCCGAGGATGTTATCAAGAAGAAGGTCTTCCCTTTATTTTTGAAGAGATAGGCATTGACATGGTTTAGGCTATATGATGATATTGGATCATGGAACTATAATCGTTTGAAGTTGGAATTTCATCATAAGTTCTACCCTATGCACCAGGTTCATCGTGATCGTAATTATATTTATAACTTTTGGCCTCGCGAAGGAGAAAACATCGCTCAAGCTTGGGTGAGGCTTAAGTCAATGTTATATTCATGCCCCAATCATGAGCTCTCAAGAGAAATAATTATTCATAATTTTATGCTCGGCTTTCTCTCGATAATCGCTCCATGCTCGATACTTCTTGTTCTGGCTCATTTATGATACATCTTCTTTCTGTGAATCATTTGCTACTCATGTTGAGCTTCCCAAGGAGAAGTGGTTTAAATACCATCCCCTATTGAAGTAAAAGTAGTTGAACCTATTAAAGTTAAAGAAAAGATTATCACTTATAATGTTGATCCTATTGTTCCTACTGCTTATATTGAGAAACCACCTTTCCCTGTTAGAATAAACGATCACGCTAAAGCTTCAACTGTAGTTCGTAAGAGTAATACTAGAACACTTACGCCCTCTGAGCAAATTAAAGTTGAACCTAGTGTTGCTATGGTTAAAGATCTCTTGGTAGAAGATTTAGATGGACATGTCATTTACCTCCAAGAGGAATCTGCTAGAATAGCCAAACCCAATGCTAGGAATAAACATAGACCTATTGTAGGCTTGCCTGTTATCTCTGTTAAGATAGGAGATCATTGCTATCATGGTTTATGTGATGTAGGTGCTAGTGCGAGTATTATCCCTCTTACCTTATATCGAGAAATTATGTATGATATTGCACCTGTTGACTTAGAAGGGATTGACGTTACTATTAAGCTAGCTAATAGAGACACTATTTGACCAGTTGGGATTGTTAGAGATGTTGAAGTCTTGTGTGGGAAGGTTAAACACCCTGCTAATTTTCTTATTCTTTGTTCCCCACAAGATGAATTTTGTCCCATTATATTTGGTAGACCCTTCTTGAACATTGTTAATGCTAAGATAGACTGCGTGAAAGATATTGTTACTGTTGGTTTAGGGGATATGTCTCATGATTTTAACTTTGCTAAATTTTGTAGACAACCCCTAGATAAAGAACTACCTAGTAAGGATGAAATTATTGGTCTTGCGTCTATTGTTGTACCTCATAATGATCCTTTAGAACAATACTTACTAGACCATGAAAATGATATGCATATGAATGAGAGAAGGGAAATAGATGAAATATTCTTTAATCAGGGACCCGTATTGAAAAACAACTTGCCTGTTGAAATCCTAGGGGATCCTCCTCCACCTAAGGGTGATCCCGTGTTTGAACTTAAACCTTTGCCTGATAATCTTAAGTATGTTTATCTTGATGAAAAGAAGATATATCCTGTTATTATTAGTGCTAACCTTTCAGAACAGGAAGAAGAAAAACTATTGAAAACTCTGAAGAAGCACCGTGCTGCTATTGGATATACTCTGGATGATCTTAAGGGCATTTGTCCCACCTTATGCCAACAAAAGATAAAATTGGAAGAAAATGCTAAACCGGTTATTGATCATCAACGACGGTTAAATCCTAAGATGAAAGAAGTGGTAAGGAAGGAAATACTAAAGCTTCTAGAGGCAGGTATTATCTATCCAATTGCTGATAGCCAGTGGGTAAGTCCTGTCCATTGTGTCCCTAAGAAGGGAGGTATGATTGTCGTTCCTAATGATAAAGATGAATTGATCCCGCAAAGAATTGTTACAGGTTATAGGATGGTAACTGATTTCCGCAAAGTAAATAAAGCTACTAAGAAAGATCATTACCCTTTGCCTTTTATTGATCAAATGCTAGAAAGGTTATCCATACATACTCACTTTTGCTTTCTAGATGGTTATTCCTGTTTCTGTCAAATACCTGTGTCAAAAGGGGGTCAAGAAAATACCACTTTTACTTGTCCTTTCGGTACCTTTGCTTATAGACGTATGCCTTTTGGTTTATGTAATGCACCTGCTACCTTTCAAAGATGCATGATGGCTATATTCTTTGATTTTTGTGAAAAGATTGTTGAGGTTTTCATGGATGACTTTTCCATTTATGGAACTTCTTTTGATGATTGCTTAGGCAACCTTGATCGAGTATTGCAGAGATGTGAAGACACTAATCTTGTATTGAATTGGGAGAAGTGCCACTTTATGGTTAATGAAGGCATTGTCTTGGGACATAAAATTTCTGAAAGAGGTATTGAAGTTGACAAGGCTAAAGTTGGTGCTATTGAAAAGATGCCGTAACCTGTCGGTGTACTAAGGTAGGGGTACCTCAGTACCCCAACTTGTGCACGGGCAGTAGCAGCTCCCCGCGGTAAGGCTTACCACGCGCTCGTCGGAGACCTTTCTGATCCATATGAAGCCATTCAAAAACAAAGTATACAAGACAGAAGATCAAGGCCCCGGCAAGTGGAGCTTGCCGGGAAGGCCCTCCCAGGCTCAAGGTTTCCTCACTAACACAAGACCCTGGCAAGAGGAGCTTGCCAGGAATACTAGAAGATTACATTTCAGAAGACGTGCCTCGGCGCAACATGCGCCCCGGCAGGGCCCGGGGAGCGGCAAGCTCCAGGGCCTGGCAAGGTCAAGGCCCCGGCAAGGTGCTTGCCGGGGAGAGTTACGCTGTGTGCCCGCGCTCCAGCTCATCGGTCCACGCGTCGCCCTGGGGCCCTTCCAGGGACGCGTGGCGGATGGCTGTGCAGCCTGGGGGACACGGTGGCACTCCACAGTGACGAGGCTATCGCCGTGGCGAACGGAGACGCAAGGGCGGGCGCTTTTGGGGTCGACGGCGACGGGCATTTAATGCTCTTGTCCCCCACTGTCAAAGTAGGTGGTGACCACTGTTCATCCACTGTTCATCCACTATTCCCGCACTGTTACAACTACCACCAAAGTTACGTTTTTACCCCTTTCTTCTACGTTGACACCTGTCGGTGACCCCTTGAGCTATAAAAGGAGGCCCATGCACAACGTAGAAAGGGTTCGGAACCTAGATAGCTCATTCGATCGGTGTAGCTAGTTCTTCAAGCTCCCGAGCTCCCCAACTCAATACAAACCAAGCAGGAGTAGGGTTTTACGCGTCCATCGCGGCACGAACCTGGGTAAACTGCCCGCGTGCTCTCTACGATCTGCTCTTTGTGCTCCCTCCGCTCCCTTACCGCACGAACAAGGGGCTCCGGTCCCATAGGTGCTCGTGGTGGATAGTTTCCCCCGACATCTTTGGCGCGCCAGGTAGGGGGCGTCGAGGTTGTGCGAACCTGATCCGGCGTTCACGCGGGCGCATTCTTCATCAACCTCTCCAGCCACATCAGCTTCATCAGCAACAACAGCATGGCCCCGAAGAAGAAGGCTTCGGAGGTCGGAGGCCCGTCCGCGTCTGTTCCACCGCCACCAGAACCAACGGTGGGTGGAGGAGACGCCGTCGAAAGGGTGGTCGCCGGCGAGGAAACTCGCGGCACCACCAAATCCAAGGACAAGACGGATGACCGAGCCTTGGTCTCCGTGGACGCGCCACGTCCATCTCAGCAAACGACGACCCAGCAGCGCCATGGTACAGAAGGTACCATCCGCTCGCTGGGGCAAGGGCAAGCCGGAGGTTCGCGTGATGCTCCGGACCACCGTCCGGGTACGAGCAAGGTGCGGTCACCGGGGCGGGAAACTGCTCCTTCTAACCCCGTTAGGAGTCCGAGCATATCCCGCTCCTCGCACCGCTCGCCCCCGCTCCCCTCCTCTCCAGCAGAAGCGCTCGCAAGAGCGCAACTGCTCCTCGACTTCCCTCCAGCGGCGGACAAGGCCGAAGACTGGAGAGCAACAATCCAAAGCCTCATCGCCTTCGCCAACAACGACACGCCGCAGCAGTCGGCGACGTCGCGGCCGCGGCAAGTCGAGAAGATGAAGGCCGATGGCGACAAGACCGCCGGGGGTGCAACCACCGTGCACTCCCCGCCGCGGAAGCAGAAGACGCCGCCCCGCCGGATCAACGTCGACGACGACTCCACGGCGTCGTCGGATCCACAGGCTCGTCGGGACCAGCGCCAAGTCCTTGACGACCGGCGACAAGAAGTCGCTCAAACGACGATCGAGCGCCGCCGAGAAGCTCGGCGACAATCGGATCAGCGAGCGGGGACCGCTGTCGATACGCACGCGCCCGATGAACCAGGCGACTTGCCGTACGCGGCGGGTTGCCCTGCGTTTACCCGTGAGCTGCGGCGCGTCTAGTGGCCCAGCATGAAGAACTTCAAGCCCGACGTACCGGAGAAGTACGACGGCAAGACGCACCCCTCGGAGTTTCTCAGCATCTACACCATCGCGGTGCAGGCTGCCGGGGGGCGCGACGAGAAGATACTGGCGAACTACTTCCCGCTGGTGCTTAAGCCGAACGTTCGTTCTTGGCTTATGCACCTGCCGGAAGGCTCCATTTCTTCTTGGGCAGATCTTTGCCACCAGTTTGTTGGCGCCTTCACGGGCGGCCACAAACCCCACGGCCAGGAGAGCGATCTCCACATCTTGGCCCAGAAGGAAGGAGAACCTCTGCGCAAGTACATCCAGCGCTTCAGCCGCGTGCAACACAATATCCCTGACGTCCACCCTGCCGCGGTTATCAGCGCGTTCCATCAGAACGTGCGTAACCGCCGCATGCGTGAGGAAATGGCCATGACCAAGATACGGGATGTCAGCGAGCTTTATGCTCTAGCTGATAAGTGCGCGCGCGCCGAGGAGGGGAGGAGACTCCCAGGAGAGGATGCTGGCACAGGGGGAAGCGACAGCGAGGATGCCGCCCCGGCAAAGAAGAGCCGGCGGCGGAACAATAGAAGAAAGAAGAACAAGGAAGTGCTTGCCGTCGAGAAGTCCGGCAAGGAGGCTCCCGCCAAGCAAGCACAGGCTGGCGGCTCCGGCAAGGAGCCTGCCCCTGTAGCGGCAGCCGACAAGCAGGACGGCTCCGACAAGCAATACTGCAAGATCCACCGCACCAAGGGTCACGATCTCTCCAACTGCAAAGGCGTCGAATACCTCGTCGAGCAGCAGAAAGCTGAGTACGAGCGGCGCGACAAGGAGAAGGCCCAAGGTGGCGGGGGAGAGCCAAGCAAGAAGCGGCCATTCAATGGCCGGGGAGGACGCCGCGGCAAGGCTAAGCAGCGGCAAGGTGATCGACCTCCCCGGGGCCGCGACAAGGATGAAGAAGACGACGAAGATGACATGGAGGAAGATGATAACAGCGAGCAGGAGTTCCAGAAGGCCACGGAAGTCCTGTGCGTCGACGGCGGCGCCTCTCTGCACACTTCCCACCGCCAACTCAAGCAGTGGGTGCGGGAAGTAAATGCAGCAGAGCCGCCCGTGGAGTCGCGCAGGCTCCTCAAATGGTCCAGCACGCCCATCATTTTTGATCTTGAGGATCACCCTGACCGCACCACTGCGATCGGGTGCTTGCCGATGTTGGTCTCACCAACCATCCGCAACCTCAAGGTCACCAAAATGTTGGTTGACGGCGGGGCCGGCCTAAACTTGATCTCCTCGGCTGTGATCAAGAAACTCCAAATCCCAGGCGGCGAGCTCGAAGAGACCGGTTCGTTCCAAGGAATAAATCCGGGGAGGAGCAAGCCCAAGGGGAAGATCACTCTGCCAGTGACCTTTGGCGGGGAGCTGAACTTCAGGACGGAGAGGATAACCTTCGATGTTGCCGATATCCCATTGCCATACAATGGGATACTTGGACGTCCTGCCCTCGCCAAGTTCATGGCAGCTTCCCACTACGCCTACAATGTACTCAAGATGCCGGGGCCGATAAGCGTCATCTCTGTCCATGGCGACAAGAAGGACGCGCTTATCTGCGCCGACAAGATATACCGGGATGCAGCAGCCGCAGCGGAGAAGGACACACTTGCCGCTGAAGCTCCCGGGGGGAAGAAGACGAAGACCAAGTCCGGCAAGTGCTCTGGGACCCACTCCGGCAACCGCACCTCTTCGGAGTGCTGCGCTGCCGTCGAGGACGTTCCATCGAGCTCCACCGGCAAGTGCAAGAAGGGGATGGCCGCTCCACCGGCAACCAAGAAGGTGTCCGCCAAGGAGGACGGCACTGGTGGTACCTTCACCATTAGTGCCACGCTCGACAGCAAATAGGAAAGCGCGCTCGTTGCCTTCCTGCGGGCGAATGTTGATGTGTTTCCCTGGCAACCATCTGACATCCCCGGTGTTCCCAGGAAGGTAATTGAGCACAAGCTTGCTGTTTGTCCTCATGCGCGGCCCGTCAAGCAGAAGGTCAGGAAGCAAGCCGTGGAGCGCCAAGAATTCATTGCCGAAGAAATCAAGAAACTAGAAGCAGCAGGCCTGGTTAGAGGCGTGATCCATCCCACGTGGTTAGCAAATCCAGTTGTCGTGCGTAAGGCCAACGGGAAGTGGAGACTGTGTATAGACTTCACCGATGTGAATAAAGCATGTCCCAAGGATCCATTTCCCTTGCCGCGCATTGACCAGATTGTTGACTCCACCGCCGGATGTGAGCTGCTCTCTTTCCTTGATGCATATTCAGGCTACCACCAGATTTTCATGGCCAAAGAAGATGAAGAGAAGACTGCATTTATCACTCCATGCGGCACATATTGCTTCATACGCATGCCGTTTGGATTGAAGAATGCAGGCTCAACATTTGCAAGGGTAGTGCACACTGCTTTTGAGCCACAGATCCACAGGAATGTAGAAGCCTACATGGATGACATAGTGGTGAAGAGCAAGAGCAAGGATACATTGGTCCAAGATTTGGAAGAGACATTTAAGAACCTGCGCAAGATCCAGCTTAAGTTGAACCCCGAGAAGTGCGTCTTTGGAGTCCCCTCCGGCAAGATTCTCGGGTTCTTTGTATCACAGAGGGGGATTGAAGCCAACCCCGACAAGATAAAAGTCATCGAGCAGATCGAAGCCCCGAAGCGCGTCAAGGATGTGAGGAGACTTGCAGGTTGTGTGGCTGCCCTCAGTAGGTTCATTTCAAAATTTGCAGAACGCGCCCTGCCTTTTTTTAAAATCTTGAAGAAGGCAGGTCCTATGAAATGGACTCCGGAAGCGGAGGCAGCGCTGCAAGACTTGAAACGGTACCTATCCTCCACTCCAATACTTGTCGCACCTAGGCCACAGGAGAAGTTGCTGCTGTACCTAGCGGCAACCAACCAGGTGGTTAGTGCTGCGTTAGTAGCGGAGAGGGAGGCCGACGAGGAGTCAGCACCACCGGCAAGCGAATTCAGCGACAAGCAGGGGGCTCCTCCGACAAGCTCTGGCCCCGACAAGGACAACTCTGCGCAGGAACAATTAGAAGTGCGAAGAAGGATGGTGCAACGCCCAGTGTATTTTGTGAGTTCCCTCTTGCAGGGGGCTAGATCAAGGTACTCTGGGGTGCAGAAGTTGCTTTTCGGCCTCCTCATGGCCTCGAGAAAGCTGCGCCATTACTTCCAAGCACATGAGATAACAGTGGTCACTCGCTTTCCGCTCAAGAGGATATTGCATAATCCGGAAGCAACAGGCAGGATCGTCGAGTGGGCACTGGAGCTGTCGAGCTTCGGACTCAAGTTTGAAAGTACTTCAACCATATAGAGCCGAGCTTTGGCAGAATTCATAGCTGAATGGACCCCGACGCCCGATGAAGAAGTTCCAGAGACAAGTGTACCCGTACAAGAAGCGACAAGTGAATGGGTAATGTACTTTGATGGTGCCTTCTCGCTGCAAGGCGCCGGTGCCGGCGTGGTACTCATCGCGCCCACCGGAGAGCACCTCAAGTATGTTATCCAGATGCACTTTCCCAGGGAGCAAGCGACAAACAATACTGCTGAGTATGAAGGCTTGCTTGCCGGCCTCAGGATTGCGGCCGAACTTGGGATCAGGAAGCTGATTGTCCGGGGAGATTCTCAGTTGGTGGTCCGACAAGTTAACAAGAGTTACCAGAGCCCTTTGATGGAAGCTTATGTAGATGAAGTGAGGAAACTTGAAGAGCACTTTGAAGGTCTGCAGATGGAGCACGTCCCGAGAGCTCAGAATGACATTGCAGATGGCCTTTCAAAGTGTGCTGCGATGAAGTTACCTGTGGAACCAGGGACCTTCTTGCTCAAGCTAACTCAGCCATCCGTCACACCATCAATTGGGCAACCCAAGAAGAGAAAGTTGGTCTCCGGCGACTACTTGCCGGTGGATCTTCCCGAAGCCGCCGCCAAGGTCCCTAAGATCAACAATCAGAATGCTGAGGAACAGTTTGCTCCTGCAGATCCTCGGATCTGTACAGTTGAAGCAAGCGTTCCCGACAAGCCTCGCCCCGGCGAGCTTGCCGGGGGACCATCCGCTCCGGCAGAACCAGAGGTTCTTGCCGTGGAAGCTGGGGTTCCCGCAGAAGCTCTTGAGCCTTTAGTCCTTGCCGTTGAGCCTCGGGCTCCGGCATGGGCGCAACAGATCGTTCGTTTTCTACAAACTGGAGAACTTCCCGATGACCCAGAAGAGATAGAGAAGATAACCAGGCAGTCAAGTATGTACCAGTTCGTGGATAACGAGCTGTACAGAAGAAGACTCAATGGTGTCAGGTTGAAGTGTATTTCCAGAGAAGACGGACAGAAGTTGTTGGCAGAGATACACGGAGGCATATGTGGCCACCACATTGGCGCAAGGGCACTTGCCGGGAAGGCGTTCCGGCAAGGGTTCTTCTGGCCAGAAGCCCTCCAAGATGCAACTGCACAAGTAACCAAGTGTGAAGCATGCCAGTTCCATGCCAAACAAATTCATCAGCCAGCTCAAGCTCTCCAGACGATCCCTTTTTCCTGGCCCTTCTCGGTCTGGGGGCTCGATATCCTCGGCCCCTTCCCCCGTGCTGTCGGGGACTTTGAGTACTTGTACGTTGCAATCGACAAGTTCACAAAGTGGCCAGAAGTGGAACCAGTGAGAAAGGTGACAGCACAGTCAGCAGTCAGGTTCTTCAGATCGATTGTTTGCCGTTTCGGGATCCCTAACAGGATCATCACCGACAACGGTACTCAATTTACTAGTCGCACCTTCATGCAGTACGTCCAAGACCTTGGCGCCAAGGTCTGTTTCGCCTCTGTTGCTCACCCGAGGAGCAATGGTCAGGCGGAGAGGGCCAATGTTGAAGTGCTGCGCGGACTCAAGACAAGAACCTTCGACAGGCTGCGCAAGTGCGGAAGAAACTGGATAGAGGAGCTACCGGCGGCTCTTTGGTCAATCAGAACAACACCAAGTCGAGCCACCGGACAGACACCCTTTGCCCTAGTCTATGGGGCGGAGGCAGTTCTCCCCACGGAACTCGTATACGGATCTCCTCGAGTGCTCGCTTATGATGAGCTCGAGCAAGAGCAACTGCGACAAGATGATGCATTGCTCCTCGAGGAGGAACGTCTCCAGGCTGCTGTACGAGCTGCTCGATACCAGCAAGCCTTGCGCCGCTACCATAGCCGCAAGGTTAAGGCCAGGAGTCTCGAGGAAGGCGACCTTGTTCTTCGGCGTGTTCAGTCCGCCAAGAATTCCAACAAGTTGACGCCGAAGTGGGAAGGCCCTTATCGGGTGAGACAAGTAACAAGGCCCGGCACTGTCCGCCTTGAGACCGAAGAAGGCTTACCGGTGAGCAACTCCTGGAACATAGAGCATCTTCGCAAGTTTCACCCATGAGGCGCGGTTGCCGTGATCCGCTCCGGCAACCACCTTTTGTACAAGCCTTGCCGCTGTTGCATGTAACCCTTTGTACAAAGCCGGGCGCAGATCCCGTGCATCAGTAAAGTTTTTTGTGTTTTGCACTATTTGCCATTTCCATGCTTTTCTTCGATATTTGCATGCATTGTTTGGCATCTAATGCAACACAAATACCCGGTAAGCATTACCACGCCGAAAGGCACCATACTTGTTTTCCCTCTTCTTTTTTCTTTCCCTCTTGAGCAGAAGGACTGTTCCTCGCGCACAAGTTTGCCGGGGGGGAAGAAGGAGGAGGATGAACCAAGTGCTGTTCAAGAAAGAGGAGCCTTGTCGGGGAAACAAGCAATACACGAAAGCTAAGTTACCAGAATCTGAGCAGTTCAGATTTTTAAATTTTTAGTTATCTTCCTTGAACAACCACACTTTGTATGGGAAACCTGTGCGCGGAGGAACCTACCCGTGGCTAGCCGCACCCTTATCTTGTTTTCGAGTACGCTCAACGACTTAAGTGAGCTGCGACAAGTGTCGCGCCCTTGCTTTGTTTTCGAGTTCGCTCAGCAAGCTAAGTGCGTTGCGACTAGCTGCGGCAAGGTTGCTTGTCGGTAAGCCTTTTGCCAGCAGGCTGCTCAGAGTCCAGCACTCAGCGCTCGCGGCAAGGGTCCCTTACCGGCAAGTCCCCTAGAAGCGTAGGGTTAAAAACATACAAAGTAAAGGACCAAAGCAAGGAAGATAGCACCGCATCAATTGATCAAAATAAGATAATATATTACAAGGGGTAACTTGTCGCAATGACTAATAAGTTTATATCCATGGCACACTATGCAGCGGCAAAAGAAGCAAAGAAAAGGAGGCTTAATCCACACGATCGCCCTCACGCCTGGAGATCTTGTTCACCTTGGCGATGATGTGGGCGACCTGCCCCTTCAGCGCCTCCATATCCGCGTCGGCCGGCAAGCTGCGGAGAACGTTGACGAGGTTTATACCAGGATTGCAGTATACTATCTTCGTCAGAACGCGCTCCAAGGTTCCCACGCAGAGTTGGCGCGACTCCTCGGCCAGCTGCGCGGGAAGCTTCTCCTCAAGACGAGCGAGCGCCGGCGCGACCTCTCTGAAGAAAAGACTGAGCTTGGCGCTGTGGGGGAGGTTTGGATCCGGAGAGTATATGAGGTGCTCCACCCTCATCGCCATCAGCTCCTTGTCGATGGCAGCGGCGGAAGCCACCAGGTCTTCGGTCCATACCTCGACAGTCCGGCAGAAGTTGTTGGCTGAGTTGGCGGCGCTCTCCACCAGGCCTCGCTCCTTGCGGACCTCCTCCTTTAGCTTGGTTTCCCGGTCTCGGACGGCGTCAAGAGAATCCTTCAGTGTGGAGACCTTCAACTCCAGATCGGCAATTGAGTCGATGGCGGCCTTGAGCTCGTCGCCCTGCTTGGAGAGGCGTACCTGAAGCTCGGAGTTAGTGTGGGCGTCTTTCTCGCGCTCTAGGTTGAGCGCGGTGACCCTGTCCGTGCTCGCCTTCAGGTACTCCTCCAGCTGCGCCACCCTAGCTTCAAGATCCCTCTTGGCGGTCTCCGCGGCGACTGCGGCCTCCTTCGCCTCCCTCAGGGCTTGCTCCCGGTTGGTGAGCTCTTCGTCGTGGGCGAAGAGCTCCACCTTGCGCTGGTTGAGTGCTCCCTCGCGCCGGGACAGCTCTTCGCCGACTAGCCGCTGCTGCTCCTCGGCCTCTGCCTTCTCCAGAATGAACTCCTGCTGCTCTCCGGCGAGCCTCTCGCGCTCCTCCGCCAAGTCGCGGAGGGCCGCCTGGTTGGCGGCCCGGAGGTCAGCGGCGCGTTTCTCCAACTCTTCTGCGGCCTTGGCGGTAAGGGCCTCCCGAGTTTCCAATTTTGCCTGCCTGGCCCGGTAAAGGGCCAGGAGCTGGCGAAGCAATTTCTCCTCCTCGGGCTCGTCGCTTCCGCCGGGCGCTTCGACAATCTTCAGCCCCGCGGAGGCGAGGACCTCTCCATCTAAGGCCTCTCCCTCCACGGGGGCTCGCGACGAGGATCCCCACGGCACCTGAATGAAGACGCCGTTGGGAGCCTCAAGGTAGAAGCCCGACTGCTCCTTTCCGGCAGAGGGGTCGGCGGCCGGTGCAGCGCACGACGCTCCTGCCGCCTCCGGGCCGGCAGTGCGGTCGCCGTCCCCCTCCCCGGCCGCAGCGTCTGCGGTTGGAGCAGTCTCCTCCGCGGCGGGCTCGTCGGCTCCCGCCATGCTATCAGTAGCAGTGGCGTTGCCGTCGCCGCCGCCCGTCTCCTCCTCGATGGCGGCCTCCGTCTCCATCCGCTCCGGGGGAGGAGGATCTGATAGAAGAAGAAGAAGAGAAAAGTTCAAGCAAAAATCCAAAAAGACAAGTCCAAGAAGACGAAGTTACGAGACTTACCTTCGCGGACTGCGTCGACGACAGGCTCCCTCGCCGGGGAGCTCTCCCTTGGCGGGGTGGCCGCCCTCGCCGGGCTGCTCGCCCTTGGCGGGGTACTCGCCCTTGGCGGAGTACCCGCCCTTGGCGGAGCGCTCTCCCTCGCCGGGGAGTTCGCCCTTGGCGGGGATGGCGGGGCTTGCGGCTCCTCGGGAGTAGTCTCCCGGCGCTCCTGTGGCTGCGGCTCCACCTCTGCACAAGACAATCAAGACAAAACAGAGCAACAAGATGTTAGTACAAGGCCAAAAACTTCAGGCGCGCCCGACGAGCGGAAAGTTCAAAACCAGACTTACGCTGGGGGCTGCGCTGGGGGCTGCTCCTCGGGGCAGCGCTTGGGTCCGGCAAGCTCGTCGCCGGCGCGTCCCCTGTCGCCGCGACGGGCGAGTCCTCCTCGACCTCGACTACGGGAACCTTGGCCCTCTTCGCCATCCGCTGGGCCAGGGTCCTGCAAACAAATCAGAAACATGATCAGAATCGTCAACGCAGGAATCAAGACAGAATTAAAGAAGATACAAAACTTCAAGCACTTACTCCTCTTCCTCGTCGTCGTCGCTGAGG
Organism: Secale cereale; assembly: GCA_902687465.1. Classification (NCBI taxonomy): domain Eukaryota; kingdom Viridiplantae; phylum Streptophyta; class Magnoliopsida; order Poales; family Poaceae; genus Secale; species Secale cereale. The sequence goes on along the minus strand of LR738715.1, from coordinate 743,457,782 downwards.
GCGGAGAAATCAAACTCCACCTGAGGCGCGTCCGCGTGAGGAGCAGGAGGAGAAGGCTCCCTCGGGCGCTTGGCGGTCCCCGGGGCTGGGGGCTGCGAAGACCCGGCCCCTGTGGACGCCGAGGCCCGGGGAGCAGGCGGAGCAGCTGCTCCGCTCTGAGAAGACCCTCCTCCACTTGGCGCTGACGTACGGGGCGCCTCCGCCGTAGCCTGTGCGCGGGCCGCCTCCGCCGCGGTTGGTGCGCCGGGCGCTCCCGTCGCGGCTTGGCTCCCCCGGGTAGCTCACGCCGCCCGGCGAGCAGGTTGTTGTCGGGGCGCCTGCGCCCTCGTCGTCGTCGTCGTCGCCTTGTGGAGGCGCTTCAGCGGAGATCGCCTGGGACTTGCCCGTGGCGGGGAGGTCTCCGAGGACGAGGAGGCTTCGTCGTTGAGCCCTAGAGACCCACCGGAGTCCTTGCCGGCCCCGGCGTCCTCCTCCTCCTCCTCGGCCCGCTCGCTGGGCCCAGCACCTTGCCCAGCAGCCGTGCTCCCTCCGGCGCCTCCGCTCCCTCCGGCACCTCTGCTTCCTCCGGCAACGTCGCCCCTCGCGGCGGCCTCGCTCACGATCCCGGGGATCCCAGCATACCTCAGAGAGGGGACCCCGGCGAGCTCGTCGGGCAGAAGCTTAAGCAGCCTGCGGATCTCCGCCTCCTCTGCTTGGCACGACGCTTCCGCAGCCTCTGCCTCTTCAACTGTAAACCCAAACTCTCCTGCCGCTGTGGCTGCGGCGGCCTCTTCTACTCGGGAAGCAATATAAGCAATCTCCCGCTCAGTGGTGGCCCGGGTGAGACCCTTGATCTCCTCCTTGTTCTTCGGCACCTCCACCAAGTTGTCGAAGAAGCTCATGATGGCATCCGGCGTGGGCACTATCCATGTGGGGTCGACGCCGTGCGAGTCACATGCGGGCATCATTGCACGCAAGGAGTCCCGGGCCGTGCTGTTACATAGAGGCACCACTCCCCGGGGAGCTCTAAACCACTCCGGGTGGGCCGGGTCGTGCTTAAAAAGCTCCCGGACCATCCCCTTCAGCTCCAGCGACGTGAAGTTGAAGTTCAGTCCTGGGCGCAGTCTCATAATGTCCGCCGCATTGCCGTACTCCCATGCTGGTCTTTTCCTCTCCTGTAAAGGGGCAATGCGGCGGCGGAGGAAGTCTGCCCCTACTTCTCCGATGGTCAGCTTGGCTACCCGGAGACAAAGAATTCTGACAAGGGCGACGTTGAGCTTGATGTCGTCCGCGTCCAGATCACTCCAGTCCCTGCCGCGCACTATAGCAGTTGTGCGCGGCGCGGTGAAAGGCTGCGGCTCGTCCTCTACTATCCAGCACCAATCCGCGCGCCACTCCTCCCACTTGCCGCAGAGCTCCCCTTGCAGATAGGATTCCTTCTTGTTCAAGCGGAAGACCCAAGAGATACCCCCGGAGAGGGGAGCGCCGGCCTCTACTCTAGGCGTAAAGAAATGCCTAAAGAGCGCTACGTTTGGATAGATCCCTATGTAGTTTTCGCACAGATGTGCGAAAACCGCCATCGTAAGGATGGCGTTGGGGGTGAAGTCTAAAAGGTGGAGGTTGTAGGTGTTCATGATATCACAGAAAAATTCAGAGAATGGAGGACAAAGGCCGCAGTGGAAGAAGACAGCGAAGAAGAAATACCCGCCGGGGTACAGATCCTTGGCGGCGGCGGGGTAAACTCTGGTCCGAGGATGCGCCTTGGTCTTCTTGGCCCAGAATAGGTAGTACTTGTTCCAGAGCTCCCGCGCGCCGAGCCTTGGCGTGAAGACGACATTCCTCTTCCGCAGGAGAGCAAGCTTCGCCGCCTGCTCGGATTTCTCTTTCTTGGCCTTCTCCGCCTTCGCCTTCTCGGTCTTCGGGGCCATGGCGGAGGCGGCGAGGGAAGGGGGGCGAGGAGTCCGGCGGCGCCGCAGATGCGAGAGACGGCGGAGGAGGTGTGGAGGCGGAGCGCAGAGGGGGATTTCTGGAGATGGAAGAAGCAATGAAGACGAAGTAAGGTAACGGGCCCTGCTTCCTCTGCTTTTAAGGAGGAAGTGGGGGACGCTCCGCATTTCCCATTAAAGAACGTGGCCACGATCTCTCCCACGACGGCGCAATCGACGCGTGCCGTTTGGGAGGGACGCGGCGGATGCGGAAGGGGATTCGGCGTGCCGTGGGCCGCGCGTGCCCGTGCACTGTTTTGGGCCTGGCCCAACAGCGCTCGGCACCGTGTGTGGCCCAGGCCCGGGGGCTCCTATCGGTGTACTAAGGTAGGGGTACCTCAGTACCCCAACTTGTGCACGGGCAGTAGCAGCTCCCCGCGGTAAGGCTTACCACGCGCTCGTCGGAGACCTTTCTGATCCATATGAAGCCATTCAAAAACAAAGTATACAAGACAGAAGATCAAGGCCCCGGCAAGTGGAGCTTGCCGAGAAGGCCCTCCCAGGCTCAAGGTTTCCTCACTAACGCAAGACCCTGGCAAGAGGAGCTTGCCAGGAAGACTAGAAGATTACATTTCAGAAGACGTGCCTCGGCGCAACATGCGCCCCGGCAGGGCCCGGGGAGCGGCAAGCTCCAGGGCCCGGCAAGGTCAAGGCCCCGGCAAGGTGCTTGCCGGGGAGAGTTACGCTGTGTGCCCGCGCTCCAGCTCATCGGTCCACGCGTCGCCCTGGGGCCCTTCCAGGGACGCGTGGCGGATGGTTGTGCAGCCTGGGGGACACGGTGGCACTCCACAGTGACGAGGCTATCGCCGTGGCGAACGGAGAGGCAAGGGCGGGCGCTTTTGGGGTCGACGGCGAAGGGCATTTAATGCTCTTGTCCCCCACTGTCAAAGTAGGTGGTGACCACTGTTCATCCACTGTTCATCCACTGTTCCCGCACTGTTACAACTACCACCAAAGTTACGTTTTTACCCCTTTCTTCTACGTTGACACCTGTCGGTGACCCCTTGAGCTATAAAAGGAGGCCCATGCACAACGTAGAAAGGGTTCGAAACCTAGATAGCTCATTCGCTCGGTGTAGCTAGTTCTTCAAGCTCCCGAGCTCCCCAACTCAATACAAACGAAGCAGGAGTAGGGTTTTACGCGTCCATCGCGGCCCGAACCTGGGTAAATTGCCCGCGCTACGATCTGCTCTTTGTGCTCCCTCCGCTCCCTTACCGCACGAACAAGGGGCTCCGGTCCCATAGGTGCTCGTGGTGGACAGTTTCCCCCGACATCCCCCAAGGACATCAAAGGTATACGAAGTTTCCTTGGTCATGCCGGGTTTTATAGGAGGTTCATAAAGGACTTCTCCAAAATCTCCAGGCCTCTGACTAATCTCTTAGAAAAAGATATTCCTTTTGTCTTTGATGATGATTGTCTAGAAGCATTTGAAATACTTAAGAAAGCATTGATCTCTGCACCTATTGTCCAGCCTCCTGACTGGAATTTATCCTTTGAGATGATGTGCGATGGTAGCGATTATGTTGTAGGTGCTGTTTTAGGGCAAAGAGTTGATAAGAAATTAAATGTTATCCAATATGCTAGTAAAACTCTAGATAGTGCCCAGAAAAAATTATGCTACCACTGAAAAAGAATTTTTAGCAGTTGTATTTGCTTGTGATAAGTTTAGACCCTATATCGTTGATTCTAAAGTGACTATTCACACTGATCATGCTGCTATCAAATACCTTATGGAAAAGAAAGATGCTAAACCTAGACTGATTAGATGGGTTTTTCTACTGCAAGAATTTGACTTGCATATTATTGATAGAAAGGGAGGTGAGAACCCCATTGCAGACAACTTGTATAGGTTAGAGAATATACTTGATGACCCACAACCTATTGATGATAGCTTTCCTGATGAACAATTAGCTGTCATAAATACTTCTCGTACTGCTCCATGGTATGCTGATTATGCTAATTATATTGTTGCTAACTTTATACCTCCTAGCTTCATATACCAGCAAAAGATAAAGTTCTTCTATGATTTGAGACATTACTTCTGGGATGACCCACATCTTTATAAAGAAGGAGTAGATGGTATTATTAGAAATTGTGTACCTGAACATGAACAGGAACATATCCTACGCAAGTGCCACTCCGAAGCTTATGGAGGACACCATGCGGGAGATAGAACTGCACACAAGGTATTGCAATCCGGTTTTTATTGTCTACTCTCTTCAACGATTCCCGTAAGTTTGTCTTATCTTGTGATGAATGTCAAAGAATTGGTAATATCAGTAGTGGTCAAGAAATGCCTATGAATTATTCACTTGTTATTGAACCTTTTGATATTTGGGGCTTTGATTATATGGGACCGTTTCTTGCCTCTAATGGGTACACACATATCCTAGTTGCTGTTGATTACGTTACTAAGTGGGTAGAAGCTATTCCAACCAGTAGTGCTGATCATAACACCTCTATTAAGATGCTTAAAGAAGTTATTTTCCCGAGGTTTGGAGTCCCTAGATACTTAATGACTGATGGTGGTTCACACTTCATTCATGGTGCTTTCCGTAAAATGCTTCCAAAGTATGATGTCAACCATAGAATTGCATCCCCTTATCACCCTCAGAGTAGCGGTCAAGTAGAACTAAGTAATAGGGAGTTGAAATTAATTTTGCAAAAAACAGTTAATAGGTCTAGGAAGAATTGGTCCAAGAAACTTGATGATGCATTATGGGCTTATAGAATGCATACAGAAATCCTATGGGTATGTCTCCATATAAGATGATTTATGGAAAAGCTTGTCACTTACCTCTTGATCTAGAACATAAGGCATATTGGGCTATTAAAGAGCTCAATTATGATTTCAAACTTGAGGTTATTTTACATTAGCTCTCTTGATGAATGGAGAACCCAGGCCTATGAGAATGCCAAGCTGTTTAAAGAAAAAGTTAAAAGATGGCATGACAAAAGGATACAAAAGCGTGAGTTTAACATAGGTGACTATGTCTTGCTATACAACTCTCGTTTAAGATTTTTTGCAGGAAAACTTCTCTCTAAGTGGGAAGGACCTTACGTTATCGAGGAGGTCTATCATTCCAGTGCCATATAAATCAACAACTTTGAAGGCACAAATCCGAAGGTGGTGAATGGTCAAAGAATCAAACGTTATATCTCAGGTAACCCTATAAATGTTGAAACCAATGTTATTGAAACCGTAACCCCGGAGGAATACATAAGGGACACTTACCAGAATGATCCAGACTCCGAAAAGGAAGAGGTATGTGGTACGGTAAGTAAATCGACTCCAAAACAGTTCTAAAGGCTAATTTTCTCCGTTTTGGAATATTTAGCAAAATAGAAAAAATAAGTAGCTGTTCGGAAGAGACACGAGCCGTCCACGAGGGTGGAGGGCGCGCCCCCCTTCCCTGGGCGCGCCCCCTGCCTCGTGGGTAGCTCGTGTGCCTCTCGGACTCCGATTTCTTGTATGTTACTCCTTTTGTCGGTAAAAAATCATTATATATACTCTCGAAGGTTTTGACCTCTGTATCACGCAAAAATCCTCTGTTCTTGTTTCGAGCTGCTGTATGTTAGGGTTAACGAAGCCAGGCACCATGTCGTCTCCCTCCTCCAACAACGAGGGCAACGATGCTTGGCTAATGAAGATAGATCTGAAGAGGGAAGGACCTGAGGAGATCAACAAGAAGAAGAAGATCAAGAAGGAGGTGGAAGATCCGGCTCCGGCATTGGGAGAAGAAGACACCCCTCAATCTCTTCCCAACCTCTCTACCTCAACTGAGATTGAAGCTTTCAAAATGATTGAGTTAGCTCAAATCCGAAACAAGCATCTCACAAGTGAAAATATTTTGTTGAAGGAATATATAGCTGCACTCAAAGATATTATCTGCAAGCTGGAGGATCTCCTACGCTCGATATACGATGATCCGATGTCACTACTTTCAACTCCTGCATCACCACCCCCGAAGAAGGAGACATAATCATATGGGTATGGGCACTCCCCTTGGCAACTTCCAAGCTTGGGGGAGTGACCCCTGTATCATATCACCATCACTCCTATCTTAACCGTTTTTCTTAGTTCGATCCTTTTGGTAGTATCTTGATCTAGTAGAATAAAGATAGCATGATCTAGTTGTGTTCTTTCACTTTATGATCTTTACCCTTTGTAATCGAGTCCGTGAGCTATATAATAAAGATTAGTGTTGAGTCAAGGGCTTGATTTCCTCACTTTGGTCATGATAAAAAGAAAGAAAACATAAAGAGTATCAAAGAGGTCATATGATCTTATGGGAAGTAATGACTTCACATATAAAGAGTATGATGAATAAAAGTTGTTGGATGTTGACAAACGTAGTTTTGGTCATCATTGCAATTAATAGGAAGTAATAAAGAAAGAGAGGCTTCACATACAAATATACTATCTTGGACATCTTTTATGATTGTGAGCACTCATTAAAATATGACATGCTAAAGAGTTGATGTTGGACAAGGAAGACAGCATAATGGGTTATGTTTTCTTATATCTGAAATAAAGTATATTGTCATGGATCATCCAACATGTTGAGCTTGCCTTCCCCCCTCATGCTAGCCAAAACTCCTCGCACCAAGTAGAGATACTACTTGTGCTTCCATACATCCTTAAACCCAGTTTTGCCATGAGAGTCCACCATACTTACCTATGGATTGAGTAAGATCCTTCCAAGTAAGTTGTCATGTTGCAAACTCGCTAAAATATGTATAATTTATTAGTGTGGAGGAAATAAGCTTTATACAATCTTGTGATATGGAAGTAATAAAAGCGATGGACTGCATAATAAAGGTCCTTATCACAAGTGGCAATATAAAGTGACGTTCTTCTGTGCTAAGACTTTGTGCATCCAACCATAAAAACACATGAAAACATCTGCTTCCCTCTGCAAAGGGCCTATCTATTATTCTTACCTTAGAAGAGTCAAGGTGAAATTCACCTTTCCTTTTTACATTTTATCCTTTGGCAAGCACATTGTGTTGGAAAGATCCTGACATATATACCCACTTGGATGTAAGTTTTCATGGTCTATTACTGTTGATATTACCCTTGCTGTAAAGCTCTTATATTGACTCTTTCCGATGGTACGATAAATTGCCATTGCTTCAATGCTGAGATCAAAGTTTGTTAGTTTTCAATGAAGTTTCTGATTCATGCTTGATATTGTGAATGAATTATTACTTTAGCATAAGAATCATATGAATATATATATATATATATATATATATATATATATATATATATATATATATATATATTGCTGTTATAAGAATGATCATGATGCCCTCATGTCCGTATTTTATTTTTATCGACACCTCTATCTCTAAACATGTGGACATATTTTCCGATATTGGCTTTCGCTTGCGGACAAGCGTGGTCTAAGCTTGGGGGAGTTGATACATCCATTTTGCATCATCCTTATATGTTGATATTTATTGCATTATGGGCTGTTATTACATGTTTTGTCACAATACTTATGCCTTTTCTCTCTTATTTTACAAGGTTTACATGAAGAGGGAGAATGCCAGCAGCTGGAATTCTGGGCTAGAAAAGGAGCAAACTCTGGAAACCTATTCTGCACAACTCCAAAAACCCCGAAACATCACAGAACTCCATTTCAGAAAATATAAAAAATATCCGGCGAAAGAATATCATGAGGGGGGCCACCTGCTGTCCACGAGGGTGGGGGCGCGCCCCCCAGTCTTGTGGGCCCCCTGATGCCCATCTTCTCCTACATGAGGTGTTTTGACATGGAAAAAATCATAAGGAGGCTTTCGGGACCAGACGCCGCCATCTCGAGGTTGAACCGAGGCGGAAACCAATCTAGGGCTCCGGCAGAGCTGTTCTGCCGGGGATACTTCCCTCTGGGAGGGGGAAATCGTTACCACCGTCATCACCAACAACTCTCCCATCTTGTGGATGGCTATCTTCATCAACATCTTCACCAGCACCATCTCCTCTCAAACCATAGTTGATCTCTTGTATCCAATCTTTGTACCCAAACCTCAGATTGTTACCTGTGGGTTGCTAGTAGTGTTGATTACTCCTTGTAGTTGATGCTAGTTGGTTTACTTGGTGGAAGATCATATGTTCAGATCCATTATGCATATTAATACTCCTCTGATCATGAACAACATTATGTCCTGTGAGTAGTTACTTTGGTTCCTGAGGACATGGGAGAAGTCTTGCTATTAGTAGTCATGTGAACTTGGTATTCCTTCGATATTTTGATGAGATGTATGTTGTCTCTCCTCTGGTGGTGTCACGTGAACGTCGACTACATGACACTTCACCATTATTTAGGCCTAGAGGAAGGAATTGGGAAGTAATAAGTAGATGATGGGTTACTAGAGTGACAGAAGTTTAAACCCTAGTTTATGCGTTGCTTTGCAAGGGGCTGATTTGGATCCACTTGTTTCATGCTATGGTTAGGTTTACCTTAATACTTCTTTTGTAGTTGCGGATGCTTGCAATAGAGGTTAATCATAAGTGGGATGCTTGTCCAAGTAAAGACAACACCCAAGCACCAGTCCACCCACATACCAAATTATCAAAGTACCGAACGCGAAACAGATGATCGTGATGAAAACTAGCTTGACGATAATTCCCATGTGTCCTCGGGGGCGTTTTCCTTCATATAAGAGTTTTTCCAGGCTTGTACTTTGCTACAAAAAGGATTGGGCCATCTTGCTGCACCTTATTTACTTTTACCTTTTGTCACTTGCTACCAATTACCTTATCACAAAACTATCTGTTACCTATAATTTTAGTGCTTGCAGAAAATACCTTACTGAAAACTGCCTATCATTTCCTTCTGCTCCTCATTGGATTCGACACTCTTACTTATCAAAATGACTACGATAGATCCCCTACACTTGTGGGTCATCAGGAAGCCCATCGTTGGAATATACAAGCCATGTTCTATAATGAAAATTCCCACTACTATATGGAAGTGACAACATAGGAGAGTCTCTATCATGAAGATCATGGTGCTACATTGAAGCACAAGTGTGGAAAAAAGATAGTAGCATTTTCCCCCTTTTTCTTTTTCTTTTTTCTTTTTTTGGGCCTTCCCCTTTTTTATTTGGCCTTTCTCTTTTTTTATTTGGCCTTTCTTTTTTTGTATTTGGCCTTTCTCTTTTTTTCAAGGATCAATGCTCTAATAATGATGATCATCACACTTCTATTTACTTACAACTCGATATTACAACTCGATGCTAGAACAAAAATATGACTCTATATGAATGCCTCCGGCGGTGTACTGGGATGTGCAATGATCTAGCGTAGCAATCCCATCAAAAAACGGACAAGCCATGGAAACATCATGCTAGCTATCTTACGATCATGCAAGGCAATATGACAATGATGGTGCGTGTCATAATAAGCGGAACAGTGGAGTTACATTGCAATATATCTCGGAATGGCTATGGAAATGCCATAATAGGTAGGTATGGTGGCTGTTTTGAGGAAGGGTATAAGGTGGTTTGATGCACCGGCAAAAATTGCGCGGTACTAGAGTGGCTAGCAAGGTGGAAGGGTGAGAGTGCTTATAATCCATGGACTCAACATGAGTCATAAAGAACTCACATACTTATTGCGAAAAATCTTTTAGCCCTCGAAACAAAATACTACGATGCATGCTCCTAGGGGGGAGGTTGGTAGGAGTTAACCATCGCGCGCCCCTGACCTTCACGCAAAGATAAACAATCAAAATACAATGCACGCCAATTTGGTTACATAGTTAGGAGACCATACGTGCATGCTTCGGGAATCACAAACCTTAACACCAATATTCTTACTAAACCACAATAATTCACTAGTACCTCCCACATATTAGCATCTCTATATCGCAAAAATATTGCAAGGAATCAAACATATCATATTAAGCGATCTACAAGTTTATGTAGGATTTTATGACTAACCATGTGAACGACCAATTCATGTCAACTCTCTAAATAGATATAAGTGAAGCAAGAGAGTTTTAATTCTTTCTACAAAATATATGTCGTCACTCTAACAAATATAAGTGAAGCGAAAGAGCTTTCTACAAATGGCGGTTTTCTATGTGAGGAGAAACAGGCAATCCAAACTTCAAATGATATAAGTGAAGCTCATGAAGCATTCTATAAAACCATACTCAAAAGATATAGATGAAGTGCAAAGAACATTCTATAAATCAACCAAGGACTATCTCATACTAGCATGGTGCATTTATTAAAAGAAAAATAAAAAGCACACGACGCTCCAAGAGTTTACGCATATCATGTGAATGAAACAAATCCGAAAACATACCAATACTTGTTGAAGAAAGATGGGATGCCTTCCGGGGCATCCCCAAGCTTAGACGCTTGAGTGTCCTTGAATATTTACTTGGGGTGCCTTGGGAATCCCCAAGCTTGAGCTCTTTCCTCTCCTCCTTCTTCTCACATCGAGACCTCCTCGATCTTCGAACACTTCGTCCACACAAAACTTAACCGAACTTTTAGTGGCGGGGTTAATGCATATGATCAATGAAATACCAACATGTAGTGCTCTAACATTATTGTATAATTATAAAAAATCATTACCCACTGTATTCCATCACAATTCTATGGCCCCAAGTCAAGGAGGCTTCAACAAGAATTCAAACATATGCAAATAATGAAGCTATAACAGCAATCTGTGAAAACAGGACAATCTGTAGAATCTGAATATTAACCATACTTCTGTAACTCTAAAAATTGTGGAAAAATTAGGAAACATCAACAATTCGTATAGCAAGACTTTACAAAAAGTTTCAGATCCTTTCGACGTTCCAGTAAAAAATGTAAAATCACGCACTACAGCCAAAATTCTGTTTTTGCACCGCACAAACCAACAAGCAGTTTAATCATCCTAAAGGCAAATCTTGGCACATTATTTTTATAATACAATGGAATTGTACAAGGGGATAATTATTTTTGTTGAAAAGTTTCTGTAAGTCAAGATTTGCAAGGTTTCCACGGGCATGAACAAAGTTCAAGGAGCTCCCCCATTTCAACGGTGCTCGTCCTTCTTACTTTCACTTCTCTTTTTGAAAAGTTTTAGGTTCCCCTCTATATTTTTTTTGTTTTTAAACTTTATAAAAGCACACAACAGAAATAAATGACTCTCTAAAACTTCCGGGTTGTCTCCCTAGCAGTGCTTTCTTTAAAGCCATTAAGCTAGGCATAAAGTGCTCAAGTAATGGATGCACCCGGATCCCATGGTATATGAAAGCCAATTTTAATCAGCAATGATTTGGCATTTAATAGTGAGCATAAAGTGATATGTGTCATGCGAAAACAAAGTCTAACTCTCTTCCTATGTATATAGGTATGTCATACAAGAACAATTCATGCACATCAAGTAAAAGCCAATGCATAGTATAAGCAGTTTCTTGCAATTTTATTGTGTTGGAAACATAGAGAGGCGGAGATGTAGTTCCTCTCTCATAATAATTGCAGGTAGGAGCAGCAAGCACATGCATATTATATTCATCAAAAACATCACGTGCAACGGAAAAAGGCAACCCATCAATATAATCCTTAATAAGCGCAAACGTCTCTGATATAGTTTAGTTTGGAGAATTCAAAAAGGTAATAGGACTATCACGTGTGGGTGCAATAGCAACTATCTCCTGTTTAACATAAGGAACTATAGCAAGTTCATCTCCATAAGCATAATTCATATTGGCATCTTGGCCACAAGCATAACAAGCATCAATTTAATCAAAAAGGGTTATTTCAAACGAATCCAAGGGATCATAGCAATCATCATAGCATTCATCTTTCGGAAAGCATGAAGGGAAATTAAAAAATGTATGAGATAAAGAGTTACTCTCATTAGAAGGTTGGCACGGGTGATCAATCCTCTCTTCCTCCTTTTTTTCTTCGCTCTCCTCCTCATCTTTTTCATCCAATGAGCTCACAATGTCATTAATTTCTTCTTCCATAGACTCCTGCATAATATTAGTCTCTTCTTGGACAACGGAGGAGTCCTCAATATATGGTTTAACATAGGCATTAGAAGCATAATTATCATAACAATAATTAAATATGACAAAATTTTTAGATTTGTAAAGAGTAGCATCATACTTTTCAATCAAAGAAGCAATTTCATAAGCACCCTTAAAAGCAACAAATCCTTCAATTTGTTGAACATCATTGTAACTATAAACACCCTTAGCATACGAAGATACGATTCCATTATCACTAAACTCACATTGGTAGGGAAGGTGTTTCTTACGGTCTTCAGAACAACAAGTAAAATCATATATTTCACATAAATTCCAAGCATAGCACTGCAAATGATGAATTTAATCCAGTAAATGTTTCCATTTTTCAGATATGCAGCATCGCACATAACAAGCATGCTCATCTAAAGATTTGCCCTCAGCTAAGCTAGTTGGGGTTTCAGCACGAGCACATAGGGATCGAAGATGATCCAAGTACAAAGCTTCAGGAGTGTGATAGATTTTTAGTGGTTCTTCAACCATTGGTTCAGCAGGTACCACTAAAGTTTCTGGTATTTTGCGTTTCCTACCCATAACTAAAGATAGAAAACAACTTAGAACAGCAAATAAAATCTACCTAGTGATAAAACAAACAAGCACACATGAGAATATTCACCCCATGCTATTGCTCCCTGGCAACAGCGCCAGAAAAAAGTCTTGATAACCCACAAGTGTAGGGGATCAGTTGTAGCCTCTTTCGATCAGTAAGAGTGTCGAACCCAACGAGGAGCTAAAGGTAGAACAAATATTCCCTCAAGTTCTATCGACCACCGATACAACTCTACGCACGCTTGACGTTTTCTTTACCTAGAACAAGTATAAAACAAGAAGCACTTTGTAGGTGTAATGGGATAGGTTTGCAAGAATATAAAGAGCACGTAAATAAAAACTAGGGGCTGTTTAGGTAAAGAAGCAATAAAGTTAGTATAGCGAGTGTGGAAAAGTGGTGGTAGGAGTTGCAAAATTGTCCTTAAGCAATTGACTACGTTACTAGACCGGAAGCATGTTTTATGTGGGAGAGGCCACTACTAGCATGTCATCCCTGACTTGGAATTCTATGCACTTTTGATTGGAACTATTAGCAAGCATCCGCAACTACTAACGTTCATTAAGGTAAAACCCAACCATAGCATTAAGATATATAGGCCCCCCTTCAATCCCGCATGCATCAATTTCTACGCTAGGTTGAAGCTTCTGTCACTCTTGCCCTCCAATACGTAGTCCTACCAACATACAACTAACCCTATGGTGTGATCCACGTGCACGCTCATATGATGGGCACCAAAGGACAGCAACATAACCACAAGCAAATTAAACTAATCATAGCAATTCACCAATTACCGGTAGGACAACGAAAATCTACTCAGACATCATAGGATGGCAACACGTCATTGGATAATAATATGAATCATAAAGCACCATGTTCAAGTAGAGGGTACAGCGGGTTGCGGGAGAGTGGACCGCTGTAGATAGATGGGGGAAGGTGATGGAGATCTTGGTGAAGATGACGGAGGTGTTGGTGTAGATCGCCGTCACACGATGATGGCCCCGGTGGCACTCCAGCGCCACCGTAAGCGAGGGGGAAAGAGCCCCCCTCCTTTCATCTTCTTCCTTGAACTTCTCCCTAGATGGAAGAAGGGTTTCCCCTCTGGTCCATGGCCTCCATGGCGGCAGAGGGGCGAGATCCCCTCCGAGATTGGATCTGTCTCTTTGTCTCTCTCTGTTTCTGCGTTCCCGGCTTCTCGCCTTCCACCATTTCTTAGATTACCGGAGATCCATAACTCCGATTGAGCTGAATTTTGGACACGATTTTATCAGGATATTAGCTTTCTTGCGGCGAAAGAAGGGCACCAACCGCCTTACGGAGTGGCCATGAGGGCCCAGGGTGCACCCCTCACCCTCGTGGGCCACTCGGGCATCGTCTCACGTTGATTCCACTTCCCAAAATTCACATATATTCCAAAAAAATCTCCGTCAGTTTTTATCCCGTTTGGACTCCGTTTGATATGGATATTCTGCGAAACAAAAAACATGCAACAAACAGGAACTGGCACTGGGCACAGGATCAATATGTTAGTCCCAAAAATAGTATAAAAGGTTGCCAAAAGTATATGAAAGTTGTAGAATATTGGCATGGAACAATAAAAAATTATAGATACGATGGAGACGTATCAAAGGGTAGGACAAAAGATGTCATTCAAGTTCTTTTCCAGAAGCACATATGACTATATTTGGAATACATGCCTATATTACATTGATGAACTGGAGCTAGTTCTGTGTCACCCTATGTTATAACTATTGCATGAGGAATCGTATCTGACATAATTATCCATCATTGATCCATTGCCTATGTGCTTTTCACATATTGATCTTTGCTTAGTTACTTCTCCGTTACCACTGTTACAATTGCTACAAAAACTTCTACCAATACTTTTGTCACCGTTACCGTTATTTCCATACTACTTTGCTACTAAATACTTTTCTGCAGATATTAAGCCTTCTAGGTGTGCTTGAATTGACAACTCAACTGCTAATACTTGACACTATTCTTTGGCTCCCCTTGTGTCGAATCAATAAATTTGGGTTGAATACTCTATCCTTGAAAACTGTTGCGATCCCCTATACTTGTGGGTTATCAAGACTATTTTCTGGCGCCGTTGCCGGGGAGCATAGCTCTGTTCTTTGAGTCACTTGGGTTTTATATATGTTGATCACTATGAAGAACTTGAAAGATGAAAGAACCAAGATTTTTCCCTCAACTACGAGGGGGAGGTAAGGAACTGCCATCTAGCTCTGCACTTGATTCTCCTTCTGTTTTGAGTAAAATTGCGAGGCCTACTCCTGCTATTAATTCTGATATGTCGCATGTTATTGATGATGCCACTTCTGCTATGCATGATGGTTATGATGAAACTACTTCTATGCTTGATAACATTGTGCCATTAGGTGAATTTCTTGATGAACAACTTGCTAGGGTTAGAGAGAATGAAATTATTGAAACAGATAATATTGATAAAAGTGATGATGAAGATTCTCCCCAAGATATGAATTGCCTGATGTGGCTGAGGGTTATGTTATGGATGAAGAAACTGCTAGAGATCTTTTTGCTTGCAAAGATAGATATGATCTTAAGAAACTGTTAGCTAAGCTAAAAGAAAAGTCTTTGAATGCTAGAATGAAATATGACCCTGCTTTCGCTACTTCACCTATCTGTATTTCTGATAAAGATTATGATTTCTCTGTCGATCCTGAGTTAATTACTTTGGTCGAATCTGATCCTTTTTATGGCTATGAATCTGAAACTATCGTGGCACATCTTACTAAATTGAATGATATAGCCACCCTATTCACTCATGAGGAAAAATATTATGACTACTATATCCTTAAGTTATTTCCGTTCTCATTAATGGGTGATGCTAAAACATGGTTTAATTCTCTTGCTCCTGGTTGTGTGCGTAGTCCCCAGGATATGATTTATTACTTCTCTGCTAAATATTTCCCCGCTCATAAGAAACAATCTGCCTTAAGGGAAATATATAATTTTGTGCAAATTGAAGAAGATAGTCTCCCACAAGCTTGGGGAGGCTTCTCCGATTACTTAATGCTTTGCCTAATCATCCTCTCAAGAAAAATGAAATACTTGATATCTTTTATAATGGACTAACCGATGCTTCTAGAGACCGCCTGGATAGTTGTGTTGGTTGTGTTTTCAGGAAAACAACTATTGAGCAAGCTGAATTGCTATTGAATAATATATTGAGTAATGATAATGACTGGACACTTCCTGAACCAACTCCTAAGACGACTCCAAAGAAAAGGGGTATTCTATTTCTTAGTCCTGCAGATGTGCAAGAGGCAAAGAAATCTATGAAATAAAAGGGTATTAAAGCTGAAGATGTTAATAATTTACCACCTATTGAAGAAATACATGGTCTTGATAACCCGACACATGTAGTAAAGTTAAATTCTTTTTATAGATTTGATGAAGGTGATATTCCTCGTAATAAGTCTGCTAGCCAATGCTTGGGTGAATTTGATAATTTTATTGTTAAACAAGAAAACTTCAATGCTTATGTTGGAAGTCAATTGAAATGTAATGATTATATAGTTGAACAATGGAGTGAATATATGTCTAGAGTTAAAGGTGAACTGAAACTCATTAGTAAACATGCTTCTATGGTTACCACTCAGGTAGAACAAGTGCTTAAAGCACAAAATGATTTGCTCAATGAATTAAATAATAAGAAAAATGATAATGATGTTAGAGTTATGACTAGAGGGGGTAGAATGACTCAGGAACCTTTGTATCCTAAGGGCCACCCTAAGAGAGTTGAGCAAGATTCTCAAAGAACTAATGTTGATCCACCTAGTCCTTCAAAGAAGAAGAAAAAGAAAAATGATAGGACTTTGCATGCTTCTAGTGAACCTGTTGTTGACACACCTGAGAATCCCAATGATATTTCTATTTCTGATGCTGAAATACAATCTGGTAATGAACATGAATCTAGTCATAATGATAATGATGATGTTCATGTTGATGTTCAACCTAGCAATAACGAAGATGTAGAGATTGAACCTGCTATTGATCTCAAAGAATCAACATTATGATAAGAGAGACTTCATTGCTAGGAAGCACGGTAAAGAAAGAGAACCATGGCTTCAGAAACCCATGCCTTTTCCTCCTAAACCATCCAAGACAAAATATGATGAGGATTTTGAGCACTTTGCTCAAATGATTAGACCTATCTTTTTGCGCATGTGTTTGACTGATATGCTTAAATCAAATCCTTATGCTAAGTATATGAAAGATATTGTTACCAATAAAAGAAACATACCAAAAGTTGAAATTTCCACCATGCTTGCCAATTATACCTTTAAAGGTGGAATACCAAAGAAACTAGGAGATCTTGGAGTACCAACTATACCATGCTCCATTAAAAGAAACTATGTTAAAACTGCTTTATGTGATCTTGGAGCCGGTGTCAGTGTTATGCCTCTCTCTTTATACCGTAGACTTGATTTGAATAAACTGACACCTACTGAAATATCTTTGCAAATGGCCGATAAATCAACTACTATACCTGTCGATATTTGTGAGGATGTGCATGTTGTGGTTGCAAACGTTACTATTTTAACGGACTTTGTTATTCTTGATATTCCCGAGGACGATAGTATGTCGATTATCCTTGGTAGACCTGTCGGTGTACTAAGGTAGGGGTACCTCAGTACCCCAACTTGTGCACGGGCAGTAGCAGCTTCCCGCGGCAGGGCTCACCACGTGCTTGCCGGAGACCTTTCTGCTCCATATAAAGCCATTCAAAAACAAAGTATACAAGACAGAAGATCAAGGCCCCGGCAAGTGGAGCTTGCCGGGAAGGCCGTCCCAGGCTCAAGATTACCTCACTAACACGAGACCCTGGCAAGTGGAGCTTGCCAGGAAGACTAGAAGATTACACTTCAGAAGACATGCCTCGGCGCAGCATGCGCCCCGGCAGGGCCCGGGGAGCGACAAGCTTCAGAGCCCGACAAGCTTCCGGGCCCGGCAAGGTCAAGGCCCCGGCAAGGTGCTTGCCGGGGAAAGTTACGCTGTGTGCCCATGCTCCATCTCATCGAACCACGCGTCGCCCTGGGGCCATTCCAGAGACGCGTGGCAGATGGCTGTGCAGCCTGGGGGACACGGTGGCACTCCACGGTGACGAAGCTATCACCGTGGCAAACGGAGACGCAAGGGCGGGCGCTTTTGGGGTCGACGGCGACGGGCATTTAATGCTCTTGTCCCCCACTGTCAAAGTAAGTGATGACCACTGTTCATGCACTGTTCATCCACTATTCCCACACTGTTACAACTACCCCCAAAGTTACGTTTTTACCCCTTCTCCTATGTTGACACCTGTCGGTGACCCCTTGAGCTATAAAAGGAGGCCCATGCACAACGTAGAAAGGGTTCGGAACCTAGATCGCTCATTCGCTCGGTGTAGCTAGTTCTTCAAGCTCCCGAGCTCCCCAACTCAATACAATCTAAGCAGGAGTAGGGTTTTACGCGTCCATCGCGGCCCGAACCTGGGTAAACTGCCCGCGTGCTCTCTACGATCTGCTCTTTGTGCTCCCTCCGCTCCCTTACCGCACGAACAAGGGGCTCCGGTCCCATAGGTGCTCGTGGTGGACAGTTTCCCCCGACATATTTGGCGCGGCAGGT
Organism: Secale cereale; assembly: GCA_902687465.1. Lineage (NCBI taxonomy): Eukaryota > Viridiplantae > Streptophyta > Magnoliopsida > Poales > Poaceae > Secale > Secale cereale. The sequence continues at coordinate 743,439,579 of LR738715.1, read as the reverse complement.
AGGGGGCGTCGAGGTTGTGCGAACCTGATCCGGCGTTCACGCGGGCGCATTCTTCAGCAACCTCTCCAGCTTCGTCAACAACTTCGTCATCAGCAACATGGCCCCGAAGAAGAAGGCTTCGGAGGTCGCAGGCCCGTCTGCGTCTGTTCCACCACCACCAGAACCAACGGTGGGTGGAGGAGACGCCGGCGGAAGAGTGGTCGCCGGTGAGGAAACTCACGGCACCGCTAAATCCAAGGACAAGGCGGACGGCCGGACCAATTCCAAGGCCTCGGTCTCCATAGATGCGCCACGTCCATCTCAGCAAACAACAACCCAGCAGCGCCATGGCACAGGAGGTGGCATCCGCTTGCTGGGCCAAGGGCAAACCGGAGGCTCGCGGGATGCTCCGGGCCATCGTCCTGGCACGAGCAAGGCGTGGTCGCTGGGGCGGGACCCTGCTCCTTCTAACCCTGTTAGGAGTCCGAGCATATCCCGCTCCTCGCACCGCTCCCCTCCTCTCCAGCAGAAGCGCTCGCAAGGGCGCAACTGCTCCTCGATTCCCTCCAGCGGCAGACAAGGCCGAAGACTGGAGGGCAACAATCCAAAGCCTCATCGCCTTCGCCAACAACGACACGCCGCAGCAGCCGGCGACCTCGCGGCCACGGCAAGTCGAGAAGACGAAGGCCGACGGCGACAAGACCGCCGGGGGTGCAACCACCGTGCACTCCCCGCCGCGGAAGCAAAAGACGCCGCCCCGCCGGATCAACGTCGACGACGACTCCACGACGTCGTCGGATCCGCGGGCTCGTCGGGACCAGCGCCAAGTCCTTGACGACCAGCGACAAGAAGACGCTCGAACGACGATCGAGCGCCGCCGAGAAGCTCGGCGACAGTCAGATCAGCAAGCTGGGAACGCTGTCGACACGCACGCGCCCGGTGAACCAGGCGACTTGCCGTACGCGGCAGGTTGCCCTGCGTTTACCCGTGAGCTGCGGCGCGTCCAGTGGCCCAGCATGAAGAACTTCAAGCCCGACGTACCGGAGAAGTACGACGGCAAGATGCACCCCTCGGAGTTTCTCAGCATCTACACCATCGCGGTGCAGGCTGCCGGGGGGCGTGACGAGAAGATATTGGCAAACTACTTCCCGCTGGTGCTTAAGCCGAACGTACGTTCTTGGCTTATGCATTTGCCGGAAGGCTCCATTTCTTCTTGGGCAGATCTTTGCCACCAATTTGTTGGCGCCTTCACGGGCGGCCACAAACCCCACGGCCAGGAGAGCGATCTCCACTTCTTGGCCCAGAAGGAAGGGGAACCTTTGCGCAAGTACATCAAGCGCTTCAGCCGCGTGCAGCACAACATCCCCGACGTCCACCCTGCTGCGGTTATCAGTGCGTTTCACCAGAACGTACGTAACCGCCGCATGCGTGAGGAGATGGCCATGACCAAGATACGGGATGTCAGCGAGCTCTATGCTCTAGCTGATAAGTGCGCGCGCGCCGAAGAGGGGAGGAGACTCCCCGGAGAGGATGCTGGCGCAGGAGGAAGCGACAGCGAGGATGCCGCCCCGGCAAAGAAGAGCCGGCGGCGGAACAATAGAAGAAAGAACAAGAAGGAAGTGCTTGCTGTCGAGAAGTCCGGCAAGGAGGCTCCCGCCAAGCAAACATAGGCTGGCGGCTCCGGCAAGGAGCCTGCCCCTGTAGCGGCAGCCGACAAGCAGGACGGCTCCGACAAGCAATACTGCAAGATCCACCGCACCAAGGGCCACGACCTCTCCAACTGCAAACGCGTCGAGTACCTCGTCGAGCAGCAGAAAGCTGAGTACGAGCGGCGCGACAAGGAGAAGGCCCAAGGTGGCGGAGGAGAGACGAGCAAGAAGCGGCCATTCAATGGCCGGGGAGGGCGCCACGGCAAGGCCAAGCAGCGGCAAGGTGACCGACCTCCCCGGGGCCGCGACAAGGATGAAGAAGACGACGACGATGACATGGAGGAAGAAGATAACAGCGAGCAGGAGTTCCAGATGCCACGGAAGTCCTGTGCGTCGACGGTGGCGCCTCTCTGCACACCTCCCACCGCCAACTCAAGCAGTGGGTGCGGGAGGTGAATGCGGCAGAGCCGCCCGTGGAGTCGCGCAGGCTCCTTAAATGGTCCAGCACGCCCATCATTTTTGATCTTGAGGATCACCCTGACCGCACCACCGCGGTCGGGTGCTTGCCGATGTTGGTCTCACCAACCATCCGCAACCTCAAGGTCACCAAAATGTTGGTTGACGGCGGGGCCGGGCTGAACTTGATCTCCTCAGCTGTGATCAAGAAACTCCAAATCCCAGACGGCGAGCTCGAAGAGACCGGTTCGTTCCAAGGAATAAACCCGGGGAGGAGCAAGCCCAAGGGGAAGATCACTCTGCCGGTGACCTTTGGCGGAGAGCTAAACTTCAGGACGGAGAGGATAACCTTCGATGTTGCCGATATCCCATTGCCATACAATGGAATACTTGGACGTCCTGCCCTCGCCAAGTTCATGGCAGGTTCCCACTACGCCTACAATGTACTCAAGATGCCGGGGCCGATAAGCGTCATCTCTGTCCATGGCGACAAGAAAGACGCGCTTATCTGCGCCGACAAGATATACCGGGATGCAGCAGCCGCGGCGGAGAAGGACACACTTGCCGCTGAAGCTCCCGGGGGGAAGAAGACCAAGACCAAGTCCGGTAAGTGCTCTGGGACCCACTCCGGCAACCGCACCTCTTCGGAGTGCTGCGCTGCCACCGAGGACGTTCCATCGAGCTCCACCGGCAAGTGCAAGAAAGGGATGGCCGCTCCTCCGGCAACCAAGAAGGTGTCCGCCAAGGAGGACGGCACTGGTGGTACCTTCACCATCAGTGCCACACTTGACAGCAAATAGGAAAGCGCGCTCGTTGCCTTCCTGCGGGCGAATGTCGATGTGTTTTCCTGGCAACCATCTGACATCCCCGGTGTTCCCAGGAAGGTAATTGAGCACAAGCTTGCTGTTTGTCCTCATGCGCGGCCCGTCAAGCAGAAGGTCAGGAAGCAAGCCGTGGAGCGCCAAGAATTCATTGCCGAAGAGATCAAGAAGCTAGAAGCAGCGGGCCTAGTTAGAGGCGTGATCCATCCGACGTGGTTAGCAAACCCAGTCGTCGTGCGTAAGGCCAACGGGAAGTGGAGACTGTGTATAGACTTCACCGATGTGAATAAAGCATGTCCCAAGGATCCATTTCCCTTGCCGCGCATTGATCAGATTGTTGACTCCACTGCCGGATGTGAGCTGCTCTCTTTTCTTGATGCATATTCAGGCTACCACCAGATTTTCATGGCCAAGGAAGATGAAGAGAAGACTGCATTTATCACTCCATGTGGCACATATTGCTTCATACGCATGCCCTTTGGTTTGAAGAATGCAGGCTCAACATTTGCAAGGGTAGTGCACACTGTTTTTGAGCCACAGATCCACAGGAATGTAGTGGCTTACATGGATGATATCGTGGTGAAGAGCAAGAGCAAGGATAACCTGATCCAAGATTTGGAAGAGACATTTGAGAACGTGCGCAAGATCCAGCTTAAGTTGAACCCCGAGAAGTGTGTCTTTGGAGTCCCCTCCGGCAAGCTTCTCGGGTTCTTTGTGTCACAGAGGGGGATTGAAGCCAACCCCGACAAGATTAAAGCCATCGAGCAGATCGAGGCCCCGAAGCGAGTCAAGGATGTCAGGAGACTTGCAGGTTGTGTGGCTGCCCTCAGTAGGTTCATTTCAAAGTCTGCAGAACGCGCCCTACCTTTCTTCAAGATCTTGAAGAAGGCAGGTCCCATGAAGTGGACTCCGGAAGCGGAGGCGGCGTTGCAGGATTTGAAACGGTACCTATCCTCCACTCCAATACTTGTCGCACCTAAGCCATAGGAGAAGTTGTTGCTGTACCTAGCGGCAACCAACCAGGTGGTTAGTGCTGCGTTAGTAGCGGAGAGGGAGGCCGATGAGGAGTCAGCACCACCGGCAAGCGAATCCAGCGACAAGCAGGGGGCTCCTCTGACAAGCTCTGGCCCGACGAGGACAACTCTGCGCAGGAGCAAGAAGAAGTGCGGAAGAAGATGGTGCAGCGCCCAGTGTATTTTGTAAGTTCCCTCTTGCAGGGGGCTAGATCAAGATATTCTGGGGTGCAGAAGTTGCTTTTCGGCCTCCTCATGGCCTCGAGAAAGCTGCGCCATTACTTCCAAGCACATGAGATAACAGTGGTCACTCGCTTTCCGCTAAAGAGGATATTGCACAATCCGGAAGCGACAGGCAGGATCGTCGAGTGGGCACTGGAGCTGTCGAGCTTTGGACTCAAGTTTGAAAGTACTTCAACCATACAGAGCCGAGCTTTGGCAGAATTCATAGCAATATGGACCTCGACGCCCGATGAAGAAATTCCAGAAACAAGTGTACCCGTACAAGAAGCGACAAGTGAATGGGTAATGTACTTTGATGGTGCCTTCTCGCTGCAAGGCGCTGGCGCCGGCGTGGTACTCATCGCGCCCACCTGAGAGCACCTCAAGTATGTTATCCAGATGCACTTTCCCAGGGAGCAAGCGACAAACAATACTGCTGAGTATGAAGGCTTGCTTGCCGGCCTCAGGATTGCGGCCGAACTTGGGATCAGGAAGCTGATTGTGCGGGGAGAATCTCAGTTGGTGGTCCGGCAAGTCAACAAGAGTTACCAGAGCCCTTTGATGGAAGCTTATGTAGATGAAGTGAGGAAGCTTGAAGAACACTTTGAAGGTCTGCAAATGGAGCACGTTCCAAGAGCCAAGAATGACATTGCAGATGGCCTTTCAAAGTGTGCTGCGATGAAGTTACCTGTGGAACCAGGGACCTTCCTGCTCAAGCTGACTCAGCCATCCGTTACACCATCTATTGGGCAACCCAAGAAGAGAAAGTTGGTCTCCGGCGACTACTTGCCGGCGGATCTTCCTGAAACCGCCGCCAAGGTCCCCAAGATCAACGATCAGAACGCTGAGGAACAGTTTGCTCCTGCGGATCCGAGGATCTGTGCAGTTGAAGCAAGCGTTCCCGACAAGCCTCGCCCCGGCGAGCTTGCCGGGGGACCATCCGCTCCGGCAGAACCAGAGGTTCTTGCCGTGGAAGCTGAGGTTCCCGCAGCGGCCCTCATGCCTTTAGTCCTTGCCGTTGAGCCTCGGGCTCCGGCATGGGCGCAGCAGATCGTCCGTTTTCTGCAAACTGGAGAACTTCCCGACGACCCAGAAGAGATAGAGAAGATAACCAGGCAGTCAAGTATGTACCAGTTCGTGGATAACGAGCTGTACAGAAGAAGACTCAATGGTGTCAGGTTGAAGTGCATTTCCAGAGAAGATGGACAGAAGCTGTTGGCAGAAATACATGGAGGCATATGCGGCCACCACATTGGCGCAAGGGCACTTGCCGGAAAGGCATTCCGGTAAGGGTTCTTTTGGCAAGAAGCCCTCCAAGATGCAACCGCACTAGTAACCAAGTGTGAAGCTTGCCAGTTCCATGCCAAGCAAATTCATCAACCAGCTCAAGCTCTCCAGACAATCCCTTTGTCCTGGCCCTTCTCGGTCTGGGGGCTCGATATCCTCGTCCCTTTCCCTCGAGCTGTCGGGGGCTTTGAGTACTTGTACGTTGCAATCGACAAGTTCACAAAGTGGCCAGAAGTGGAGCCGGTGAGAAAGGTGACAGCACAGTCAGCAGTCAGGTTCTTCAGGTCGATTGTCTGCCGTTTCGGGATCCCTAACAGGATCATCACCGACAACGGTACACAATTTACAAGTCGCACCTTCATGCAGTACGTCCAAGACCTTGGCGCCAAGGTCTGTTTCGCTTCTGTTGCTCACCCGAGGAGCAACGGTCAAGCGGAGAGGGTAAATGCTGAAGTGCTGCGCGGACTCAAGACAAGGACCTTTGACAGGCTGCGCAAGTGCGGAAGAAACTGGATAGAGGAGCTACCGGCGGCTCTTTGGTCAATCAGAACGACACCAAGTCGAGCCACCGGACAGACACCCTTTGCCCTAGTCTATGGGGCAGAGGCAGTTCTCCCCACGGAACCCGTATACGGATCTCCTCGAGTGCTCGCTTACGACGAGCTCGAGCAAGAGCAACTGCGACAAGATGATGCATAGCTCCTCGAGGAGGAACGTCTCCAGGCTACTGTACGAGCTGCTCGATACCAGCAAGCCTTGCGCCGCTACCATAGCCGCAAGATTAAGACCAGGAGTCTCGAGGAAGGCGACCTTGTTCTTCGGCATGTTCAGTCCGCCAAGAATTCCAACAAGTTGACGCCGAAGTGGGAAGGCCCTTATCGGGTGAGACAAGTCACAAGGCCCGGCGCTGTCCGCCTTGAGACCGAAGAAGGCTTACCGGTGAGCAACTCCTGGAACATAGAGCATCTTCTAAAGTTTCACCCATAAGGCGCGGTTGCCGTGATCCGCTCCGGCAACCACCTTTTGTACAAGCCTTGCCGCTGTTGCATGTAACCCTTTGTACAAAGCCGGGCGCAGACCCCGTGCATCAGTAAAGTTTATGTGTTTTGCACTATTTGCCTTTTCCATGCTTTTCTTCGCTATTTGCATGTATTATATGGCATCTTGTGCATCACACGCACCCGGTAAGCATTAGTACGCCGAAAGGCCATATACTTGTTTCCCTCTTCTTTTTCTTTCCCTCTTAAGCAGAAGGAACGTTCCTCGCGCACAAGTTTGCCGGGGGGAAGGAGATGGAGGACGAACCAAGTGCTGTTCAAGAAAGAGAAGCTTGCCGGAGAACGCACAGATTATGAAAGCTAAGTTACCAGAATTTGAGCAGTTCAAATTTTTAATTTTTAGTTATCTTCCTTGAACAACCACACTTTGTATGGAAAACCTGTGCGCGGAGGAACCTACCCGTGGCTAGCCGCACCCTTATCTTGTTTCCGAGTACGCTCAACGACTTAAGTGAGCTGCAACAAGTGTCGCGCCCTTGCTTCGTTTCCGAGTTTACTCAGCAAGCTAAGTGTGTTGCGACTAGCTGCGGCAAGGTTGCTTGCCGGTAAGACCTTGGCCGGCAGGCTGCTCGGAGTCCAGTACTCAGCGCTCGCGGCAAGGGCCCCTTGCCGGCAAGTTCCCTAGAAGCGTAGGGTTGGAAACATACAAAGTAAAGGACCGAAGCAAGGAAGATAGCACCGCATCAATTGATCAAAATAAGATAATATATTACAAGGGATAACTTGTTGCAATGACTAATAAGTTTGTGTCCATGGCACACTTTGCAGCAAAAGAGATAAAGAAAAGGAAGAGGCCTAATCTACGCGGTCGCCTTCAACCCTGGAGATCTTATTCACCTTGGCGATGATGTGGGCGACCTGCGCCTTCAGCGCCTCCATATCCGCGTCGGCCGGCAAGCTGCGGAGAACGTTGACGAGGTTTATGCCAGGATTGCGATACACTATCTTCGTCAGAACGCGCTCCAAGGTTCCCGCGCAGAGCTGGCGTGACTCCTCGGCCAGTTGCGCGGGAAGCTTCTTCTGAAGATTTGCAAGGGCCGGCGCGACCCCTCTGAAGAAGAGACTGAGCTTGGCGCTGTGAGGGAGGTTTGGATCCGGAGAGTATATGAGGTGCTCCACCCTCAACGCCATCAGCTCCTTGTCGATGGCAGCGGCGGAAGCCACCAGGTCTTCGGTCCATACCTCGACGGTCCGGCGGAAGTTCACAGCTGAAGTGGCGGCGCTCTGCACCAGGCCTCGCTCCTTGCAGAGCTCGTCCTTCAGCTTGGTCTCCCGGTCCCGGACGGCGTCGAGCGAGTCCTTCAACGTAGTGACCTTCAGCTCCAGATCTGCAATCGAGTCTTTGGCGGCCTTCAGCTCGTCGCCTTGCTTGGAAAGGCGCACCTGGAGTTCAGAGTTAGTGTGGGCGTCCTTCTCGCGCTCTATGTTGAGCGCGGTGACCCTCTCCGTGCTCGCCCTCAGGAGCTCCTCCAGCTGCGTCACCTTAGCCTCGAGGTCCTTCTTAGCGGTCTCTGCGGTGGCGGCGGCGGCCTTCGCTTCTTTCAGTTCCCCGCCAAGGGCCTGCTCCCGGGCGGTAAGGTCTTCCTCATGAGCGTCGAGGTTGACCTTCCGTTGGGTGAGCTCTCCTTCTCGCCGAGACAGCGCTTCTCCGGCGAGTTGCTGCTGCTCCTCGGCCTCAGCTTTCTCCAGAAGCCACTCTTGGTACTCCCCAGCAAGCCTCTCGCGCTCCTCCGCCAGGTCGCGGAGGGCCGCCTGGTTGGCGGCGCGGAGCTCCGCGGCGCGTTTCTCCATGTCAGCTGCGGCCTTGGCGGTGAGGGCCTCCCGAGACTCGAGCTTCGCCTGCCTGGCCCGGTAAAGAGCCAGGAGCCGGTGGAGCAACTTCTCCTCCTCGGGCTCGTTGCTCCCGCCAGGCGCCTCGACAATCTTCAGCCCCGCGGAGGCGAGGACCTCTCCATCAAAGGCCTCTCCCTCCGGGGGGGCGCGCGACGAGGATCCCCACGGCACTTGGATGAAGACGCCATTGGGAGCCTCGAGGTAGAAGCCCGACTGCTTCTTTCCGACGGAGGGGTCGGCGGCCGGCGCAGCACTCGATGCTCCTACCGCCTCCGGGCCGGCAGTGCGGTCGCCGTCCCCCTCCTCGGCCGCAGCGTCTGCGGTTGGGGCTGTCTCCTCCGCGGCGGGCTCGTCGGCTCCCGCCCTGCTATCAGTAGCAGCGGCATTGCCGCCGCCGCCGCCTGCCTCCTCCTCGACGACGACCTCCGTCTCCATCTGCTCTGGGGGAGGAGGATCTAGAAGAAGAAGAAAAAGAAGAAGTTCAAGCAAATATCCAAAAAAGACGAATCCAAGAAGACAAGATTACAAAACTTACCTTGGCGGATTTCGTCTACGACAGGCTCCCTCGCCGGGGAGCTCTCCCTTGGCGGGGTGGCCGCCCTCGCCGGGCTGCTCGCCCTTGGCGGGGTACTCGCCCTTGGCGGAGTACCCGCCCTTGGCGGAGCGCTCTCCCTCGCCGGGGAGTTCGTCCTTGGCGGGGACGGCGGGGCCTGCGGCTCCTCGGGAGTGGTCTCCGGGCGCCCCTGTGGTTGCGGCTCCACTTCTGCACAAGACAATCAAGACAAAATCCTCAAGCGCGCCCGACGAGTGGAAAGATCAAGCCCAGACTTACGCTGGGGGCTGCGCTGGGGGCTGCTCCTCGGAGCAGCGCTTGGGTCCGGCAAGCTCGTCGCCGGCGCGTCCCCTGTTGCCGCGACGGGCGAGTCGTCCTCGACCTCCACGACGGGAACCTTGGCCTTCTTCGCTACTCGCTGGGCCAGGGTCCTGAAATCAAAGCAAGAAGAAAGATCAGAATCATCAACAAAAGAAAGAATCAAGACGAAATTATAGAAGATACAAAACTTCAAGTCCTTACTCCTGTTCCTCGTCGTCGTCGTCGTCGCTCAAGGCGGAGAAGTCGAACGCCACCTGAGGCGCGTCCGCGCGAGGAGCAGGAGGAGAAGGCTCCCTCGGGCGCTTGGCGGTCCCCGGGGCTGGGGGCTGCGAAGACCCGGCCCCTGTGGACGCCGAGGCCCGGGGAGCAGGCGGAGCAGCCGCTCCGCCCTGAGAAGGCCCTCCTCCACTTGGCGCTGACGTACGGGGCGCCTCCGCCGTAGCCTGTGTGCGGGGCGCCTCCGCCGCGGTTGGTGCGCCGGGAGCTCCCGTCGCGGCTTGGCTCCCCCGGGTAGCTCGCGCCGCCCGGCGAGCTGGTTGTTGTCGGGGCGCCTGCGCACTCGTCGCCGTCCTCGCCTTGCGGAGGCGCTTCAGCGGAGATCGCGTGGGACTTGCCCGAGGCGCGGAGGTCTCCGATGACGAAGAGGCGTCGTCGTTGAGCCCTAGGGACCCACCGGAGTCCTCGCCGGCCCCGGCGTCCTCCTCCTCCTCCTCCTCGGCCGGCTCGCTGGGCCCAGCGCCCTGCCCCGCGGCCGTGCTCCCTCCGGCGCCTCCGCTCCCTCCGGCGCCTCCGCTCCCTCCAGTACCCCTGCTTCCTCCGGCAACGTCGCCCCTCGCGGCGGCCTCGGTCACGATCCCGGGGATCCCAGCATACCTCAGAGAGGGGACCCCGACGAGCTCGTCGGGCGGAAGCTTAAGCAACCTGCGGATCTCTGCCTCCTCTGCTTGGCACGATGCTTCCGCGGCTTCTGCCTCTTCAACTGTGAAGTCGAACTCTCCTGCCGTTGCGGCTGCAGCGGCCTCTTCTACCCAAGAAGCGATATAGGCAATCTCCCGATCGGTGGTGTCCCGGGTGAGCCCCTTGATCTCCTCCTTGTTCTTCGGCACCTCCACCAAGTTGTCGAAGAAGCTCATGATGGCATCCGGCTTGGGCGCTATCCATGTTGGATCTACGCCGTGCGAGTCGCATGCGGGCATCATCGCGCGCAAGGGGTCCCAGGCCATGCTGTTGCATAGGGGCACCACTCCCCGGGGAGCTCTAAACCACTCTGGGTGGGCCGGGTCGTGCTTAAAAAGTTCCCAGACCATCCCCTTCAGCTCCAGCGACGTGAAGTTGAAGTTCAGTCCGGGGCGCAGTCTCATAATGTCCGCCGCGTTGCCGTACTCCCATGCTGGCCTCTTTCTCTCCTGAAGAGGGGCAATGCGGCGGCGGAGGAAGTCTGCTCCTACCTCTCCGATGGTCAACTTTGCTACCCGGAGACGAAGAATTCTGACAAGGGCGACGTTGAGCTTGATGTCGTCCGAGTCCAGGTCGCTCCAGTCCCTGCCGCGCACTATGGCTGTTGTGCGCGGCGCGGTGAAGGGCTGCGGCTCTTCCTCTACTACCCAGCTCCAATCCGCGCGCCAGTCCTCCCACTTGCCGCGGAGCTCCCCTTGCAGATAGGATTCCTTCTTGTTCAAGCGGAAGACCCAAGAGATTCCTCCGGAGAGGGGAGCGCCGGCCTCTACTCTAGGCGTAAAGAAATGCCTAAACAGCGCTACATTTGGATAGATCCCAATATAGTTTTCGCACAGATGTGCGAAAACCTCCATCGTGAGGATGGCGTTGGGGGTGAAGTCTAGAAGATGGAGGTTGTAGGTGTTCATGATATCACAGAAAAATTCAGAGAAGGGAGGACAAAGGCCGCAGTGGAAGAAAACAGCGAAGAAGAAATACCCGCCGGGGTACATGTCCTTGGCAGCGGCGGGATAAGCTCTGGTCCGAGGATGCGCCTTGGTCTCCTTGGCCCAGAACAAGTAATACTTGTTCCAGAGCTCCCGCACGCTGAGCCTTGGCGCGAAGACGACATTCCTCTTCCGCAGAAGAGCAAGCCTCGCCGCCTGCTCGGACTTCTCTTTCTTGGTCTTCTCCGCCTTCGCCTTCTCGGTCTTCGGGGCCATGGCGGAGGCGGAGAGGGAAGGGGGATGAAGATTCCGGCGGTGCCGCAGATGCGGGAGATGGCGGAGGAGGTGTGGAGTCGGAGCGCAAAGGGGAATTTCTGGAGATGGAAGAAGCAATGAAGACGAAGTAAGGTAACGGCCCCTGCTTCCTCTGCTTTTAAGGGGGAAGTGGGGGACGCTCCGCATTTCCCATTAAAGAACGTGGCCACGTTCCCTCCCACGACGCCGCAATCGACGCGTGCCGTTACGGAGGGACGCGGCGGATGCGGAAGGAGATTCGGCGTGCCGTGGGCCGCGCATGCCCGTGCACTGTTTTGGGCCTGGCCCAACAGCGCTCGGCACCGTGTGTGGCCCAGGCCTAGGGGCTCCTGTCGGTGTACTAAGGTAGGGGTACCTCAGTACCCCAACTTGTGCACGGGCAGTAGCAGCTTCCCGCGGCAGGGCTCACCACGTGCTTGCCGGAGACCTTTCTGCTCCATATAAAGCCATTCAAAAACAAAGTATACAAGACAGAAGATCAAGGCCCCGGCAAGTGGAGCTTGCCGGGAAGGCCGTCCCAGGCTCAAGATTACCTCACTAACACGAGACCCTGGCAAGTGGAGCTTGCCAGGAAGACTAGAAGATTACACTTCAGAAGACATGCCTCGGCGCAGCATGCGCCCCGGCAGGGCCCGGGGAGCGACAAGCTTCAGAGCCCGACAAGCTTCCGGGCCCGGCAAGGTCAAGGCCCCGGCAAGGTGCTTGCCGGGGAAAGTTACGCTGTGTGCCCACGCTCCAGCTCATCGAACCACGCATCGCCCTGGGGCCATTCCAGAGACGCGTGGCGGATGGCTGTGCAGCCTGGGGGACACGGTGGCACTCCACGGTGACGAAGCTATCACCGTGGCAAACGGAGACGCAAGGGCGGGCGCTTTTGGGGTCGACGGCGACGGGCATTTAATGCTCTTGTCCCCCACTGTCAAAGTAGGTGATGACCACTGTTCATCCACTATTCCCGCACTGTTACAACTACCCCCAAAGTTACGTTTTTACCCCTTCTCCTACGTTGACACCTGTCGGTGACCCCTTGAGCTATAAAAGGAGGCCCATGCACAACGTAGAAAGGGTTCGGAACCAAGATCGCTCATTCACTCGGTGTAGCTAGTTCTTCAAGCTCCCGAGCTCCCCAACTCAATACAATCTAAGCAGGAGTAGGGTTTTACGCGTCCATCGCGGCCCGAACCTGGGTAAACTGCCCGCGTGCTCTCTACGATCTGCTCTTTGTGCTCCCTCCGCTCCCTTACCGCACGAACAAGGGGCTCCGGTCCCATAGGTGCTCGTGGTGGACAGTTTCCCCCGACAAGACCCTTTTTGTATACTGTAGGGGCTGTTATTGATTGCAACAAAGGCAATGTCACTTTTCATGTTATTTGTAATGAGCATACGGTACACTTTCTGAGGAAATAACCTCAAGTCCATAGTATCAATTCTATTGGAAAAAATTCAACGATTACTATTGGACGTTTTGAATTCCCTCTTCCTACTGTCAAGAAGAAATATGATATTCTTATTGTTGGGGACATGCATATCCCCGTTGAGGTAACCTAGTGTTATTTGAAAATTCTCCGGTTTCTTGTTATTCGGAAAGAGTTTGTTAACAAGACTTGATCAACCTTGTTAGTGGACTCCTTTTGATGAGCATGAGATGGATGAAGTTAGATAGCACAACTCTTTATACCCTCTTTTTACTTTCTGTTATTTAGATTAAATAAAGCAAAAATAGTATTTTCTGTTTGTTTTCTGAATTATCCTTGCAATAAAAATACCTCAAAAATAAAAGTTCTCCAAATGTCTTGAACATGAAATATGATTTTTTGTAGAATATTTAAGAATTTTTGGCACTGAAAACATGCCAGGGGACCCACCATTTTGCCACGAGGGTGCAGGGCGCGCCTACCCCATTGGGGCACGCCCCCTGCCCCGTGGGCCCCACGTGGACCCCTCCACTTATTCCAGCAACCACTCACTTCGTCTTCCTCCAGAAAAATCCTCCCATAGCTCAAACCCGTGTTCTAGCTCGTTTTGCTGCCATTTTCGACCTCCTTGCTCAAAGCTTCATTCAAAAAACTATTTTGGGGGATTGTTCTTTGGTATGTAACTCCTCCAATGGTCCAATTAGTTTTTGTTCTAGTGCTTTAGTTATTGCCAATTTTTGCTGCTAAGGTGACCCTGTTCTTGAGCTTGCATGTCAAATTTATGTGGTCAAAAGTAGTTTTAATGCATGATATAGCCTCTAGGTACTTGTGGGAGTAGTTTCTATCAATCTTGTTGAGTTTGGTTCACTTTTATTTTGAGTCACTAAAAATTTCAGAAATTTTTCAGAGGAAAAAATGTCGAGCAGATTGTTGAGAGGCTCTCCGAGCCGAAGATCGGAGGATAAGCGGAATGAGAAGAATAAAAAGCCCAAATACAATCTTCCTTGCACCGCGGAGGTTCGGCCGTGCGAATGGCCTTGTGATGCATTCTTAAGAGTCGCCGGAATTTATGAAGACTTTTATTATTTGGTTGAGAATGCAGGCCTCACCGACTTCCTCCACGACCAGCGCAAACAGTATCTCCTACTCACTAATATTTTTGTGCAAATTTTCTATTTCCATGCTAAGAAATCACCACCTTCAGTGGAGTTTCACTTATATGATGAGGTTAAGGAGATGTCACTCCATGATTTTTGTTAGGTCTGCAAGATATACCCTTTGTGGCCAGCATAGAGGAACCACATCATAGTGATGTGGATGGATTTATTGATAGAATTGATGTAGGGGAAACGAGGAAAGTTTCCGCTACAAGAATTACTAGTATACATTTTCCTGTTCTACGTTACTTTGCGATATTTGCTGGCAGATGCTTAATTGGTCGCGGGAATAGTGGAAATCCTAGTACTCCTGATCTTCTCATTTTGCGCCATGCTTTGTTTCATGATATAACTTTCATCTTAGGCGCCATTATTGCTAAATGATTAAGTCTGAATCGTACAAAGGGCCCCATCTTTGGAGGCATCTTTGCTTCACGCCTTGCTAAACACTTTGAGATACCTATTAGGCTTTATGAGAAAGAGGAAAAGTTGTTGCCCCCTATTTTTTCTAGATTATAAGAGTATGGTAGCACATGAATTTATTATTAAAAATAAGAAGATGAGGCTTGTCACATGTGTATTCCAGATCTTATTGTCCTCAAGAGTGTGGTATTATGTGATAAATAATATAACTTGGGGGCCATTGTTGCGCGAAGGTTGCATCTTAACAATATAGGTGGAGATTTGTTTGGTGGAATTTATGCAACTCGGGTAGCTAATTATCTTGGTGTACCCATACAAGGAAATGATATAGAGTTATCTCCTGCTTATCTAGATTATAATGCTATGGTTCGCCATCAGTTTGTTGAGAGGAATGAACAGTTCCTCCAGTACTGACTAATCTTTGACAGACGTCGCACTGTCCATGTTTCTCTCCCTGCTCCTACCTTCTTTGACTTTCAGGCAAAAAGGAGATATGTTATAACCAGGGAGGAGGCAAACGAGTATGAAAGGAGGACGGAGGCAGCTCGCCTCCAAGCTGCAGCTCGTCATGCAGTAGCTGATGCATTTCAGTACAACCCCAGCTATGACTTTGGCTATCCGCCAGGCCAGCAGTGGCCATAGACCAACTTAGGCCAAAAGCCTAAGCTTGGGGGAGTACGTATTTCTCACCGACATTACATTCATGTTCACACACTCATTCTAGTTGTCGGTGCTCATACTTTTTCATTGTACTATCCATGCTAGTCTATTTTCTTTTCTAAGACTTCTTCTTGTGTGTTTGAAAAACCTTAAGAAAAACCAAAAAATAATTAGTTGTAGCTTTTAGCTAGTTTACTTTCCATACCAGTAGTAGTAGTAATTAAAAGAAAACCCAAAAATATTTCTCGTTCTTCTTTTGCTTGTTGGGAGCTTTCCCGTGTAAATAGTTTTATTTCTTTTCTTTTCTTTGGGGTCGAGAGGAGAAGACCATGATGAAAATGTTGAGTGGCTCTCATATGCATTATTGTTGATTTAACCAAGGGACCATAATACCTTGTCTTCTCCCTTGTATTAAATGCTTGCAGCTTCCAGCTTAGTCCAATGCACGTGCACAATTATTATTATCCATACCGTTTGGTCGTGCGAGTGAAATGGAATAATGACGATATATGATGGACTGATTGGGATGACAGAAACTGGTATGAACTTGACCTATCTTGTTTTTTTAAATATGATTAGTTCATCGTTCCTGATTTAGCCTATTATGAATGAAACATGTTTGGAATGATAATTAGAGATTATAGTTGCTCATGCCATGCCTAATTAGCTAGGAGTCTATAATGGTTTACCTTGCGTGCCAACATGCTATTAAAATGGTTGTGATGTGGTATGATAGGGTGGTATCCTCCTTTGAACGATTCGAGTTGATTGACTTGGCACATGTTCACGCATTTAGTTGAAACAAAATCAACATAGCCTTCACGATATTTATGTTCATGGTGATTTATATCCTACTCATGCTTGCACTCATTGTTGATTAATCTTAATGCATGTTCATGACTGTTGTCGCTCTCTAGTTGGTCGCTTCCTAGTCTCTTTCTAGCCTTCACTTGTACTAAGTGGGAATACTGCTTGTGCATCCATTTCCATAAACCCCAAAGTTATTACATATGAGTCCACCATACCTTCCTATATGCGGTATTTATCTGCCGTTCCAAGTAAATTTGTATGTGCCAAATTAACTCTAAACCTTCAAATGAAATTCTGTTTTGTATGCTCGAATAGCTCATGTATCAACTAGGGTTGTCTATATATTCCATGCTAGGTGGGTTATTCTCACGATGAGTGGACTCTGCTCATCATTCACGAGAAAATGGCCGGTAACCGGGATGCCTAGTTCCATGCTCAAATCAAATCAAAATAATTAAACAAAACTCCCCTTGGACTGTTGTTGGTATGGACGGTACCCCATGGATTCAGATGGCCGTGGAGTGTGCTTGCTAGTGGTGGGGAGTATAAACTTTACCATTCTATTTGGGAACCACCTATAATGTGTGTAGCATGGAACATATCGAGATCTCTTGGTTGTTATGTTGACAATGAAAGTATGCCACCCAATATATTATTTATCTCTGTTTCAAAACTTGAGCTCTAGCACCTCTGCAAATCCCTGCTTCCCTCAGCGAAGGGCCTATCTATTTACTTTTATGTTGAGTCATCATCCTCTTATTAAAAAGCACCAGTTGGAGAGCACCGCTATCATTTGCATGCATTGCTATTAATATACATTGAGTATGACTGTGACTGGATCTCTTTCACCATGAATTAAAATGTCTAGTCAGTCCTTGATCTTCTGGGGTGCTCTGCATTTATATTTTGCGGTCTCAAAAAGGGCTAGCGAGATACCATCTTGTTATATCATATTATGATTGTTTTGAGAAAGTGTTGTCATCCGAGATTTATTATTATTGCTCGCTAGTTGATTAAGCCATTGATATGAGTAAACATGAGACCAAAATGTTATTATGAAGGTTGTTAGTTCATAATCTTTGCTGAAAACTTGAATGTTGGCTTTACATATTTCCATCAACAAGGTCAAACACAGTTTGTAAAAGTTTTTTCTTTATCTCTTTCGGTTTGTCAACTAAATTGCTTGAGGACAAGCAAAGGTTTAAGCTTGGGGGAGTTGATACGTCTCCAACGTATCTACTTTTCCAAACACTTTTGCCCTTGTTTTGGACTCTAACTTGCATGATTTGAATGGAACAAACCCGGACTGACGCTGTTTTCAGCAGAATTGCTATGGTGTTATTTTTGTGCACAAATAAAAGTTCTCGGAATGACCTGAAACATCACGGAGCCACTTTTTGGAATTAATAAAAAATACTAGCAAAACAATCAACCGAAGGGGGCCCACACCCTGGCCACCAGGGTGGGGGCGCACCCCTGCCTCGTGGCCCCCCTGGAGCTCCACCGACCTCAAGTCCAACTCCATATATTCACGTTCGGGGAGAAAAAATCAAAAAGAAGGATTCATCGCGTTTTACGATATGGAGCCGCTGCCAAGCCCTAATCTTACTCGGGAGGCTAATCCGGAGTCTGTTCGAGGCTCCAGAGAGGGTAATTCGTCATCGTCATCATCATCAACCATCCTCCATCACCAATTTCATGATGCTCACCGCCATGCGTGAGTAATCACATCGTAGGCTTGCTCGACAGTGATGGGTTGGATGAGATTTACCATGTAATCGAGTTAGTTTTGTTAGGGTTTGATCCCTAGTATCCATTATGTTCTAATATTGATGTTGCTATGACTTTGCCATGCTTTATGCTTGTCACTAGGGCCCGAGTGCCATGATTTCATATCTGAACCTATGTGTTATGATCCGGCAACCCCAAAGTGAAAATAATCGGGACCACTCCCGGTGATGACCGTAGTTTGAGGAGTTCATGTATTCACTAAGTGTTAATGCTTTGGTCCGGTAATCTATTAAAAGAGGCCTTAATATCCCTTTGTTTCCAATAGGACCCCGCTACCACGGGAGGGTAGGACAAAAGAGGTCATGCAAGTTCTTTTCCATAAGCACGTATGACTATATTCGGAATACATGCCTACATTACATTGATGAACTGGAGCTAGTTCTGGGTCACCATATGTTATAACTGTTGCATGATGAATTGCAACCGGCATAATTATCCATCATTGATCAATTGCCTACGATCTTTTCACATATTGATCTTTGCTTAGTTACTTCTCCATTACCACTGTTACAATTGCTACAAAAACTGCTACTCTTACTTTTGCCACCGTTACCGTTATTTGCATACTACTTTGCTACTAAATACTTTGCTGCAGATATTAAGTCTTCCAGATGTGGTTAAATTGACAAATCAACTGCTAATACTTGAGAATATTCTTTGGCTCCCCTTGTGTCGAATCAATAAATTTGGGTTGAATACTCTACCCTCGAAAACTGTTGTGACCCCCTATACTTGTGGTTATCAATCTTCAAAAGGAAAATGATTCACTACTCGCCCAACATATTAGTTCCGCTCAAGAAAACTTTGTGCCACCTTGTCTGAAATGTCTTCAGCGTGACAATGTTCTTTCTGTTGCTGAATGCTCTACTGCTTCTGAAATTGCAATATCTTCAACTGTTGATGTGGTAACTAACCCCTCTGCTGAAGAAACCACTACTATTGCTGATATGAATGCTAGGTTGAAGACATTGCTTGAAACAGGCGTGTAAAAAAGCCTAAAGGGCATCCCACACTGTGTGATGTTCTCAAGAAACAAAATTTGAACCAAAACCCTAGGAAAGAGGGTGATGGGTTCGAAAGGAAAATGAATGTTGATGGCTCATACGGGAAGCCTGAGCAGTAACCTAAAATAGCATGGGTTGCTGCAAAGGGCCCACCATTAGATCATCTACCTTGTCTGGCTTCACTTGTGCTAACCCTATTGTCATTGATGAGTCATTTGACTCAAACTATAAACTTTTCAAGGATCTGAACGGTAAAGTGTTTGCAAGGTTTATTGGAACTAACTACAGGAATGGGTCACCTATGAAGAAGATCTGGGTTCCGAGAAGTCTTCTCGAAAAGCGTCCGGTGAATGTCATCATGACACCACCAGGAAAAAAGACAAACCACAGACTAAAGGCTTCATATGGTCCAAAGACTTCATAAAGACAAAGGACCACACCGGGTCACTCTAACACAAATGTTTTGCAGGGAGATTGTCATCAGACTCATGAATATGAGCATGTTTCATCTAACCACTTTGTTCATAAGACAAAGAACTTCTCTGCATATTCATATGGGTATTATTCACCTCCCGCAAAGCTATTTGCAAGGGCTCCCAAGCCAAAATTCTCAGATGTTGCACTTAGACTTATTGCTTCGAAGCCACCCCTAAATATGTTGGTGGTTAAGAAGAATTAACTTCTCTTGCAGGGAAAGGTCTCCGGCCGAAAATCAACATCATATGCCAATGCTGGGGACCTAAAACATCTTGTGGGACGCAAGACTAAATGTCCAAATGGTATAACCATGTATTTTCTCCCATGGTTTCTTGACAAGCTTCCTATCATGCCTAAAAAGGACCTTAACTTTGATAGCATGCGTGTTCGTCAAATGTTTATGCTTCACACTTCTCTTTGTGAAGACTATACCACTAACTGATCTATAGGGTACCGCTTTGGAAGCCACTGAATGGATAATTGACAGTGGATGCACCAACCACATGACTGGTGATCGACGTCTTCTCATGGACTCAACCCTATGTATTTCTCCCAAAAGCCACATCACATTCGCAGATACTGGTAAAAGCAAGGTATTGGGTCTTGGTAGAGTTGCTATCTCCAAGGAGCAACACATGTGGACAAAGTGATGCTTGTTGAATCCCTTGGATACAACTTAATGTCAGTCTCTATGCTATGTGATCTAAACATGATTGTGATATTTGGAAAATGTCGTTGCCTTGTGCTTATGGAATCTGACAAGTCTTTAGTCTTCGAAGGACATTGAAAAGGTGATCTGTATATGGTAGATTTCTCTGCAGGGCCACAACTCGCCGTTTGTCTTCTCGCAAAAGCTTCAGAGTGCTGGCTTTGGCATCGAAGACTAGGTCATGTAGGCATGAGGAACCTGCATACTCTCGCCAAGAAGAAGCACGTCATAGGCATCGAGGGCGTCAAGTTCAAGAAGATAATCATGACTACATCTCCTCCTTTCGAGCTGCTTCACATGGACTTATTTGGCCCTACTCTACTCTACTCTCTATACTACCGCTTGTTTAAACCGCCCAGGAGGGGCCGGTTTATGCCTATCAAGATTATTTCTACTGAAGCCCAGCGGAACATGGAGCATGACGCTTTATTCCAGAAGACTTAAGGCCCAAGAGGTGTTAGTGCCCATAATTTGCAAACCGCCATACGGCGTATAACTTGTGTTGTAAGATAGGAAAGATAGAGACCGAGCCGGGCACGTTTATGAGCCGGCCTCAGGACTCTGTAAACCGGACCGGGCCTCACCTCATGTATATAAAGGGACGACCCGGGGACGGTTCAAGGGAGAGAGAGGACAACAACTCGAGACACAGGCAAAGCGTATTCGCTCCCTGGTCATCGAAACCCTAGCAATACCAACCCAAACTAGAAGTAGGCTTTTACCTTCATCGAAGGGGCCGAACTAGTACAAACCCTTGCGTCCTTGTTCGCTTTAACCCCTTTAAGCTAACCCGTAGCGATGGCTCCACGACTAAGTCCTTTTGCTAGGACATCTACCGTGACAAAACCACGACAGTTGGCGCCCACTTTGGGGCTATTGCACGATGGTTTCAAGTTCTTGAAGGGTAGCTTTGAAGGACTCAAGGGTTATGCAGTGGGTCGGATGACTAAGAGTCGTCGCGGCAAGATCTACCTCGACGATGCTGGCTGGGGCCCCGAGGCTGATTCAATCGAATACGGGTACAGGGTCCCCATTGGTGGCATCCACGTCTTCATCGACAAGATCGGCGAACCAGGCCCTGAGCCTAACAACCTCCCCAACATCGTCAAGTCGGCTCAGTGTGCGAGACCCGACCGGGTTCGGCCCGCCGTGAAGCACGTCTTCGTCGGAGTGGTTCATGGAGCGCAAGCGGAGGATGGATCGGACTCCGGTGGCGAGACCGTTGTTTATTCCGGCGATGAGTCATCCACTGGAAAAACATAATCTATATACCAGCTGCAGGATGGCCGGTCTGGGGGCTGTTCCGACGGTGACAGTATTACGGACCCCCTGGATCCGCCAAACCTGGTCGCAGTCTTCATGGCCGGATCACAACCTGTGCAACAGTCTTCGACTGCAGCGGCGTTAACATCAGGCCTGGCGACAACACCGGCTAGAGCTGGAGGCGTGGTTCAGCCACCGGCTCAAGTATTGACCACCTTAGTTGACACTCTAACAGCATTGTTAACTGCAGAGGTTGGCCAGGCCGAGAAGGAACAACATGATGCAGAAGTGGATTAGGTAAGGAGCCAGATAGATCAAGCAAAATTGGACCTAGCTGCTGAGAATACCATGATGATTGTGAGGCAGGCCGGGCTAGATGCCTAGGCGTATCGGCTCATGTTGGATCAGACTGCTTCAAACGACATGATACGGAGAAGGCGCCATTCTCGCTTACCACCGGTTTATGAGGCGAGGAACCTCTTTAGCACGCTAGGAACAGGAACCAGTAACCAGCCGGGGGTAAACCGGGGAGGAGCGCCTGGCACAGGAGCATCTGTCCAGCCGCAGGCCACGGAGCCAACCCGCCAGGTCGTTCCGTCGCAGCATGTACCTACCCCTCCTGGTAAATACTCCAACCCATTGGATAACATAGTTGCCGCCGCTTCACGACTGGCCGCTCTTCCCACTGAAGGAGAATTCCCTATAGCAGTGGAGGCACGGTGAGCCAGGGAGTTTCTGGAGACGGCTTTAACTCAGCAGCAAGCTTATTCTCACAGCCGCGAGAGGATTCACTCCACCCCTCGCCCAAGCCGGAATTATATGTAATGCCCAGGATGGAATTATACCTCCTACGTGTCGAGGCACGACTTAAAGGCATAAGTCCATCCTAGAATGATCTCAAGTTTGGTAATCTTTGCACAACTCATGTAAAAGAGGGATAGTAAACTGAAAAATAGTTGGCTTACAATCGCCACGTCACAGAATAACAGTACAAGTCTCAAACATCATACAATAAGATCACTACAACCCTCTAAGGGCAAAAGCCAAATGTCAAAGTACCAAACTCAGATAACTAAAACAACCACAGGCGGATCGAATCCTAGTAAGAGACTCCACTACTGATCGTCCGGGTAGCGAACGTAGTAACGACTACGCTCCTCGTCGTACTCCCAATCCAGCTCGGTGCCATCACCTGGATAGCTCACAGCTGGACCTGCATCTGGTGTGTGAAGTAACTGTGAGCCACAGAGGACTCAGCAATCCCGTCTCCGGGTAACAGAACTATCAAAGCCTTTTAGGAGAGGGAAAGGCTGAAGAAAGAACAAGTCTGCAGCAGCAACTAGCATCTAGCTTACGCAAGTGAGAGCGAGAAGAGAAGGCATCGGCGAGAAGTGATCACGAAGTGATCCTAGCTATAAGCTCACAAGCATAACCCCTCCGTGTTCAACTCCCGAATCCCGATTCGGAAATTGACAGTCACGGAACACACGCTGGTAGTGTATTAGTATCATTGTGTCAAGTTATCTACAACCGGAATTAACAAGCTCCCATCTGCCACATAACCGCGGGCACGGCTTTCGAAAGTTCAAACCCTGCAGGGGTGTTCCAACTTGACCCATTACAAGCCCACGATCCGCGGAGTCGCAACTCCAAAGTGGGAAGACCCGAGTATCCTCGGAATCCCGTGCTCAAGTTAAACCGAACTAAGGTAAGGCTAATCCAGCAAATCCTCCCGGCGTGCCGACACCCTGATAGTAGCCGCGCGTATCTCGTCTCAGGCCACGACCGGATGGGTGAAGCTACGGGTTTTTACCAAACCTTGAGTTTCCTCGAGGTGGCCCCGCAGGCTCCCCGTTTCGGACCAACACTCATGTGGAGCACTGGCCCGGGGTTGTTGATTAAGAAAGAGGGTTAATTACTCCCTATGCATGTTTAGTTTGTTATTAGGCAAATAGTACCAATGTTGGGATTTGCTGGAAAAGACTTAGCACATAGCGGTTTATCGAGGGGGTCCCATACACCCCAACCGTGTTAGGAACGCATAATCAAGGAACATAAAACCGGCTTATACGGATCCTAACCGCATGAGTGGAACAAAACACCAAGCAAAAGGCTTAGCCTTCCACCCTTGCCAATATATAGGTGATTTCAATTAAAGCATTTATATAGTGTGATATAACCCAACCAAACTTCAACATGGAGCAAGCATCTTCACTTCACCTGCAACTAGCAACGCTATAAGAAGGGCTGAGCGAAGCGTACTTAGCCAAGCAACGGTTTGCATAGGTAGGGTGGTTAAACATGGCAATTGGTTACAAGTAGGAGGCTGACAAGAAGAACATGGGCATCGAGGCAAAACTAAAGATCGAGACTACTAGCAATAGGCAAAGATAGTAAAGTTATCGGGGTTCGGTCATCTTGCCTGAAGAGAAGACGTTCGGATCGAAAGAAGGGTCCTCGTGCTCAAACTCGTTGGAAACCTCGTGCTCAACTTTGTTGGAAAACTCGTGCTCAACTTCCGGCTCTAAACAAGACAAACACACCAAGCACCAATCAACACGATGCAATGCGCACTCGAAAAACATGAATGCATGATGGATGCACTAGGGATGCACATGGAGCACGTAAAACATCACTCAAGCAAAACACCTCAAAACAAGATAACAAGCTGATATTATTAATCTACACAGAAAAACACCCAAGTTTGATATAAGATTCGCTGAAATCGGAGTTACGGGCTAAAAGTTATGCCCGAAACAAGATTTGAGCGAAAACTCCAAATTACAGCAACATAGCAACTTTGGAGCTCAAAATAATTAATCTACAGCACCCAAAAAGCATGGCAAAGGACTTGAACACAAACTAGATATAATTTACAGCAACTAGGTCCAAAGTGCACCCCCAACGGAGTCACGGATCAACAGCAATGATCTTGGACATATTGAACTTTGAAATAAAATTCTGGCAGCAGAATTTTATTGAAAGTTTGTAGCAAAAGATAAACATGCTACAGCCACTCAAATGGACATGTGAGGACATGGATGGAAAGACAACAATATATACTTCATGGAACAATCAAAATCCACCCCAAAACTATCATGCATTTACCTACAACATCACACGAACATGGCATCGGAACGTTACAGATTTCAGACTTAGTGAAATTTCACTAAGTCCTAAAACAGCAATATCATCATAGCACACAAAAGAGCATGTTTAAGACACTTCGAAACTAAACATGGCAAAGGGTAAGCACCTCATCAAAATACATATGAAGGTGATCCCGAAACACACAAGCATGCTTCATTGTGGTGAACACAACGATTGCAACGAGCTCAACAAGATGGCATTTCATAACAAGTGAAAACACAACATGTGAACATGGCACTTTGCAACGATGATAACAAGGAAACAATAAATCTACCATGCAACCTATCACACACAACACGTAGTTCGTGGCAAGACGAACACGTGGACATGTCATTTGCATCGTTTGGACAAACGAGCTAAAAGTTATCACAAGTCAAAGGTGGCATGAAAATAACACATAACAGCAGTTTATATCATCATACACTCTTGCAACAGCAAAACAAACCCCTAGAAGACCTCTAACATGCATGACTACAACAGGTAAAACGTAGAGGGCATCTCCACGAACATCTGGACATGCTACACGCGCAAAACGGAGCACCACAGTAAAAGATACATCAGTTCAAAGTAGGCATACTCAGATCAGGAATAAAAGGACTTAGAGGGATCTAGGTCAACCTAGATCCAGATCTGGGCTGAGATGAACAGTGCGGCGGCCTGGAGGAACAGTGCGGCCCGAGAAGAGGTGGAGGAGCTGGGCCCTCCGGGCGGTGCGGCTGGCGCGGCGGGCGCCTGGGCCGGGGAGGCCCAACCGAGGCGGCGGCGCCTGGCGCCTGGGCTGACTCGGGGCGATCGACGGCCCGCTCGGCGGTGCGGGAAGCCGGCCCAGCTCGCGAGCCGGCTGGAGCGAGGCGAAGGAGGCGACGGAGGCAGTCGGCCGAGTGGGCCGGCCCGTGCGGCGAGGGAGCCCGGCCTCGGGGCGGAGCGATGCGAGCGCCGTCGATGTGGGGACCCGGCTGGATCGGGACGAGGCCGAAGCGGTCGCTCGGGGCCCGGTCGAAACGACCGACGCGGTGAAGCGCCCAGCTGGAGCGATGCGACCGGCTCGGTCGCCTGGATGCGTGCGGCGGCGCGCGTTGACTCTGCGAGCAGATCGAGGAAACCCGGCGCGGCGCTGGTAGATCGAGGGAGATCCTCCTCGGGATCCAGAGAAGAAAACAGGGAGCATTTTTGGGATCTGAGATCTGAAATTTAGGGAAGAAGAAGGGGAATGTCCAAATAGACTAGGGGGTCTATATATAGCAGAATTTTAGGGTTAGGGGGAGATTAGGAGCGCTAGGAGCCCTCCGATCGTGATCCAACGGATCCGATCGCGGGGATGATTAAAAAGGGCCTATACGGAGATAAAAGAAAGCAGTAGGGGTATTTCCGGGACACGAAGTGAAGGCACATCGGACCCACACGGACAACGGAGGGAAAAGTCAACGGAGTCCAAACGAGACGAGATTTGAGAGGCGGGTTGCACACAACAAAACAACAACACACAACACAACCTCGCGGCACACCGGTAACGAAAAACGCCCGAACAACAAAGTAGGCCTACGGGACGTCACGAACACGTGAGGGAGCTCCGGAACACGAAACGGACAACGGGAAGAAACACACGGAACCGGATGCAACCCACAACACAAACGCAATGCAATGCACATGTCTACATGATATGAATGAATGCCACACACTCACACAACAAAACGACGAAAGCCCGAAAGACAAAGAACCCGAAAAGGAAATAGATGAAGCCGGAGATTTATTATAAGCCCAAAAGGGAAAGTATTACATCCGGGGCATTACAAACTCTCCTCTACTACAAAAAGATCTCGTCCCGAGATCTAGGACTGGAAAAAGGAAGGGTACTCGGAACGAAGATGATCTTCTCGTTCCCAGGTAGCTTCTCGGTCTGTGTGATGTGACCACTTGACTTTCAGAAACTTGATGGTCTTGTTGCGAGTCTTGCGTTCGGTTTCTTCGAGAATTGCAACTGGATGCTCTCGGTAGGAAAGGTCTTGTTGAAGATCAATCTCCTCAAACGGAATCATGCGCTCAGGTGCCTTGAAGCATTTGCGAAGCTGAGACACATGGAAGACATCATGAACATTTGCAAAGTTGGAAGGGAGCTCGAGCTGATAGGCTAGATCGCCTCTTTTGCCAAGAATTTTGAAAGGCCCGACGTATCTAGGAGCAAGCTTTCCTTTGATACCGAACCTCTGGGTTCCTTTCATCGGAGACACTCGGAGATAGACATGATCACCGATGTCGAAAGCCAGATCACGATGCTTTCCGTCATAGTAACTCTTCTGACGCGACTGAGCGGCCTTGAGATTCTTACGTATGACTTTGCACATTTCTTCGGCTTCAGAGATCAAATCATTGCCAAGAAGTTGACGTTCACCTGTTTCAGACCAGTTGAGAGGGGTACGGCACTTTCTGCCATAGAGAATTTCAAACGGAGCTTTGCCTGCACTTGCTTGAAAGCTGTTGTTGTAAGAGAATTCGGCAAATGGAAGACAGTCCTCCCATTTCATGCCGAAGGAGATGACACAGGCTCTGAGCATATCTTCAAGGATCTGATTCACACGCTCGACTTGACCACTAGTCTGAGGGTGAAAGGCAGTGCTGAACCTGATCTTCGTGCCCATGGCGGACTGAAAGGAGTCCCAGAACCTTGATGTGAACAAGCTGCCACGATCTGAGGATATCACTTGAGGAATGCCATGTAGGGACACAATTCTGGAAGTGTACAGCTCTGCAAGTTGAGCTGCATTGATTGATTCTTTGACTGGAAGAAAGTGAGCGACTTTGGTAAGCTTGTCAATCACCACAAAGATAGCATCATTGCCTCGCTTGGATTTAGGAAAACCAGTGACGAAGTCCATTTCAATGTGGTCGAACTTCCACTCAGGAATAGGAAGAGGTTGGAGAAGACCGGCTGGACGTTGATGTTCTGCTTTCACTCTTCTGCATACATCACATTCATTCACGAACTGGGCAATTTCCCTTTTCATGCGTGTCCACCAGTAAGATTGCTTGAGGTCTTGATACATCTTGGAACTGCCAGGATGAATGGAAAGGAGAGAGTCATGAGCTTCTTCCATTATGAGCTTCCTGAGATCACCTTTGGGAACAACGAGTCTGTCCTCGAAGAACAAGGTATCTCTCTCATCAACACGGAAGCACTTATATTTTGGAGTGCCCTTTGCAATCCCATGTTTCACCTTCTTCACCATGGTATCACTGAGCTGGGCCTCACGGACTTGATCTTCCAAGGTAGGAGCAATCTGGAGATTTGCAAGAAAACCCTGCGGAACAACTTGGAGGTTGAGCTTCCTGAATGCTTCACAAAGCTCAGGCTGGTGTGGCTTGATAAGAAGGCTGTTGCAATATGCCTTTCTGCTCAAAGCATCTGCAATCACATTCGCCTTGCCTGGAGTGTACTCAATGCTGGGGTTGTACTCTTGGATCATCTCGACCCAACGAGTCTGGCGGAGGTTCAGATGCGGCTGTGTGAAGATGTACTTCAAGCTCTTGTGATCAGTGAAGATGTCGACCTTTCTGCCCAACAACAGATGTCTCCACGTAATCAGAGCATGTACCACAGCTGCTAGCTCGAGATCATGTGTGGGATAGTTCTTCTCTGCTGGCTTTAGCTGACGTGAAGTGTATGCCACAATTCTCTTCTCTTGCATAAGCACACCACCAAGGCCTTGAAGAGAAGCGTCACAGAACACTTCATAGGGCTTGGATTCATCTGGAGGAATCAGAACTGGAGCAGAGACAAGCTTCTCTTTGAGGGTTTTGAAGGCCACTTCACACTCGGGAGACCAAAAGTATTTGACATTCTTCTGAAGGAGGTTGGAAAGAGGCTTGGCAATCTTGGAGAAGTTCTCCACAAACCTTCTGCAATAGCTGGCAAGACCCAGAAAACTGCGGAGCTGCTTGACGTTCTGAGGAGCTTCCCAGTTGACAATTGCTTCAACTTTCTCGGGATTAACCGCAATACCGTCAGCTGAGATAATGTGGCCCAGGTACAAAACCTTATCGAGCCAAAACTCGCACTTTGAGAACTTGGCATAGAATTTATGCTCTCGGAGTCGATCAAGAACCAGACGCAAGTGCTTTTCGTGATCTTCTTCATTCTTGGAAAACACCAGAATATCATCCAGATACACAAGCACAAACTCGCCAGTATAGGGGTTGAAGATGTAATGCATCATCCTTGAGAAGGTAGGAGGAGCATTGGCGAGACCGAAGGACATGACGGTATACTCGTATGAACCGTAGCTTGTTCTGAAGGCCGTCTTGGGAATGTCTTCCTCGCGAATGCGAATTTGATGGTAGCCCATTCGGAGGTCAAGCTTAGAGAATACTTTAGCTCCTTTGAGCTGCTCAAAGAGTTCGTTGATGTTGGGGAGCGGATACTTGTTCTTAATCGTCTTCTTGTTCAGTGGCCGGTAGTCAACACAGAGACGCTCCGTGCCATCTTTCTTCTTGACAAATAAGACACCACAGCCCCACGGAGATGTACTCGGTCTGATGAGACCCATACGCTCCTGTTCATCCAACTGTTTCTTCAATTCCTTCAATTCATCTGAAGAGAGCTTGTAAGGACGCCGGCAAACAGGTTCGGTGCCCGGCTCGAGTTCAATGACAAACTCCACCTGACGGTGTGGAGGCATGCCTGGAAGTTCTTCTGGAAAGACGTCTTGATATTCGTTCACCACTGGAATTTGCTCTATGGCATTAATTTCACCCTTATCATTAAGAGAGAAAAGCCGAATAGTATTATCCCTGGAGGCGAAGATAATCACATCTTCATCAGAATGAGTCAATTTGACTTCCTTTTGAGCACAATCAATGTGAGCATCGTGCTGAGAAAGCCAATCCATTCCGAGAATGAGGTCGATGTCAGAATGACCAAGAACCACCGGAGAAGCCAAAAATCGATAATCACCCATGCGAATAGAAATATCCGGAGCAAATATCTTTGAATGCAATAGTTTGCCTGGAGAAACAACTGACAATTCTCTTGGCAAACTTCTGGTGACGATGTTGTGCTTGGATGCAAATGGATATGACATAAAAGAGCAAGAAGCACCCGAATCAAATAACACTTTAGCTGGAAAAGAGTTCACTGGAAGGTTACCCAGAATGACATCAGAAGAAGCCTCTGCTTGTGCTGCATTCATCAGATTGACCCTGGCAGCCTTTGGATCATGCTTGACCATAGCGGTACCGACAGGAGGAGGAGGAGGAAGACGCTTCGGATTCGGGCATCTGTTTGCATAGTGACCTTTCTGAGTGCATTTGTTGCAAGTCACTTCTGAGAGAGGACGGAACTGAGAGCCACTGGACTTGGAGCCTTGAGACTGAAACTGCTTCTTCGACTAGTTGCTTGGGTTGGGTGGGTGGGAGAAACCACGGCCACTAGAGTTCTTGTTGTTGGAGTTGTTGAAGTTGCTGGAGTTGTTGTATGGAGCTCGAATCATTGGAGGAGGAGGAAGCCAGAATTTCTGTTGTTTCGCAGCCAACTGAGACGATGAGGTAGAGTGAACAGCATCTCGAATTCTCTTCTTAGAAGCCTCCATCTTAAGCTGAGCTGCTTCTTGTTTCAAAGCCATATTATAGAACTTATCGAATTCGTCTGGCTCGAACAGAGTGAGAGCAAGCTGAAGTTCATCTTTGAGACCTCCACGGAACTGATAGATTTTGCTCTTTGCATCAGGAATGTCTTGCTTTGCATAGCGAGCGAGGTTTTGGAACTTGACATTATACTGATAGACTGTCATGGAGCCCTGCTTGAGGTTGCGGAATTGCTCACGCATACCCTCGATAACACTTGTAGGAATGTTATGCGAGCGGAAATCCTTGCAGAAATTCTCCCACGAGATCACTTGACCCGGCCTTGAGTCTTTGTACTGCTGCCACCAATCAGCTGCTTGATCTTTCAGTTGGAAGGCTGCAAACTTCACATAGTCATCTTCTTTCACGTTACTGCACTCAAAATGCTTCTTTATGTCGGTCAACCAATCCTCAGCATCAAGAGGGTCGACACAGTAACTGAAAGCTTTAGGATTGTTAGCCAGGAACTGGTTGAGAGTAGCATGGTGCTGCTGGAAGAAGTTGCCTTGGTTCATTGGAACGCCCTGATTAGCTTGATTAGCTTGCATAGCCTGCATTTGCTGCATCATCTGCATCATCAACTGAGTGTTCTGAGCAGTAGTCTGCATAATTGCTCTTGTCGGGGCCGGATTTCGGGAACACAATATTCCAGAAATTAACCCCTAGTGTCATCACCAGCCCAGGATTGCTGTTACTGGTGGACACATCCTTGTTACAGGTTACCAAGCATTTACAAGAATTTTATACAAGACCATAAAGGTCTACTGATGCAACAATGACTCCGGTGGTGGATGAAAGAATTGGCTCGAAGAAACTCCAACATCGATGGGGCTCCATTCCAATAGGAACAGCTGACCAGGATAACTCCTATCCTGCGTGGCTGCACTCCTAGGCTTCGCACGGACGTCGCTGGGTTCTCCCCGTAGAACTTCTAACCTGGCCAAGTAAATAGCCAGGGACAAGCCTGTGAGTACGTTTGAATGTACTCGCAAACATCATGGACAAAAGATATAACAAATGCAGCAAAACAATTATAAGGTCATGGTGAATTAAACTATATGCACATGCTCATGATATACTTATATTAAATGCATGCTGACAGGAATTAAAACATGGCATGATGAATAATATTTAGTGCAGAAGATAAATATTATTACCAATAAAATATAACAGAAATGCCAATCGGGTGTCATGTGACACCACGGTCGGTCTGGAAAAGAAATGCCAGTCGGGTGTCTAAAAGAGAAATCGGACGATACCATCCGAGATCTCAGGCGACGCCACGAAAGGACTTGAAAAGAAATGCCAGTCGGGTGTCCACAAGAGTAGTGGCGTGATAAACCGCCTGACACTCGAGGGACGCCACAGAAAGGACTTGAAAATAACGGCGAGTGTCCGGGGTAGTCTAGCCAGCCCCTGAGACACTCTGGAAATTAAACTAAGAGCAAGGGGTTAGTTCACAAATATAATCATATCATCAAATATACTCATGGTAACACCAGTAACAACGGTAATTATCCTGCAAAATAACCATGTTCAATATTTAAATATTTCCTCCGGAGACCGACTCTAAGACCGACACTTGACCAACCCAGACTGTAATCCTTAACCGCGGACACGGCTATTCGAATAGGTTTCAAACTCTGCAGAGGGTGTACTCTTTGCCCACAAGTATAGGATTTCCTTAGTCAGTATAGTGACACTGACTAATTCCCATTATGGTCTTTAGGTTGAAAACACACCTAACCAGCACACACCAGCTTAACTTTTCTGCTGCCAGGGATCACCCAAAACAACAGTTAAGTAAAACTCTAAGTGGGAAGGCTACAACCTCCAATAGCATGGGATCACTATTCAAACGCGCGGATTACAAGGGTACACTCCCTCTCGGCTACAACCGGAAACACCCATGCCCCCGGACCATGTGGCATGCCTACCGGATGCACCCGGTATCTTCCACTATGGCCTCTCTGTACGGTGTGTGCACGGAAAGGGGTTGACAACTTACTAAACCATACCCTACCCGTGGTAGAGACAAGTGGCAGCACGATTCAAGTATGGGGGTTACCGGAACAAGACTCGATCTACGGCCGACTCAGGAGGCTTATGTTTCTTGCAGGGTTAGCACAACAAAACTTATTCTCTCAACAGTATCACCAGGACAGGGCTACAACCCTTGCCTGCTTCCACATATATCTCTTGACACCACCGTGTCAAAAATGGCCCGTGCCCACCGGCACGTCCAAAGCAGGAGCACACTCCTGGATTCTCATAACTTATGCATGTTGCAACTTTGAAGGGAATGCATGCAAGAGAAAATATAATTATGACCATGCATGCATGCAATATTTCTACTCATATGCCAAATCTATTAAAGGTAACAAACATGCCCTAAATATTCTAGCATGCAAACATTCACCATATCAAGTGTTCAAAATGCTTGCCTTAGATATGAAAAGGTGCTGGTTACTTTTGCAAAGAATCATCTCCCCTTCAATTCCTATTTTCAAAAATATCTAAATTAACACACAATTCAAAAATAGCATTAAAAAGTATTTCAAATATTTTTGAAACAAATACTAAAATAAACCAGAGGATATTTAAAGAATAACAGAAAAAGAATTAATTCATTTAGAGTTCATATGAATTAGTTATGGATTTACTAAGATGGAAAACATGTTTAAAAGCAATATTTAAATCCATTAAACAGAAACTAAGCATAGTAAAATGTTCACTTAATTTAAATAAACAGAGCAAGATTTTAGAAGCCTACAGAAATTTGAATGATCGAAATAGGATTTGAAAAGGTGGCTGAGGAATTATTCGAAGAGTTGCTGGAAAAGGAAAGGAAAAGGGTCAGAGGAGCGCCCTGAGCGCTGTTTAGCTCCACGGCACCACTGGGCCGAGCCCGGTCATCTGGCTGCGGGAAGGAGGCGATGACGACGATGGCGTATTCCACGGAATACGCCTCCTTCGCGCGGAAACGGCTCCAAGTGGAAACCGCCTCCACTTACACAGCGGGGGCCCGCGGCTTGTGCCGCTGACGAGCGGGTCCCACCTGTCGGGTTTAAGCAGTGTCGTCGTCTCTCTCCCGCGACAGAGCGGGGCGCCGTTCCGGCGAACTTTGCCGGCGAACGGCGGGGTCCCTCGGAGAGCTGGGACCACCGTCGTGCTCAGGAGGTCATAGCGGTCCCGTGGGTACCCTCCTTGGTCGCCGGAGTAGGCGAGGTCGCCGACGGCGAGCACACCCGAAGAGCTCCGGCGGAGACGAGTTGGGCGTTTCGCCCATGGGCCATCTCCGGTGGAATGGAAGGGTGGAACGGGTTCGTGGATGCTCCGGGAGGGCGTTGGTGTAGATAGTAGGGAGGGGAGGCACTGGAGAGGTGGGTAGCCTCGAGGGGAGGGCGGTGGCAGAGGCGGCCGGAGTCGAGGGAGATGGCTCCTCCGGTCGTCTTTCTTGCTCGGGGAGGCTCGGGATGGTTTGCTGGAGGAGGGGAGGGGTGGAGATGAGGTGCCGGGGTGTTCGGGTTGGCTTAAATAAGCGGGGCGACGCGGTTCGGCGGGTTCCAGAGAACGGACGCGGCGGCGACGTGTATTCATGGAAAACGCGGACGGTGGCGAGTAGGCGTGGCCGGCGCGGTTAGGTGAGGGCGGGGCCCCTGCGAGTTAGATGCGGGGTTGTGCTGGCGGCCTCGGAGCGGAGCCAGGTGCCCCGAGTGGCGCCGTCCACGGCATGCAGCGACGGCGGCCTTTTAAGGCGGCGGGTGAGGCCGGTGAGGCTGGTGGCGAGGTGGCGGGGTTCTGTGGGGACGGCGGCTGTCCGCATTAATGCCAGGGGGGCCGGTGGACTCAGGGGAAGCCGCGTGTCTCGGAGGTGGCGTGGCGGAGAAGGTTTTTGTCGGGCGGCGAGGAACGGTGGTGGTGGACGGTGGTGGCCGGCGCAAGCGGCCAAGGAAAGATGTCGGTGCAGTTAATGATGGTCGAGATGATCCAGAGGGGAACTCGGGCGAGCAGGGGAGGTGGTAGAGTGGCGACAGCAGCTCGATGCCACGGCTGCAGTACGGGCGCTCTGGCTACGCTCTGGACATGCCCCTGGTGTGTTCGACGGAATGCTAATGGCATCTACAGGGACTCAAACAAGTTGACAATTAACAGAATGGTGCTAGGGTTTATGGTGATGACGATGGACAAGTTAAAATGGCCAGGAGGGCAGGTGTGTAGTGTAAGATAAAAACCTTGCCAAAATTTTGTCATGCCCTCAAGGTGTTCGACAAAATGTTAGAGCTTGCTAGGGAACTTTGTTGGGGCTGGGATTTGGCAGGAGGAGGTCTCTTTAGAGGTCATAGATTATGGTGGGGTTGGTTTGGCAAAAGGGAAAACTTGATAGTGCAAGTTTTGAAGAATTTAGTTTCTGGACAGAAACTATAGATAGGTATTTGATGAACTTACAAAGTTTAAATGAGGATGATCTTCTGGACTTAAGGGTTTGGTAAGGAGAACTAGAAGATGGCCAAGGCTCAGAAGTTTTGGAGCAAGAAATAATAGGGTTGCAGTTGAAACCTAGAAGATGGACAGAAAAGAAAAGGAGGATGTTTCACTCAAAATTTTCAAAACACCAAGTTGGGTTTTTGCACCAGAGTGACACATAGGCATCACATGACCTCTCAGAATTATGGTGGAATTTTTGGAGATTAATTTAAGATAGAAGAAGTGCAACAGAAGCATTTAAAACCCTGCAAAAGCTATTAAAAGAAAATTCTAAGGCAGAATTTTATTATGAAAATAATTTCTAATGTTATCAAACAAATAAAGAAAAGACCCAAGATACAACCAGAGCCCACCAAATAATTCCAAAAAGATTTATTATAAGAAGAGAAGATTTTCTAAGTCAGGAATAGAAAAGGCTCTGAAAATTATAAAAGGGCCTATTGTAATTCAAAATTTTATTTCTGGCCAAATTTTATTTACTGAAAAAGTGGTTAAAATTTTGGGGTGTGACAAACTCTAACCCCCTTAAGAAAATCTCGTCCTCGAGATTTGTTAAGGGTGGAAGAATCAAAAAGCATACCACCCAAACAAGGCACTCATATGCAAAAATGCAGACAGGGCAATACATTCATGACATACAAACAAAACAAGATCACATTATGCAAACAAACAGTACAAGCTACGCAAACGCATTCACGACCGTCTACGGTCCGAAAGCGGGATTTACGTGGTCAAGCGGAAAAACTTCCCGGCGCTGGAACACATTCTTCTTCTTCCGGAGGGAGCGGAGGAAGTGGAGGGAGCAAACGAAGAACGTGTCCCTCCTGAGTTGGCAGAGGGGGTCCGCCAATGGCGATCCGGGGATTCAGAACAGCAAGGTAGTGGAGATACTCCAGTATTTGCTGGGTGAAACGCTCCTGGGCCATCACATATTGAATGAGATAGACCAGGGCTGGATCGTTCTCCGCACGTCCACAGCGGAACGTAGCTTCTGCTCCAAAAGCAGCGCGACTTGGAAAATAGCAGTATTCCCTTGCGTTGGCACAGGGCACCGCAAATCGAAGACGGGTGACTGCTTCATACGCAGCAGACTCAATGGCCATGCCTGGCATTGGCATGGATCTCCCGATGAAAATCACATAGGGAGGGCCTTGGTTTAAATCTGCTGGTGGAATATGTACAGCTGCCCAGTATTTCGAGAGATCAGGAGTGATTCTCGATTTGAACAGCTCATACAGGGGTGGATGGGTGGAGCCAAGAGTATTGCGGGTAAAATCCCACAATAACATAACAAAACTACCAGGTCTTGCTTCGGGGTTCCTCAGATAAGCTCCGGGGTGAGACATGTGTGGATGAATGGAGAAAGGGCAGTACTTGATGCTGATGGTTGCTGGTGTGGAAAAATGAGAGTGGCCTCTTATAGAGAGCCTGGGTCATGAAACATGAAATGGTGCCTGTACGACTGGGACACCG
>LR738715.1:743362216-743395727 GCA_902687465.1 Secale cereale | reverse complement strand
TGGTCGAGATGATCCAGAGGGGAACTCGGGCGAGCAGGGGAGGTGGTAGAGTGGCGACAGCAGCTCGATGCCACGGCTGCAGTACGGGCGCTCTGGCTACGCTCTGGACATGCCCCTGGTGTGTTCGACGGAATGCTAATGGCATCTACAGGGACTCAAACAAGTTGACAATTAACAGAATGGTGCTAGGGTTTATGGTGATGACGATGGACAAGTTAAAATGGCCAGGAGGGCAGGTGTGTAGTGTAAGATAAAAACCTTGCCAAAATTTTGTCATGCCCTCAAGGTGTTCGACAAAATGTTAGAGCTTGCTAGGGAACTTTGTTGGGGCTGGGATTTGGCAGGAGGAGGTCTCTTTAGAGGTCATAGATTATGGTGGGGTTGGTTTGGCAAAAGGGAAAACTTGATAGTGCAAGTTTTGAAGAATTTAGTTTCTGGACAGAAACTATAGATAGGTATTTGATGAACTTACAAAGTTTAAATGAGGATGATCTTCTGGAATTAAGGGTTTGGTAAGGAGAACTAGAAGATGGCCAAGGCTCAGAAGTTTTGGAGCAAGAAATAATAGGGTTGCAGTTGAAACCTAGAAGATGGACAGAAAAGAAAAGGAGGATGTTTCACTCAAAATTTTCAAAACACCAAGTTGGGTTTTTGCACCAGAGTGACACATAGGCATCACATGACCTCTCAGAATTATGGTGGAATTTTTGGAGATTAATTTAAGATAGAAGAAGTGCAACAGAAGCATTTAAAACCCTGCAAAAGCTATTAAAAGAAAATTCTAAGGCAGAATTTTATTATGAAAATAATTTCTAATGTTATCAAACAAATAAAGAAAAGACCCAAGATACAACCAGAGCCCACCAAATAATTCCAAAAAGATTTATTATAAGAAGAGAAGATTTTCTAAGTCAGGAATAGAAAAGGCTCTGAAAATTATAAAAGGGCCTATTGTAATTCAAAATTTTATTTATGGCCAAATTTTATTTACTGAAAAAGTGGTTAAAATTTTGGGGTGTGACAGCTCTCCAAGCCTCAGGCGGAGGAGGAGGGGAAGGAGGATGCTCTGGAACCTCTTCCACCTCTGGGTTGGCATTCGGAACCTTTTTCGGAGCCATCCTGTAAGAGATGACCACGAATCAGCAATTGATTGACAAAAGGAATAAGCTGAATCAATGGAATGAATTGCAACAAGTCTTCACAATAATCATTCGAACAATAAGAACGAATGAAATCATCCGAACAAGAGGAACGAATGAATTTCTTAGTTAATTGATAACATCAGTCTTCACGAGAAGCCACATAGGGATCAAAAGGATAAAATAATAAAACAACAAGGTATGGAAAGGAACAAACACAAGAGAGGAGTTTCGTTCTAACATCTTCGTGCTGAAAGCATATGAACGCGTTACGAAAAGGTTTTGCAATCCCCGGATCAGCATAGCCAAGGACCCTTTAAGATGCAACTCCTGATAGTAACATCGGTCATATAACTCCTTCACTCAATGTCGAACCCTGAACTCACTAACCTGCATTCGTTGGAAGAATGCCTACGATCTACTGGATAAAACCCACCTATAGCTTTCCGAAAGATTCCAGTTATGCAATCAGGTGTTGGGGATACACGGGAAGCACCGCGCAATCAACTCTAACCTACATCCAGGTGTATCCATCCTTCAACACATAACCAGTCTTTCTCGGAAACTGTGTACCTCGGACCTTCGAAAAGCATCCACTATAACAAGCTATGGCAATACTCCCGAACTACCTCCCCAG
This sequence comes from Secale cereale, assembly GCA_902687465.1. Classification (NCBI taxonomy): domain Eukaryota; kingdom Viridiplantae; phylum Streptophyta; class Magnoliopsida; order Poales; family Poaceae; genus Secale; species Secale cereale. The sequence goes on along the minus strand of LR738715.1, from coordinate 743,393,951 downwards.
TACTGGGTGATGTCGGGGTTATCTTGCCACTGGCCATATAGGGGAGATTTTCGATGTCGGCCGTCTTAAGTATTTAGTACTGTCACGATATGCTTGTTACAATGATACCCCGAAGCTCAACTCCTCGGTAACAGGAGGCATCGGAACAATATCCTTGTCACAAGAACATCGAAACAATCCCAGAATACTCGCGGGAATCCTAAAAAAAATTTTGTGCAAATTTTGAAGATAGGAGAGACAAGAGTAGACGTCAGGAGTCCTCACCAGAGAGAAAGGGGATGAGAAGCAAAGAATCCTACTCTCCGATATAATATAAGACTCAAAAAGTTTTCAGTGTGTGCCTAGACTCAACCGTCAACGGTTCGATCAAACAGTGGGGGCTCCTAGGTCGGAGAAGGCTCTGAATACCAACTTGTAATGCCCAGGATGGAATTATACCTCCTACGTGTCGAGGCACGACTTAAAGGCATAAGTCCATCCTAGAATGATCTCAAGTTTGGTAATCTTTGCACAACTCATGTAAAAGAGGGATAGTAAACTGAAAAATAGTTGGCTTACAATCGCCACGTCACAGAATAACAGTACAAGTCTCAAACATCATACAATAAGATCACTACAACCCTCTAAGGGCAAAAGCCAAATGTCAAAGTACCAAACTCAGATAACTAAAACAACCACAGGCGGATCGAATCCTAGTAAGAGACTCCACTACTGATCGTCCGGGTAGCGAACGTAGTAACGACTACGCTCCTCGTCGTACTCCCAATCCAGCTCGGTGCCATCACCTGGATAGCTCACAGCTGGACCTGCATCTGGTGTGTGAAGTAACTGTGAGCCACAGAGGACTCAGCAATCCCGTCTCCGGGTAACAGAACTATCAAAGCCTTTTAGGAGAGGGAAAGGCTGAAGAAAGAACAAGTCTGCAGCAACAACTAGCATCTAGCTTACGCAAGTGAGAGCGAGAAGAGAAGGCATCGGCGAGAAGTGATCACGAAGTGATCCTAGCTATAAGCTCACAAGCATAACCCCTCCGTGTTCAACTCCCGAATCCCGATTCGGAAATTGACAGTCACGGAACACACGCTGGTAGTGTATTAGTATCATTGTGTCAAGTTATCTACAACCGGAATTAACAAGCTCCCATCTGCCACATAACCGCGGGCACGGCTTTCAAAAGTTCAAACCCTGCAGGGGTGTTCCAACTTGACCCATTACAAGCCCACGATACGCGGAGTCGCAACTCCAAAGTGGGAAGACCCGAGTATCCTCGGAATCCCGTGCTCAAGTTAAACCGAACTAAGGTAAGGCTAATCCAGCAAATCCTCCCGGCGTGCCGACACCCTGATAGTAGCCGCGCGTATCTCGTCTCAGGCCACGACCGGATGGGTGAAGCTACGGGTTTTTACCAAACCTTGAGTTTCCTCGAGGTGGCCCCGCAGGCTCCCCGTTTCGGACCAACACTCATGTGGAGCACTGGCCCGGGGTTGTTGATTAAGAAAGAGGGTTAATTACTCCCTATGCATGTTTAGTTTGTTATTAGGCAAATAGTACCAATGTTGGGATTTGCTGGAAAAGACTTAGCACATAGCGGTTTATCGAGGGGGTCCCATACACCCCAACCGTGTTAGGAACGCATAATCAAGGAACATAAAACCGGCTTATACGGATCCTAACGGCATGAGTGGAACAAAACACCAAGCAAAAGGCTTAGCCTTCCACCCTTGCCAATATATAGGTGATTTCAATTAAAGCATTTATATAGTGTGATATAACCCAACCAAACTTCAACATGGAGCAAGCATCTTCACTTCACCTGCAACTAGCAACGCTATAAGAAGGGCTGAGCGAAGCGTACTTAGCCAAGCAACGGTTTGCATAGGTAGGGTGGTTAAACATGGCAATTGGTTACAAGTAGGAGGCTGACAAGAAGAAAATGGGCATCGAGGCAAAACTAAAGATCGAGACTACTAGCAATAGGCAAAGATAGTAAAGTTATCGGGGTTCGGTCATCTTGCCTGAAGAGAAGACGTTCGGATCGAAAGAAGGGTCCTCGTGCTCAAACTCGTTGGAAACCTCGTGCTCAACTTCGTTGGAAAACTCGTGCTCAACTTCTGGCTCTAAACAAGACAAACACACCAAGCACCAATCAACACGATGCAATGCGCACTCGAAAAACATGAATGCATGATGGATGCACTAGGGATGCACATGGAGCACGTAAAACATCACTCAAGCAAAACACCTCAAAACAAGATAACAAGCTGATATTATTAATCTACACAGAAAAACACCCAAGTTTGATATAAGATTCGCTGAAATCGGAGTTACGGGCTAAAAGTTATGCCCGAAACAAGATTTGAGCGAAAACTGCAAATTACAGCAACATAGCAACTTTGGAGCTCAAAATAATTAATCTACAGCACCCAAAAAGCATGGCAAAGGACTTGAACACAAACTAGATATAATGTACAGCAACTAGGTCCAAAGTGCACCCCCAACGGAGTCACGGATCAACAGCAATGATCTTGGACATATTGAACTTTGAAATAAAATTCTGGCAGCAGAATTTTATTGAAAGTTTGTAGCAAAAGATAAACATGCTACAGCCACTCAAATGGACATGTGAGGACATGGATGGAAAGACAACAATATATACTTCATGGAACAATCAAAATCCACCCCAAAACTATCATGCATTTACCTACAACATCACACGAACATGGCATCGGAACGTTACAGATTTCAGACTTAGTGAAATTTCACTAAGTCCTAAAACAGCAATATCATCATAGCACACAAAAGAGCATGTTTAAGACACTTCGAAACTAAACATGGCAAAGGGTAAGCACCTCATCAAAATACATATGAAGGTGATCCCGAAACACACAAGCATGCTTCATTGTGGTGAACACAACGATTGCAACGAGCTCAACAAGATGGCATTTCATAACAAGTGAAAACACAACATGTGAACATGGCACTTTGCAACGATGATAACAAGGAAACAATAAATCTACCATGCAACCTATCACACACAACACGTAGTTCGTGGCAAGACGAACACGTGGACATGTCATTTGCATCGTTTGGACAAACGAGCTAAAAGTTATCACAAGTCAAAGGTGGCATGAAAATAACACATAACAGCAGTTTATATCATCATACACTCTTGCAACAGCAAAACAAACCCCTAGAAGACCTCTAACATGCATGACTACAACAGGTAAAACGTAGAGGGCATCTCCACGAACATCTGGACATGCTACACGCGCAAAACGGAGCACCACAGTAAAAGATACATCAGTTCAAAGTAGGCATACTCAGATCAGGAATAAAAGGACTTAGAGGGATCTAGGTCAACCTAGATCCAGATCTGGGCTGAGATGAACAGTGCGGCGGCCTGGAGGAACAGTGCGGCCCGAGAAGAGGTGGAGGAGCTGGGCCCTCCGGGCGGTGCGGCTGGCGCGGCGGGCGCCTGGGCCGGGGAGGCCCAACCGAGGCGGCGGCGCCTGGCGCCTGGGCTGACTCGGGGCGATCGACGGCCCGCTCGGCGGTGCGGGAAGCCGGCCCAGCTCGCGAGCCGGCTGGAGCGAGGCGAAGGAGGCGACGGAGGCAGTCGGCCGAGTGGGCCGGCCCGTGCGGCGAGGGAGCCCGGCCTCGGGGCGGAGCGATGCGAGCGCCGTCGATGTGGGGACCCGGCTGGATCGGGACGAGGCCGAAGCGGTCGCTCGGGGCCCGGTCGAAACGACCGACGCGGTGAAGCGCCCAGCTGGAGCGATGCGACCGGCTCGGTCGCCTGGATGCGTGCGGCGGCGCGCGTTGACTCTGCGAGCAGATCGAGGAAACCCGGCGCGGCGCTGGTAGATCGAGGGAGATCCTCCTCGGGATCCAGAGAAGAAAACAGGGAGGATTTTTGGGATCTGAGATCTGAAATTTAGGGAAGAAGAAGGGGAATGTCCAAATAGACTAGGGGGTCTATATATAGCAGAATTTTAGGGTTAGGGGGAGATTAGGAGCGCTAGGAGCCCTCCGATCGTGATCCAACGGATCCGATCGCGGGGATGATTAAAAAGGGCCTAGACGGAGATAAAAGAAAGCAGTAGGGGTATTTCCGGGACACGAAGTGAAGGCACATCGGACCCACACGGACAACGGAGGGAAAAGCCAACGGAGTCCAAACGAGACGAGATTTGAGAGGCGGGTTGCACACAACAAAACAACAACACACAACACAACCTCGCGGCACACCGGTAACGAAAAACGCCCGAACAACAAAGTAGGCCTACGGGACGTCACGAACACGTGAGGGAGCTCCGGAACACGAAACGGACAACGGGAAGAAACACACGGAACCGGATGCAACCCACAACACAAACGCAATGCAATGCACATGTCTACATGATATGAATGAATGCCACACACTCACACAACAAAACGACGAAAGCCCGAAAGACAAAGAACCCGAAAAGGAAATAGATGAAGCCGGAGATTTATTATAAGCCCAAAAGGGAAAGTATTACATCCGGGGCATTACATTATAGCAAGCCCCTGGAGGAACCAGCCGTGTCAAGCAGCGCGCGGAACCGTAATCCGCCACGGAGTGATAACCAGGCGGGAGGAGGTGCAAACGCTCAAGATGTGGTGGATCAGGGCAGGCAACGCCGGGAGGCCGAGTTAGCAGCACAGTACGAAGCCCGTCAGCCGACACCGGTTCGTCCATCTACCACAGTTGAATCGGGGGTTACATCCAGCTCCTTAGGAGTGCCCTGTCTCACCCCCGCTTTACGCAATGTACAGCTGCCCAAGGACTTTAAGGGACCGCACAAGGTGCGCAATTATACTGCGGATTTATCCCCTGAGACATGGGTTGAAAGCTACGAGATGGCAATGGAAATGCTAGACGTGGACGATGTGGCGTGTGCTAAGTACTTCACTATGATGCTGGAGGTCATAGCTCGTACTTGGGTAAAAAGCTTACCGCCAAACTCCATCGGATCATGGGCCGAGTTACGCCGCCGGTTTATCAAAAACTTCAAAGACACATGCAAGCAGTCGATGTCTATCGTCGATTTAGCTGCCTGTGTTCAAGGAGAGCATGAATCAATGAGCCATTGGGTGCGCCGAGTGTTGGAGATCCTACATTCTTCCAACCGCATCAACCCGGACACAGCAGTTATAACATTGGAAGGCAATTGCCGGTTCGAGCCCCTGAAGCTAAAGTTAGGACGGCTCAAACGTAATTGTGATGACATGGGAACGCTCATGGGCACTTTGGTGAAATATGCAGATTCAGATAGTGCCAAGTATCCAGAGTCTGATGACGAGAAGTCAGGGAAAGCAAAAAAGAATGGTAAATCGCTGCAGCCTAGCCCGGCGAACCAAGGACATAATGGTAAGCGTAAAGCAGATAGTAATTCAGATTTTGTGGCTAACACTAGTGCCCAGGAGGATGGCCAGCACCGCAAGGGCAGACCACCCCCGTGGGGTGGGAGACCAAACATTAATCGGGAACGCCAGATGAATATACCTTGCCCGAGGCACGGTACGCAGGAGAAGCCACCCACGCACCTCTGGAAGGACTATTTTATTATGAAGGAATTCAGAAACCAATCACAATATGATCATGGATCGTCCGGCGGTTCAGGCCCTAGTTTCCACGGGCCGGGTTATCAAGGCGGTGGCTCCGGTTCAGGGTTCCAAGGTAACCAGAACAATCACAGCAACCAGAATGGGCATAATCAGCATAATCAGCAGCACAGCCAGGGTGGTTATCACAATCAGGGCAATCAATAGCAACATCAGCAGCAACAGCAGCAATCATGATATCATAGTAATCCGAAGCAGTTGAGTAGTGGGCAGTATCACGTCTTCACCACAAGCCTATGTAAACATGACCAGAATGTTTACAAGAGGGCAGTACATTCCGTTGAACCAGCGGTGCCACGCTATCTGCGCTGGTCAGAACAGCCCATTGTGTGGAGTTGAGAGGATCATCCGCCCCGGGTTGATAATCCGGGTCAGCTGGCTCTAGTTGTGGCACCTTAGGTTGGGGGCTATAAGTTCACCAAGGTGCTCATGGATGGAGGAAGCAGCATCAACATTCTGTATTACGAGACTTTTCGTCGCATGGGGTTGACAGATAAAAAGCTTCGGCAGTCCAACACTGTTTTCATGGCGTGGTGCCTAGTAAATCGGCATATCCAGTTGGTAAGATAGATTTGGAGCTCACCTTTGGAGATGAGCATGACTCGAGGTCCGAAACTTTGACTTTTGAAGTGGTAAAGATCAAGAGCCCGTATCACACCCTATTCGGGCGGCCGGTTTATGCTAAGTTCATGGCGAGGCTTGTTATGTTTATCTGCAGCTCAAGATGCCGGGTCACAAGGGAACTATTACGGTTCATGGGAGCCGTAAGATTGCTTTGGAGTGCGAGGAAGATGATGTAGCTTATGCTGAGGCGGTTTGTGCAACCGAGGAATTGAAATTTTATAAAGATAATGTTGATCCAGCAGATATGTCTCCGCTGAAGAAGCCAACCATAGAGCACGATCCGTCCTTGAAGTTTAGATCAGCTGATGAGACTAAGCAGGTTGACTTTGTTCCTGGCGATTCATCCAAGCAGTCCACCATCAGTGCTAACCTGGATCTGAAATAGGAAAGCGCGCTCATTGAGTTCATCCGTGAGAATCGGGACATCTTTGCATGGAAACCTTCTGACATGCCAGTTGTACCGAGGGAACTCGCTGAGCACACTCTTAATATTGATCCCAAGTTTAAACCGGTTAAATAGTTTCTCCGCTGCTTCAATGAAGAAAGGTGCAAGGCTATTGGTGAAGAAGTGGCTAGGCACTTGGCAGCAGGCTTTATAGTTGAGGTGTTTCATCCGGATTGGTTGGCTAATCCGATACTGGTGCTTAAAAAGAACGGCACTTGGCGAATGTGTGTTGATTACAAAGATCTAAAGAAGGCTTGCCTAGCTAATTGTAACACCCCAAATTTTTGGGTTTGGATTTTTCTTCCAAAAACTTTTGGTCCTTTGGAAGGGGTTGTTTGATCTTCTCTTGAAACCCCTTTTAAAATCTCTTCCGGCCAAAGTTTGTGTGCTTTTCTCAAGCTTGGTTTTTGGTCTTGAAAGATTCTTCTGGTATTAGGTCAACACAAGTGTTTTTCTTAGGGTTTTGGTTGATTCTTCTTCCTCTTGATTTAAACTCCATAGGTTTAACCTTTGGGCTTATCTTCCTCTCCAACCTTCATCTTGCCATGACCCCAACAAAAATATTTCTCTCCAAGACCCCCCCACACCTTAAGACAAGTCTCCCACCAATTCCAGTAAGTTTTGACCTTATTGGAATTTTTCTCCATTTATTTTACTCCAAAAACCATTTCTGTCTTTTATAGTGAACCTTGGTGATTTACAAAGGAACCACCATATCCATCTTGTTGTTTGTTTCCAAACTAACTTCCCTAGCTAGTCCTTAGCACCCACAACCTAGATCCATCTTGTTTCACTGGTCCACAGTTCAAAATTTTCAAATTTCACCTGCTGCAAGTTTGGACCAGATTTGCAAAATTTGGTGAAATTCATATTTATCTTCTTCCAAAAATTCTGTGAAAATTCAGGCAGCCTCTATATGCATCAAGAGGCCACTCCACCAAATATCAGCTCCAGAAATATTTTCCACATGCCATAATCATTTCGTCAAACACCTAGCGCGCACTGTTTCTGTCAGTTTTAGAAAACGTTAATTAAACTTTACAGGCGACAGTGCAGTTAGTCAGTTTCGTCAGTCAGCTTCGACAATCTCACCAGTACCACCTTGGCCCGATGCTGCACTGCACCTCCTTCTTATCCAGAGCGCCGCACGCTTGCTTGGTGATGGGCCTCGAACCCCTCGTTGGTTACCCCAAGTGGAAGGTGTAAGATGCAGTAAGTAGAAGTGTTTTCCCCTAGCAAAGATGCCAAAGATCGAATCCCCAGAGACTCCTAGGTTCAACAAGTAGGTGTCAATTGCTAACGACGCAATTAGCAATCAACGTGGACCTACACACAGATACAAATAACTTTGCTCCCAACGAGTACAGAGAGGTTGTCAATCTCTCCGGCCTTGTAGTTCACAAAGGGTTAAAAGAAATATGATAGTAGTGATAGATAGTGCTTTGCAATAGTAAGTAAAATAGCGAAAAGAAATAGTGAATGTGATCAATGATGGTAATATGGACCAGAGTCTCATGATGTTCACTAGTGATGTCTCTCTCCCAAAAGACGATAAAATAGCTATGTGAGGTAAACAAATTACAGCTGGGCAATTGACAGGACCCACGAGCGCAAACAAATGCTGATTACATTGCAAGAAAGGTTGAGGTTCAAAGCATGGGCGGTACGCCAAAGTAAGTAGACCGAAATCCATCAATATCTACTACTAATCATCCACCTTGAGATATCTATCCAGAACATCTCGCTGGTATTAAGTTGCGAGTCCCACCCATAGTGTAAACTCAATGCAACAGACAACTGCAATTAAAGAACTTTGCGTAAAGTAAACAATCCTTGCACCCGCGGGCACAAGCACCATTGTTTTCCCCCTTGTGGAAACAGCACATCCCCTAGACTCATGTTTCTGTCACTCAAGCTAGTCATCGAGGGGCATGAACCCACAATCGAGCATAACGTTCCCTCTTGGAGTCACTACTTACTACTCGGCCAAAGCAATAAATAACAACGGAGAACATGCAAGAATTACTTATGAACTAAAATATAAAAGAGGTGAATCAAATATATTACTCAAGATCAATCTGAACATAATCTCATAATCCATCGGATCCCAGCAAACTCAACATAGCAACAGCATAAGGATTACATAGGTGCCTCGATCATGTAGGGAAGCTCACGAGGACTAATTAGTGAAGCACAAGAACGGGAGGAGAACATCACATAGCTACTGGTCATGGACTCATGGTCCAAGGGAGACTGCTCACGAGTCATCCGGGAGGCGTCCATGGTGGTGGAGAAGCTCCCGGTGGTGATCCTCCCCTCCGGCAGGGTGCCGGGAAGAGTTCTCCTGGTGCTCCCGATCTTGGAAGCGGCGGCGGCGGCGGAACAGAGATTGGATCGCGAAAAGAAGTCTTGTTCTGAGGGTTACGGGGAACCCTTTAAATATATGCCAAAGTAGGGCACCGGGGGAGCCTCGGGGGGCCCAGGAGCCCCCCCCCCCGGCGCGGCCTAGGGGGGGGGGCGCCCACCGGGCGCCTTGAGCCCCTGTGCCCCCCCCAGGCTGCCCTTCGGACGCAATGTTGTTTCCGGTTCGCTGATTTTTTATATAATTTTTCTGGATTTTTCTGGGCAGTTCTCGAAACGTGAAAACCTGAAATACAAAAACAGCCGAAAACAAAAACTGGCACTGGGGTGCACTGGATTAGTAAGTTAGTCCAAATATGATCAAACGTTTATGGAAGTGTAGGAATATCATAGCAATATCACCCAAAAGTGGCATGGAGCAAGCAGAAATTATAGATACGTTTTGGACGTATCAACATCCCCAAGCTTAATTCCTGCTCGTCCTCGAGTAGGTAAATGATAACAAGAATAATTTCTATGGTGACATGCTATTAACCATATAGGACTTTCTCATAGTCATATGACAAAAGCTTACTGAGACAATGATTCTATAGTAATTAAGTTGTCTCAAGAGAAAATCACAAATGACTGAAAGTTTTACAACATGAAACTGAAACATCAAAAATATTTGCAATGAACATGATGTGCAAATATGATCAAGTGATATCTAGCTTGCCCCCTTTAGTGATGCAAAACATAAATGCAAGGGCACCTTCAAGGTTTAAGTGATGACTAGATACAATCATTTCAGAATAAACGATATCACAATCATGCAAAAGACAATGCTACTTTGGGACAATGCACATTACACTCAGAATGACAATCATGCTCTCAGTAGTTGGTGCTTCAACATAAAGGTAAAAGAAAGGTTAAGTGCTAGAGCTTTTTATTTTGAAAACATGGAAGCAATTGTGTCAACGGTAGTAGTACTTCATATGTGTCATGTATAAAACATCTTATAAGTTGCAAGCCTCATGCATTGAATACCAATAGTGCTCGCTCCTTGTCCTAATTAGCTCGGATCCCCATGGGTTATCATTGCATTGCATATGTTTTGACCAAGTGTCACAAAGGGGTACCTCTATGCCACCTGTAAAAAGGTCCAAGGAGATAGATCGCATTTGATTTCTCTTTTTTGATAAATCTCAACTTGAGGACATCCATACCGGGACAATATAGAAAATAGATGATGGACTCCTCTTTAATGCATAAGCATATTCTCATGAGAGATTGAGGATTAAGGTCCAAGCTAAAACTTCCACCATGATGCATGGCTTTGGTTGGCGGCCCAATGTTCTTCTCTAACAATATGCATATTAATTCAACCCACGGTAAATCACCCTTACTTCAGACAAGACGAACATGCATAGCAACTCACATGATATTCAACAAAAGTGTGACAGTTGATGGCGTCCCCAGAAACATGGTTACCGCTCAGCAAGCAACTCATAAGAAATAAGATACATAGGCAACATATTCTTTACCACAATAGTTTTTAGGCTACTTTCCCATGAGCTATGTATTGCATGGTTAGTTTGCTTAGTGCAGGTGGAGGTTACAAAAGACTGGGGAGCGACCAACTAAGAGAGAAATGACGGTCATAATCATGCAGAGCGACAAAGCAATATTGAATCAGGCATGGTAGTTATATCGCTACTTAGAAACAAAAGATCATCAAGGCTTGACAGACTTTCTTTACAGTCTTGAATATGCGTGAGCATACGCCAAGTTAATCAAAATAAATTCTCGAAGGAAGATATTACTAAACCATACCACATCATAGGCAAACAAACCAAGTTGGTATTCCAATAACACATTGGGAACCCCCAGCTATTTGAGATTAACCAACAGAAAACCTGAACTACTAAGCACCATCATGAAAGTAGCATCTTTATCATAGACACATTAACCCATGCAACGGAAGCAAACTCTCTTAATAAGGTGAGCATGGTAATTAAAGAGAGTTCAGGCAACCAACTAAATAAAGGCTCTTGAAAAGATAAGCATGAATACTAAGAGCTGAGGACGATAGTAGCTATTAAAAGACAAAGACACACACAGCATAGATAGACATGAAAATTATATGTAATGTTCTAGGTAGAGGTGGAGCGTGTTTCTCTCCCACATAAAGGAATGCTGAGTTCCGACTCGTTATGAAAAACTAAAAAGAAAACTAAAAGCAAGACGCTCCAAGCATAGCACATAACATATGAAGTGATAAAAATATAGCGAAACGAAAGACGAACTGATAATGTTGATGAAGAAAGGGATGCACGAGGGGCATCCCCAAGCTTAGACGCTTGAGTCTCCTTGAATAATTCTTGGGGGTGCACGGGGGCATCCCCAAGCTTGAGCGCTTGACACTCCTGAATCTTTTTATCATCTTCCCTCGCACACTTGAAAACTCCCTTCATACACAACTCATCATAATCTGATTAGCGAGGTTAGTACCCTTAATAAAATAATTATACTGTGGGGACCCCGACTTAGAAGTCGAGATCACCGAATGCACGTGTACAGTGATCCCAGAGATCAATGCTCACTGAACACACAGAATCTGAATAACAAGAGTCTTACATCCATACAAATAGTCTTACACGAATTATGGCCATTATGGCCAAGTCTTACATAGGTAGAGCCTCACGGGCTGAATAGCAAATAAGTAGCGGAAGTCTTCGATAACGGGTAGAACCCATGCCATCTGCCTTAACCCTACAGGCATTCTGACTGGGATAGCGTCCTAGTTCGCATGTTCGTCTCCAAAGAACTCTTCCTCATAATCCTGTTCTTCCATGCCTGGCCAATTAAATAACCAGTGGCAAGCCAATGAGTACTTTGAATGTACTCGCAAGCAACCCATGATGTGGTACAAAGTAACAGTGCAATTGAATAATAATGATCAATCTAGCAAGGCTAGAACAAATATTCTACCATCAAGTTTATGCATCAATAACCTCGCGTAACCTCGAAGACAGGTTACCGATATCAACATGAATAAGATTCCACTCATCGAGTCAAGTCACCATCCTTGACTTATCACACACATTCCAACACCGATGAAGTAAAATTCTGGACATAGTTTAAGTAGCACCACCCAACTGTCCATGACCGTGGACACGGCTATCCGAATAGTTTTACACTCTGCAGAGGTTGCGCACTTTACCCACAAGATCCGGGGAACTTCCGTGTCGTCCACGACCCGCGGTACCTCAAGTACCCGGGGTAAGCACCCGGTCATTACCTTTCCTTAGACGACACTAACATAGAGTCCACTCGTTGGTACACGGCCCTCGGGTACAAACAATAGATCACGGGACTTGCCCTAATTTCAATGTCACGCGTACCCGAAGGGACCAACGGTGTGTCCGGTGCCCTGTGAAAACAGTCATGGTCGTCTATCCAAGCACGACCCCGTCCTGGGAAAGACCTCAAGTCTTCCCGTCACTAGTAATGCGGGTACCATGCTAGTATCGACCTAAGTAATCAATAAAGCCCCGTCCCATTAGGGGTAGTGTGGTTGCACATGTTTGGTTGGGACGGTAGTCACACATAAATCTAATCCATCATTCCACCATGCACATGATATTACCGGCACATCACTTCTTTCTCAAGTGATGACCTAACACATCATCACCCTCAGGCATTAGGGGCACCCGATGGGTTCATGCAAAGATTTCAACTACGAGGGTTCAAATCACACATGCATCATATAAGCATCATGACCAACTATTTGCATGTCATCTAGCACATAGTGAGATCATCAATAAAGCTTGCATCATGTGGTGGTTCATCTAGGTTACCATCGTAACCCTATCATCATGCATCGGAAACAAACGGGTTCCGAGAACAAGTGTATCATGGTCAAAGGGCTGCTTGCCTGGATTGGCTTGGTCTTCAAAGTCTTCAAGTCCTTCTCCTTCTTCTTCCATAGCAACTTCGTCAAATGCGGGATCTATACGTCGCATAATAACCACGGGAAAATAAGAATACAAACAAAACAGTCTGCTGGAGAGGTTCGGGAGGGGCTGCTTGCCTGGATTGGCTTGGTCTTCAAAGTGCTCAAAAAAATGTCAACTCATTTTTGTAAATTACTAGAGGGATTTCTAAGACGGGGAAAAATCTTAGTTGGAGTTTTGGAGTAACAGAATAGAATTTATTGATTTTTGAACAGGAGTATTACTGCCCAAATTTGAATTTAAATTTGAACAGTACAGCAAAGTTTCATGGATTTGAGTGAAAGTGGTACCATTAAATAGGTTGGAATATTACAAGATTTTAGGAGTTGGAATTATTTAATTTGGACCATTTTTCTTTTCTGTAGAAATGTTTAAAACAATTACAGAAAAGAAAAAGAATAAAAAGACCTGTGCAACTGGGCCAGAGGGGCCACAGTGCACGGTCCAGGGCGGTCCAGCCCAGCCGCACGGGAGCCTGCGCGCGCACGTCAGGTTTTTAAACCTGACGGGCGGGGCCTGTGGGTCAGTGACAGAGAGGAGGGGGAGAGAGGTGTGGGGACGATAGGCGGGGCCCGCCTGTCATCTCCAACCTTGCGGCCACGGCGACGGCGAGCTCACTGGCGAGGTTCCCGGCCACGGCGACGGCAACGGAGGGCAGGGATGGAATCAGCGTCGTGTCGCGGATGCAGGGGTGGTGGTGTGGCACGGCGGGGAGGTCTGGTTCACCGGCGGCGAGGTGGGACGGCGGAAGCTCGTCGGAGGGTCGTGGTTCTGGTCGTTTCCGACTGCCACAGAGAGGGGAAACAAGGGGGAAATGGTCAGTGTGGCTAGGTGGTTCTAGATCGAGCAAGAAGAAGAGCGGGGAAGGCCCGTACTGCGGGATCACCGGCGGCCTGACGCGGCGGAGCTCCGGTCGATCCCGAGCACTGGGACAACCTGGGGAGGAGTGGGTGGTGCTGGGAGGCTCAGTGGAGTGTAGTGGAGCTGCTGATGCTGCTGGAGAGGCTCGGGAGGGGCTTATATAGCCGCGCCCACGGTCCACCGTGGACCCGTGCGTCGGCGAGGTTGCAGGCGAGGCAAGGAGGGGTTCTGGAGCCTGGGATCACGCCGGGGAGGACCGTGGACTTGCTCGACGTCCAGCTAAGGGGAAAAGAGGAGCGGGGGAGCGTCTGGAGCGCGCGCGCGTGTGAAGCAGCAGAGTGGCCGTCGCGGGCGGCCAGCGCGCGTGCGGCGTCGGCCACTGGAGGGCGCAGGAGGAGGGGGGACAGCGCCGGGGAGGTTGCGGACGTCAAGGGGCCTCGACTGGCGCGAGGGGGAGGCCCGATGCTGTCGGGGTCAGCGATTGGCCGGAGCCACCATGCGGAGGTGCACTGTTGCGCGCTCCAGAGCGTGCGTATTGCTGGCATCATCGCGCTCTCGCTGTTTTGGTCCAAACCAGCGTGTCCAACAGTGTCTAGCACGTTGAGGAAAGAGTAAAGAAATGGCCTGAGGCCTTGGATGCCCTGGAGATGCTGAGAGAGAGTGGAGATGCTGGTGAAATGGTGAAAACCTGCTGTCCAGCAAGGTAAAACAGGGCTTTCACCCCTCAATCATGGAGCTGGGGTGCGGGGGAAGTTACTGGTGGTAGCTAGTAACTCAATGATCATGTGGTAAGAAGTTGAGGCCATGGAGAAAAGTAAAAGTGATCAAGTTGGAGGTTTTAGCAATTCTGCAGAAGGTGTTTGATCAGTGTTTGGTCAAGTAAACAAACTCCACTTGACATGGCACTTAACAGGGTTGAAAGACATGAGAAAATAGGGTGCTTCACCAAACTTGGGCTCATTTGAAGAAACTAGCCAATGTAACTTTGGTGAACCCTAGAAATCAACAGAAACAGTTTCATCTTGATTGAGTCAAGCTAATCATCTCCCTTTGATGCACCACTTGGTGTAGCATCATCATTTGGGGTATTGATCATGCCCACAAAGTTTGAAGCTCCAGATAAAAAGTTGGTAATGTAAAGTTGTTCAAATTTGCATTTGAACAGAAAGGGTTTTAGGGTGATCTGATCAAGTTGCTCTATTCCAATTCTTGTGCCATTTGGTCTAGATGCCTTATTAGGTCATTCTAGCATGTGCACCAAGTTTGAGAGCATTTGGACAAGTTTGGCAATGTAAAGTTGCTCAAACTTAAAATATGGACAGAATGGTTATGAAGGGGTTTGAGGATGTTTTCTTGCTTCCCAAGGCATGGGACTTGGCAAGATCATCACATATGTCATATATGACATGATAGAATTTCCCTGGAATTTTTGGAGAAAGTTTCCTTTGTAAATATTTCAAAAGCTTGAAATATCCAGAAAGGGTTTTAGAGGGTTTAGCCCATTATTTTGAACATGACCAAGTGTTGAAACTCTTATATATGGACAATATATGTCCTCTGAGTCTCTCTGAATTTTGGCAAATATTTTTGAAACAGTTAAATAATTTTCCCCTATTAAAGACCATTTCTGGCCTTAAGAAAAAGCTTTTAAATGAAATAGGAAAATAACTTTTAAAATTATACCTTTGTGGTTTCTGGGAGTCCTATGACTACTAGGTCTCAAATAAACCTTTTGAAATAATTTTCTCACCCTAAATCAAGTACTTGCAGTGCAAATCTCAATTCAGGGGTTTTTGGAAAACTAAATTTATAAAATACTTTTTGGCCAAATTAATTTTGTAAGAAAATACTATACTGTTATATAACACTTGGCATGATCATTGGGCAGAAGTTTTGGGTATGGAGATGAATTCTACAACAGGTCATAGTTGACTTTATTGAGCACATGAAGAAAACTCAATTCCAAATAAAAGCCAAATGATGCTAAAAATTTTTGCTGGTCCAAAATTACAAATAACATGTTACAAAATGCAGGGTGTGACAGACCTACCCCCCTTACAAGAATCTCGTCCCCGAGATTCCTAAACTAGGGCTTAAAAGAGATCGGGAAACTCGGATCTAAGATAGTCTTCTTGTTCCCAGGTTGCTTCTGCTTCGGTGTGGTTGCTCCACCGGACCTTGAAATACTTGATGGTACGGCTCCGCGTACGTCGTTCTGCTTCGTCCAGAATGCGAATGGGCTTCTCGCGGTAGGTCAAATCAGGCTGCAGATCAATGGCTTGGTGATCCACATCCTTGTAGAGACCAGGCTTGTCTGGAACTTGGAGACATTTCCGGAGTTGTGACACATGGAATACATTGTGCACATCGGATAGCTCAGGTGGTAGTTCCAACTGATAAGCCACTTCTCCTCGTCGTGCAGTGATCTCAAAGGGTCCAATGAACCTTGGTGCGAGCTTCCCCTTAACGTGGAAACGCTTGGTTCCCTTCAGAGGAGTTACCCGCAGGTACACATGGTCCCCGACATGGAAACTCATGTTCCGACGGTGAGTGTCAGCATAACTCTTCTGCCTTGACTTGGCTGCCTTTAATCGCTCTCTGACTAGTTGGACTTGCTCTTTGGGTGCGCGGAGATTATCCGGTCCAAAGACTAGTCCTTCTCCAGTCTCTGACCAGTTGAGGGGTGTGCGACATCTGCGTCCGTACAACACCTCAAATGGTGCCATCTGAAGGCTTGACTGGTAACTGTTGTTATAGGAGAACTCGGCAAAAGGGAGACAGTCTTCCCACTTGGCTCCATATGCCAGGACACAGGCTCGGAGCATGTCTTTGAGAATCTGATTGACTCGCTCTGTTTGACCTCCGGTCTGTGGGTGGAAAGCTGTGCTGAAAGACAACTTGGTTCCCAGGGCTTCTTGGAATCTCTTCCAGAACCTTGAAGTGAACTGGGTTCCTCGATCTGACACAATCTCCTTGGGAACACCGTGAAGACTTACGATTCGGTCGATGTAGAGAGCTGCCAGCCGGTTGCCATCATAAGTGGTCTTGACAGGAATGAAGTGGGCCACCTTGGTCAAATGATCAACTATGACCCAGATGGAGTCATGTCCTCTATTCGACCTTGGTAATCCAGTGATGAAGTCCATTCCGACTTTATCCCACTTCCACTCAGGAACCTTGAGTGGTTGAAGCAATCCAGCAGGTCGCTGATATTCAGCCTTGACCCTTTGGCACACATCACACTTTGCAACATAGGTTGCAATCTCTCTTTTCATCCACCAGAATCGTGCCTTCAAGTCTTGGTACATCTTGGTTCCTCCGGGGTGGATGGAATACGGAGTGTCGTGGGCTTCTAGCAGAATCAGCGTCTTCAGCTCGGTGTTGTTTGGTACGCAGAGGCGACCTTTGTACCAAACAATCCCGTGCTCGTCTTCGGAGAATCCTGGGGCCTTGCCTAGCTTCATCTTCTTCTTGATACCTTCGATGCTTGCATGTCCATCTTGTGCCTTCTTGACGTCGTCCATCAGGGTTGGTCTGACTTCCAAATGATCCAGAAATCCGGGGGTGACCAATCCAAATTGATTGTTCGATCTCCTTAAACAAGGCTGGCTGCCTTTCTTGAATAACGGCATGCAAAGAGCAAGCCTTCCTGCTTAAGACATCAGCCACCACGTTAGCCTTCCCAGGGTGATACTGAACACTGAGGTCATAATCTTTGATGAGTTCCAACCATCTCCGTTGCCTCATGTTCAATTCCTTTTGGGTGAAAATGTACTTCAGACTTTTGTGGTCTGTGTAAATCTCACACCGTTTCCCTAGGAGGTAATGCAGCCATGTCTTCAAGGCATGAACTACTGCCGCTAGCTCAAGATCGTGAGTAGCGTAGTTCTCCTCATGGCGTCGTAGCTGCCTGGAGAGGTATGCTATGACGCGGCCTTCTTGCATCAGAACGCTTCCCAATCCGGTTCGAGAGGCATCACAATATATCACGAACTCCTTGTGAATATCAGGTGTTGCCAGAACTGGGGCGGTGGTCAATCTCTTCTTGAGCTCTTGGATGCTCTCTTCGCATTTTGGCGTCCACTCGAACTTCTTGTCCTTCTTGAGGAGCTGAGCCATTGGTCGTGCAATGCTAGAGAATCCTTCCACGAACTTGCGGTAATAGCCCGCTAGTCCGAGGAAGCTCCTAACTTCCTTGACGGTCATTGGAGATTGCCATTGGGTCACAGCTTCGATTTTTGCAGGATCAACAGATAATACTTCCTCGGTCAAGACATGACCTAAGAATCCGACTTTGTGCAGCCAGAACTCACACTTGCTGAATTTGGCATACAGTTGGTGCTCACGAAGCTTGTCTAGGACCATCCTCAGGTGCTGCTCGTGCTCTTCCTCCGACTTCGAGAACACAAGAATGTCATCAATGAAGACAACAACAAACTTGTCCAAGTATTCCATGAAGACTTTATTCATGAGATACATGAAGTAAGCTGGGGCATTGGTTAACCCAAAAGACATGACCGTGCACTCGTACAGGCCATATCTGGTTACGAATGCCGTCTTCGGAATATCTTGGGGTATGATCTTCAGCTGGTAGTACCCAGATCTGAGGTCGATCTTGGAGAATACCTTGGCTCCGCTGAGCTGATCAAACAGATCTTCGATCTAGGGAAGTGGATATTTGTTCTTGATTGTAACTTCATTGAGGGAACGATAGTCAATGCATAAGCGGATGGTACCGTCCCTCTTGGCCACAAACAGAACAGGAGATCCCCAAGGGGAGGCACTTGGGCGGATAAATCCCTTCCTTAGCTGCTCTTCCAGCTGCTTCTTCAACTCGGCTAATTCTTCCGTCCCCATTCTATAAGGCTTCTTATAGATGGGTCCTGCTCCGGGCACGAGCTCGATGATGAACTCAATGTCACGGTCAGGGGGCATTCCCGGTAGTTCATCCGGAAAGACATCAGGATACTCACATACCACCGGTACATGATCTAGCCCAACTTCGGACAGATAGTTGACTTTAGCGGCTTGAGCGGAAGAGGAGTTGAGAGCAAACTTGACTTCGACTCCTTGGTCATTGGTCACAGTGACTGTCCGATTGGCACAGTCTAACAAGCCTTGGTGCTTACTGAGCCAATCCATCCCTAAGATCACATCCAAGCCTTGCGATCTCAGGACGATAAGGTCTGCTAGGAAGTCTACACCATTAATGGTAATACTGACTCCTTTACAGCCTATCTTGGCTCTCATCTCGGCTCCGGGGGTTTGTACCACCATAGGGTTATTCAGGGGTGTAGGGGTCATGCCACTTTTTAATGCAAATCTTTGAGTGACAAATGAATGCGTTGCTCCAGAATCAAACAAGACAGTTGCAGGTGCTGAGTTGACAAGGAACGTACCAAGCACGACGTCCGGGTATTCCTGGGCTTCTTCAGTAGTGACGTGATTCACACGCCCCTTCCCATAGTTCGGTGGATTGCGAGGAGCTGGGTTCCTTGGTGGCATTCCACGGCCTTGTCCCTGGTTCTGCGCATTGGGGCGCGGGGCATCAGGCTTCTTGTTGGGGCACACCCTTGAGATGTGTCCGGGCTGACCACATCCAAAGCAAGTGACTTGGTTTGGATTGATCTTGTTGCCACCACTGGTATTGGGGTTGAAAGCTGGCCTGGGGTTGGCATAATGATGAGGCTGAGGATTGGCACGAGGTGCAGGAGCTCTTGGCTGCTGATAGGTTGGCTTGGCCGGGGCTGACTGCCACGGGCGAGGCTTCTGGTTGCTGGAACTTCCCTTATTGACCAACTTGCGCTTGCGAGTGTCTTCCAAAGCACGCCGCTTGTCTTCAAGCATAAGTGCCTTGTTCACCAGGTCAGGGAAAGACGGGCAGTCGCACACGACAAGCGAGTATTGCAGAGTCTGATTGAGGCCTTCCATGAAGCGCTCCCTTTTGGCAGCATCAGTGCTGACATCTTCAGGGGCATACCTTGACAGAATGCTGAACTTCTGCATGTACTCCTTGACAGTGCCACTTCCTTGCTTCAGGGCTCAGAACTCACGCTTTTTGATAGCCATGATTCCGGAAGGAATGTGGGCCTTGCAGAATTCTTCCTTGAAGTTAACCCAAGTGATGTCTTGTTCAGCATGCATGACCTTGAATCCATCCCACCAAGCTCTAGCAGTTTCCCCGAGGCAGTGGGCTGCATAAGCCACCTTCTCACGATCTTCGGTGCATCCGACTAGTTCCAGGATCTCATCAATGGAACGGACCCAGTCGTCTGCATCCAGGGGTTCAGCAGTCTCGATGAAGGTTGGCGGTGCATGCTTCTTGAACTCTGCCAACGTGGAACGTCCATTGCCATTCCCCGCCGGTTGGCGGTTGTTGGTGATAGCTTGAGCAATCAGCTGGAGGGCTGCAGTGTTGGCTTGGCGTTCCTCTCGGAAAGCTTGGAGAAGCTGAGCCATGTCCATGCTTGGAGGAGGTGGTGGTGGAGCTTGGTCGTTGGTTTGGTCGTGGCCTGCCTCTGGCTGAGAGGATGCTCCGGCTTCGGGCTGCTGGGTAGAGGTACCAGTACGAGTTACAACAGGCATCCTATTGGAGCGATAAAAGGTCTCATGACTCGGAAGAGGGAAAGCAAGATAGATGGGTGCCTAGTAAGGGGGTGGGTGTGACACTAAATCAAATCATGCAAGGGCCGTAAGGCCAAAACACATTCATTAAAATCCAAATGGGTGATGTAGTCGTTTACACATTCCCGAAGGAAGAATACGACATACATTCAGACACAACAAAACCAAACACTAGATGGTTTCATATGAACCATACAAGGAATCGACTGCGCATAGGGGTTACACGACCTATCCTACCGTAGGGGTTACAACTGGCATATCCGAGTAGCGAATAATGCCTAAGCGGCGGAATGCTCGGTCGCGTATTCCGGCTCTTCTGGGTCTTCCTCCTTGTCTTCATCTGTCTGGGCCCCCTTGTCACTTGAGGGTGTGGGGGAGTGGAGGAGTTGGATACGACGGTGCTTCGTCGGTGGTGCAGGGAAAAGCTTGCGATATTCCCTTGCTGTCATCCGGCATCGCCGAGGTGGTTCTTCACCCTTGGAAGACACATCCTCGGAGGGCCTTCTGCCTCGATATGCGATAGCGGACTGTCCAGAAGGTGCTCCTTCCTTCTTGATCCTGTTTGCCTTCTCTTGAGCTTGACGAAGAAGTGCCTTGGTCTTGTGAAGTTCTTCTCGAAGCTTCATTGATTCCGAGGCCAAGTCTTGTGCCAGGCTGTCGGCACATAGACTGAAGTAGGTCTGGAACCGAAGCGAGAGTCCTTCCTTCAGCGGAGGGGCTAGTGCGCTGCTTTCTTCTTCACCTTCCTTCTGATAAGGTAAGAAGCGAGTTGTCATCTTGGCTGCCATCTCCGGAAGAAGCTCGCGGAGACGGGTTAGTGCCTTGAGTGCAGCAGCCTCGACAGCGAGTGGTAGTGTTGCCATCTGGGGTCCCTCGAAGAACCAACTTGTGGGAGGATCGTTTGCCTTCACGATCACTTCCACATGGTACTCCACCTCAGTATCGCTCACCCAATGCTCAAGGTAGGTGAGGATGGGTGCTCGGTGGAACTGACACTCCTGGAGGCTATCCTCGAGAAGTGAGGGAAACCCAGTGGTCAGGTGCTCTTCGGGTACAGCGGCCATCTACAAAGGTGGAATAGGAGGGGTTAATAAGCTGATGAAATCTCAGGTTTAGAAAAGAAGAGAGGTTCAGAAGGTTTTTGAAAAGGGGGTCTCAACTAACTAACGCCCATGCTAACTAAGGCTTCCTACAGTCAGGATGGCTCTGATACCAGCTCTGTGGGGACCCCGACTTAGAAGTCGAGATCACCGAATGCACGTGTACAGTGATCCCAGAGATCAATGCTCACTGAACACACAGAAGCTGAATAACAAGAGTCTTACATCCATACAAATAGTCTTCCACGAATTATGGCCATTATGGCCAAGTCTTACATAGGTAGAGCCTCACGGGCTGAATAGCAAATAAGTAGCGGAAGTCTTCGATAATGGGTAGAACCCATGCCATCTGCCTTAACCCTACAGGCATTCTGACTGGGATAGCGTCCTAGTTCGCATGTTCGTCTCCAAAGAACTCTTCCTCATAATCCTGTTCTTCCATGCCTGGCCAATTAAATAACCAGTGGCAAGCCAATGAGTACTTTGAATGTACTCGCAAGCAACCCATGATGTGGTACAAAGTAACAGTGCAATTGAATAATAATGATCAATCTAGCAAGGCTAGAACAAATATTCTACCATCAAGTTTATGCATCAATAACCTCGCGTAACCTCGAAGACAGGTTACCGATATCAACATGAATAAGATTCCACTCATCGAGTCAAGTCACCATCCTTGACTTATCACACACATTCCAACACCGATGAAGTAAAATTCTGGACATAGTTTAAGTAGCACCACCCAACTGTCCATGACCGTGGACACGGCTATCCGAATAGTTTTACACTCTGCAGAGGTTGCGCACTTTACCCACAAGATCCGGGGAACTTCCGTGTCGTCCACGACCCGCGGTACCTCAAGTACCCGGGGTAAGCACCCGGTCATTACCTTTCCTTAGACGACACTAACATAGAGTCCACTCGTTGGTACACGGCCCTCGGGTACAACCAATAGATCACGGGACTTGCCCTAATTTCAATGTCACGCGTACCCGAAGGGACCAACGGTGTGCCCGGTGCCCTGTGAAAACAGTCATGGTCATCTATCCAAGCACGACCCCGTCCCAGGAAAGACCTCAAGTCTTCCCGTCACTAGTAATGCGGGCACCATGCTAGTATCGACCTAAGTAATCAATAAAGCCCCGTCCCATAAGGGGTAGTGTGGTTGCACATGTTTGGTTGGGACGGTAGTCACACATAAATCTAATCCATCATTCCACCATGCACATGATATTACCGGCACATCACTTCTTTCTCAAGTGATGACCTAACACATCATCACCCTCGGGCATTAGGGGCACCCGATGGGTTCATGCAAAGATTTCAACTACGAGGGTTCAAATCACACATGCATCATATAAGCATCATGACCAACTATTTGCATGTCATCTAGCACATAGTGAGATCATCAATAAAGCATGCATCATGTGGTGGTTCATCTAGGTTACCATCGTAACCCTATCATCATGCATCGAAAACAAACGGCTTCCGAGAACAAGTGTATCATGGTGAAAGGGCTGCTTGCCTGGATTGGCTTGGTCTGCAAAGTCTTCAAGTCCTTCTCCTTCTTCTTCCACAGCAACTTCGTCAAATACGGGATCTATATGTCGCATAATAACCACGGGAAAATAAGAATACAAACAAAACAGAAAAATCAAAGTGCTCAAAAAAATGTCAACTCATTTTTGTAAATTACTAGAGGGATTTCTAAGATGGGGAAAAATCTTAGTTGGAGTTTTGGAGTAACAGAATAGAATTTATTGATTTTTGAACAGGAGTATTACTGCCCAAATTTGAATTTAAATTTGAACAGTACAACAAAGTTTCATGGATTTGAGTGAAAGTAGTACCATTAAATAGGTTGGAATATTACAAGATTTTAGGAGTTGGAATTACTTAATTTGGACCATTTTTCTTATCTGTAGAAATGTTTAAAACAATTACAGAAAAGAAAAAGAATAAAAAGACATGTGCAACTGGGCCAGAGGGGCCACAGTGCACGGCCCAGGGCGGTCCACCCCAGCCGCACGGGAGCCTGCGCGCGCACGTCAGGTTTTTAAACCTGGCGGGCGGGGCCCTTGGGTCAGTGACAGAGAGGAGGGGGAGAGAGGTGTGGGGATGACAGGCGGGGCCCGCCTGTCATCTCCAACCTTGCGGCCACGGCGACGACGAGCTCACCGGCGAGGTTCCCGGCCAGGGCGATGGCAACGGAGGGCAGGGATGGAATCAGCGTCGTGTCGCGGATGTAGGGGTGGTGGTGCGGCACGGCGGGGAGGTCTGGTTCACCGGCGGCGAGGTGGGACGGCGGAAGCTCGTCGGAGGGTCGTGGTTCTGGTCGTTTCCGACTGCCACGGAGAGGGGAAACAAGGGGGATATGGTCAGTGTGTCTAGGTGGTTCTAGATCGAGCAAGAAGAAGAGCGGGGAAGGCCCGTACTGCGGGATCACCGGCGGCCCGACGCGGCGGAGCTCCGGTCGATCCCGAGCACTGGGACGTCCTGGGGAGGAGTGGGTGGTGCTGGGAGGCTCAGTGGAGTGTAGTGGAGCTGCTGATGATGCTGGAGAGGCTCGGGAGGGGCTTATATAGCCGCGCCCATGGTCCACCGTGGATCCGTGCGCCGGCGAGGTTGCAGGCGAGACTAGGAGGGGTTCTGGAGCCTGGGATCACGCCGGGGAGGACCGTGGACTTGCTCCATGTCGAGCTGAGGGGAAAAGAGGAGCGGGGGAGCGTCTGGAGCGCGCGCGCGTGTGAAGCAGCAGAGTGGCCGTCGCGGGCGGCCAGCGCGCGTGCGACGTCGGCCACTGGAGGGCGCAGGAGGAGGGGGGACAGCGCCGGGGAGGTTGCAGACGTTGAGGGGCCTCGACTGGCGCGAGGGGGAGGCCCGAGGCTGTCGGGGTCAGCGATTGTCCAGAGCCACCGTGCGGAGGTGCACTGTTGCGCGCTCCAGAGCGTGCGTATTGCTGGCATCATCGCGCTCTCGCCGTTTTGGTCCAAACCAGCGTGTCCAACAGTGTCTAGCACGTTGAGGAAAGAGTAAAGAAATGGCCTGAGGCCTTGGATGCCATGGAGATGCTGAGAGAGAGTGGAGATGTTGGTGAAATGGTGAAAACCTGCTGTCCAGCAAGGTAAAACAGGGCTTTCACCCCTCAATCATGGAGCTGGGGTGCTGGGGAAGTTACTGGTGGTAGCTAGTAACTCAATGATCATGTGGTAAGAAGTTGAGGCCATGGAGAAAAGTAAAAGTGATCAAGTTGGAGGTTTTAGCAATTCTACAGAAGGTGTTTGATCAGTGTTTGGTCAAGTAAACAAACTCCACTTGACATGGCACTTAACAGGGTTGAAAGACATGAGAAAATAGGGTGCTTCACCAAACTTGGGCTCATTTGAAGAATCTAGCCAATGTAACTTTGGTGAACCCTAGAAATCAACAGAAATAGTTTCATCTTGATTGAGTCAAGCTAATCATCTCCCTTTGATGCACCACTTGGTGTAGCATCATCATTTGGGGTATTGATCATGCCCACAAAGTTTGAAGCTCCAGATAAAAAGTTGGTAATGTAAAGTTGTTCAAATTTGCATTTGAACAAAAAGGGTTATAGGGTGATCTGATCAAGTTGCTCTATTCCAATTCTTGTGCCATTTGGTCTAGATGCCTTATTAGGTCATTCTAGCATGTGCACCAAGTTTGAGAGCATTTGGACAAGTTTGGCAATGTAAAGTTGCTCAAACTTCAAATATGGACAGAATGGTTATGAAGGGGTTTGAGGATGTTTTCTTGCTTCCCAAGGCATGGGACTTGGCAAGATCATCACATATGTCATATATGACATGATAGAATTTCCCTGGATTTTTTGGAGAAAGTTTCCTTTGTAAATATTTCAAAAGCTTGAAATATCCAGAAAGGGTTTTAGAGGGTTTAGCCCAATATTTTGAACATGACCAAGTGTTGAAACTCTTATATATGGACAATATATGTCCTCTGAGTCTCTCTGAATTTTGGCAAATATTTTTGAAACAGTTAAATAATTTTCCCCTATTAAAGACCATTTCTGGCCTTAAGAAAAAGCTTTTAAATAAAATAGGAAAATAACTTTTAAAATTATACCTTTGTGGTTTCTGGGAGTCCTATGACTACTAGGTCTCAAATAAACCTTTTGAAATAATTTTCTCACCCTAAATCAAGTACTTGCAGTGCAAATCTCAATTCAGGGGTTTTTGGAAAACTAAATTTATAAAATACTTTTTGGCCAAATTAATTTTGTAAGAAAATACTATACTGTTATATAACACTTGGCATGATCATTGGGCAGAAGTTTTGGGTATGGAGATGAATTCTACAACAGGTCATAGTTGACTTTATTGAGCACAAGAAAAAGCACATGAAGAAAACTCAATTCCAAATAAAAGCCAAATGATGCTAAATTTTTTTGCTGGTCCAAAATTACAAATAACATGTTACAAAATGCAGGGTGTGACATATACCTTGCTGGAAATAAGGATATTCTTGAAGTTCTACTGTTTCTCAAGATTGCCAAAAGGTTTTTGCAAAGAAAAAAGCAACTTCTTAATTTGCAAAGTGAAGGTAGGGCAAAACAGGACAGAATCTGTGAAAAACAGAACAGCAGGCAGTAATTGACCTGTTCGGGATACTTCTGCAACTCAAATCAAAAAACTCAGAACTGACGCACGAAAGACAATTATATAGAGAACGCTGTCGAAAAAATTCAGACCAAAAAGATGATCTGGTGATTTTATACGAATTTATCTATCCAAGGACAGAATCTGTTTCCTGGACAGCACCTCACAACTTTTGTACTTTCTAGCAATCAGAGGCTATACTTGGCACAAATATGAAAAGCAAAGATACAATGATGATGCTACAGCAGTAAACAACATCAAGACACAACAAAAACAAAAATTTTATTCATGTGGGCTGCCTCCCAAAAGCGCTTTCTTTTATGCCTTTAAGCTAGGCATAATGTATAGATCAAGTTTTATCAAGAGTAAAAGAATAACTAGCCCGTACAACGGACTCAAAAGGTAACTTGACCTTCTTACGAGGGAAGTGTTCCATTCCTTTCTTGAGAGGAAACTGAAATTTTATATTACCCTCTTTCATGTCAATGACAGCACCAACGGTGCGCAAAAAGGGACGTCCCAAAATAATTGGACATGAAGGATCACATTCAATATCCATAATAGTGAAATCAACGGGCACATAATTATCATTGACAACAATAAGAACATCATCGATCCTCCCAAAAGGTTTCTTTATGGAAGAATCAACGAGAGCATCACCAAAAGAACAAGAATCAAAAGATTTTAATTTAAGCATATCATATAGTCTTTTGGGCATAATGGAAGTACTAGCTACAATATCACATAAAGCAAAGCATGAGAAGTTGTTTACCTTAATTTTAATCATAGAATCCCAACCATCTCCTAGCTTTCTAGGTATGGAGGCTTCTACTCTAAGTTTCTCCTCCCTAGCTTTGATAAGAGCATTAGTGATATGCTCTGTGAAGGCAAGATTAAGCGTGCTAGTGTTGGGATCCTTAGCCATTCCTTGCAGAAAGGCAACAACTTCTGAAATACTACAATTATCAAAATCAATTTTATCATTAGTGGGCAGAATTGTAGTGTCATCCTCTTTGTTTAATTCGCTCTCTATTATAAGAGTTTGAACATCTTCCCAAGTTTAGGGAAGCTTAGGAGCAATTTTAAACTGAGGCTCATACTTTTTTCCTGGAAGACCATGCCATGGGCATAACTCTCCGTCATAACTAGTGTAATCACAAGGTTTATTTTTTTTGTAAATCCCGTCAGAGATAAGTGGGGCAATGGAAGTAGGGGTGTACTCCTCCCATTTAGTGTTTTTGGTAGAACCCATAGTAGCAAGCAAGCAAGATAACTATTTTTGTGATTTTCGATAAAAGGAACTAAAGCAAAAATGAAAAGTAAACTAACAAGACTAAAAAGCAAAGGTAAAAGATAACATGCAACTCCCCTATCCTGAAGAGTGGAGTCCCCGGCAACGGCGCCAGAAAATACTCCTTGATGGGCCTCGAACCCCTCGTTGGTTACCCCAAGTGGAAGGTGTAAGATGCAGTAAGTAGAAGTGTTTTCCCCTAGCAAAGATGCCAAGGATCGAATCCCCAGAGACTCCTAGGTTCAGCAAGTAGGTGTCAATTGCTAACGGCATAATTAGCAATCAACGTGGACCTACACACAGATACAAATAACTTTGCTCCCAACGAGTACAGAGAGGTTGTCAATCTCTCCGGCCTTGTAGTTCACAAAGGGTTAAAAGCAATATGATAGTAGTGATAGATAGTGTTTTGCAATAGTAAGTAAAATAGCAAAAATTAAATAGTGAATGTGATCAATGATGGTAATATGGACCAGAGTCTCATGATGTTCACTAGTGATGTCTCTCTCCCAAAAGACGATAAAACAGCTATGTGAGGTAAACAAATTACAGCTGGGTAATTGACAGGACCCACGAGCGCATACAAATGCTGATTACATTGCAAGAAAGGTTGAGGTTCAAAGCATGGGTGGTACGCCAAAGTAAGTAGACCGAAATCCATCAATATCTACTACTAATCATCCACCTTGAGATATCTATCCAGAACATCTCCCTGGTATTAAGTTGCGAGTCCCACCCATAGTGTAAACTCAATGCAACAGACAACTGCATTAAAAGAACTTTGCGTAAAGTAAACAATCCTTGCACCCGCGGGCACAAGCACCGTTGTTTTCCCCCTTGTGGCAACAGCACATCCCCTAGACTCATGTTTCTGTCACTCAAGCTAGTCATCGAGGGGCATGAACCCACAATCGAGCATAACGTTCCCTCTTGGAGTCACTACTTACTACTCGGCCAAAGCAATAAATAACAACGGAGAACATGCAAGAATTACTTATGAACTAAAATATAAAAGAGGTGAATCAAATATATTACTCAAGATCAATCTGAACATAATCTCATAATCCATCGGATCCCAGCAAACTCAACATAGCAACAGCATAAGGATTACATAGGTGCCTCGATCATGTAGGGCAGCTCACGAGGACTAATTAGTGAAGCACAAGAACGGGAGGAGAACATCACATAGCTACTGGTCATGGACTCATGGTCCAAGGGAGATTACGCACGAGTCATCCGGGAGGCATCCATGCTGGTGGAGAAGCTCCCAGTGGTGATCCTCCCCTCCGGCAGGGTGCCGGGAAGAGTTCTCCTGGTGCTCCCGATCTTGGAAGCGGCGGCGGCGGCGGAACAGAGATGGGATCGCGAAAAGAAGTCTTGTTCTGAGGGTTACGGGGAACCCTTTAAATATGTGCTAAAGTAGGGCACCGGGGGAGCCTCGGGGGGCCCAGGCGCCACCCCGGGGCGGCCCAGGGGGGGCGCGCCCACAGGGCGCCTGGAGCCCCTGTGCCCCCCCCCAGGCTGCCCTTCGGACGCAGTGTTGTTTCCGGTTCGCTGATTTTTTATATAATTTTTCTGGATTTTTCTGGGCAGTTCTCGAAACGTGAAAACCTGAAATACAAAAACAGCCGAAAACAGAAACTGGCACTGGGGTGCACTGGATTAGTAAGTTAGTCCAAAGATGATCAAAAGTGTATGGAAGTGTATGAATATCATAGCAATATCACCCAAAAGTGGCATGGAGCAAGCAGAAATTATAGATACGTTTTGGACGTATCACTTGGCTGCTTCTTGGCGTCGGTGGCGCCCTGGCCCGACCACGCCGGCGACTTCCACGGCAACAGAACCGCCCGTGGCGGCTGGCAGACAGCATCCGGCAGCTCGACGCCGTTTGGCGCCGCCCAAGTCACCCCAGCGCTCCGCGTGGCCTTCTCCACTGCCAGCGCACGCGTGGAGCACCGTCGCCGTGGCCTGGCGCACGCAGAGCGCCTTCTCTGCCGCTGACGTGCCGCACGGCCGTTCTGTCGAGGGCAGCCCGTAATCCTCCCTCCCCTGTTGAGTTAGGCACAGGAATGGAACCAGTGCACCTCCTAGTCGATGCTCAAGCCTCTAAACTCGCCGTCCAGCCACTGCATCGCCGTAATCACTCGCCGGACTTATCCCGTTCACGGCAACCGCCTCTGGCCGGCTATATAAAGCACCCCCGAGTTCGTTCTCGAGCCCGCAAACCTCCACCATCTCCCTAGACCGCGCCCAGCCTCTGGAAGAGCCTCGAGGGGCCCTTCTCCTCCATCTCCGGCCAACTCCGTCCGCCTCGGGCTCCAGCAGTGTTCTCTCCGGTGAGGACTCCTCCGCCGCCCTGGACTCGAGCGTAGCACCCTGGCACCTACCTAAACCTAACCCCCACTCCAATTTGACCCCAGAGATCCTCTCCGACGAGGCCCACGACCACCCGAGCCGCCGTCCGCCAGAGACAGGGTCGCCGTCGACGTGGGGCTCGCCGAGGCTCAACTCCACCACCAATCGACGCGGAAGAACACCAGGAAGCTGTATGTACCCTTTCCCCCCCCTAGCTCGCCGTGGATCGGTGCCGGCGACCAACGCATCACCTAGCACCGGCGCGACTCTGTCTCAGAATTCAAACCCGATGAGTGGGACCCCTCATCAGCCCCTCATCTCTCTCCGAACTGTTTTTCTGCAAAGCGGCTTGGGGCGAAGTACGTTTCCTTCTTCAGTTGGCGTACTGCGTACCGGTTCGCTTTTCTGTTTTCTATTCTAGCCCCTGGAATTTTTTCGTTTCATTACAGATGAGTCCCTGGACAGAAACCCTAATATCTTTTTAACTAAAGATGATTTGGAGTTGATTCTTTTTCTGTCCTCTTTAGTGCTCTATCTAGTTTTTTGTCATATTTATGTGAAAAAATTTGGTGCAACTTTATTTGCACACGCGATATTTGTGTTAGTATCCGTTTGTTTGAATGCATAGATACCGAAGGACGTGACGGAGCCGCGAACCTCACCGAGTTAGACTATGACTACTTCGAACCAGGCAAGCATGTTTGAACCTTTGATATGATGGATGTGTTGCATGTTTGCTTGAGCAGTTCTTCTCATAAGCATGGTCATATAAGCATATGTGTATGGTTATATTGCATGCAAGCAAGCTTCGGGTGAGCCCCGAATGATAATGTTTGAATCACCTCGATCATGTGGGGACATGATGGGTGGTATACTGGTATTGTTGGAGCATGCCAGCAGTTGGTTAACTTAGTATCAAACGTGCTCAGGTCGTGCTCCCGTTCATCTCCTTTTTGGTACTATCATAGGCCGTCTGTTAAGATTGCGGTCTAGTCCGTTGCAAACCACTTTCCGAGTACACACCAAGTAGAGGGGCCGGGATGAGGGTTCCATGGCCCTGGATTAAAGCCCTTCATCCGGTCAGGGGGCATGGGTGTTTCCGGTTGGGACCGAGAGGGGGGCACCCCTTAGAGCGCGCACATATAAATTTGATCCCATGCTATACGAGGTTGTAGCCTCCTCGTCTTAAAGTTTTTCGTGAACGTTGTCTCGGGTGATTCCGGACTGCAGGATGTGAAATGGGTGTGTACTGGTCTGTTGGGTTTCTGCTAAAACACCGTAGACGGAACTAGACCCTGTGGCTAGTAGAATCCGTTGGCTATGACTTAATAGTACAAGCTCTGCAGAGTTAAATCCTTCAAGTAGCCATGTTTATGGCCTAGGGTCATTCTTTGCGTCAACCAGGTGACCGTCCTTGGTAAATTCTTGATAGTGATAAGAGTAGTGATTTGTGTCAAGTTCATTTGGTAGATGAACTCACCCATTACCTCGGTACTGATTTATTTCCTGAAGTATTTCACCGTTCATTAATGTTATTTATAAGCCCTTTTTGTGATGTCGCCCAGACGTCCGACTGTGGCATTTCTTGTTATTTATTTCCGTTATAAGCCCTTTATGTGATGTCGCTCAGACGTCCGACTGTGGCATTCTTGTTATTTATTTCTGTTATAAGCCATTTATGTGATGTCGCCCAGACGTCTGATTGTGGCATTTCTTGTTATTTATTTCCGTTATAAGCCCTTTATGTGATGTCGCTCAGACGTCCGACTATGGCATTCTTGTTATTTATTTCC
>LR738715.1:743307853-743352198 GCA_902687465.1 Secale cereale | reverse complement strand
TTCTGTGATGTCGCTCAGACGTCCGACTGTGGCATTCTTGTTATTTATTTCCATTATACGCCCTTTACGTGATGTCGCTCAGACGTCAGACTGTGGCATTCTTGTTATTTATTTCTGTTATAAGCCCTTTACGTGATGTCGCTCAGACGTCCGACTATGGCATTCTTATCGTTTAATTCCTTTATAAGCCCTTTATGTGATGTCGCTCACACGTCCGACTGAGGCATTCTTGTTATTTATTTTTCACTATAAGCCCTTTATGTGGTGTCGTTCAGACGCCCGACTGTGGCATGTTTTCATTTTATTTATTCCTCACGAGGCGTCACTCAGACACTCGTTTGGTTTCCTTCTTTTTAATTATTTACAACGCAGGGATATATTTGTCCGATTGCATTTTGTTAGAATACTCACATGCATCATGTTGGCATTTATTATATCTTAAGTCCGAACTGTCTTGCGAGTACATTCAAAGTACTCACCTGGCTTGTTGATTTGGCCAGATGTGGACGAAGGCGATCTCATGGATGAAGAGTTCGATAGCGAGTCCGACGTCTAGTGGAGTCCTAGTCAGTCTCTTGCAATCCTGGAGTTGATCAGTGTGATATAACCGCTTCCGCCTACCACCAAATAAATTCATCGGGTCTCACTCTGACACTCGATGAACTGTATTATATTGGAGTCACGTCACCCACTTCGCTGTGACACACCCACCGCCTTTTTATTGCGAGTCAGTAGTATGCCACCCTGCCATTGTGTCATATCCGCCTTTATGTACTATATTGGCGTACTTGTAATAAATTGTTGAGCCAACTCAGCTCAACCTTGTATAATTATTTAGTATCCTAGAATGTTGTATCAAGGAATTGTCCATCAGCAAGAAGTATTCTTCCTTGCTGGTTTAAATAAAAGGTCGGTCTTTCGGTAGTTATTTTACTGAAAGGTCGGTCCTGACACTGATCCCTTTGCCCTCCCTCGTATTGATCAAATCATTGATGCTGCGGCGGGTTGTGAGCACTTAAGTTTTTTGGATGCGTATTCCGGTTATCATCAGATCAAGATGGCAGTTAAGGACCAGGAGAAGACAGCCTTTATAACTCCCTTTGGAGCCTTCTGCTATGTATCCATGCCTCTCAGGCTCAAGAGTGCCCAGGCGACCTATCAGCGTTGTGTGTAGAATTGTCTTCATGGACAGTTTGGGCGGAACGTTCATGCTTATGTGGATGACATTGTGGTAAAATCCAGGAAGGAAGAAACATTGGTAGCTGACCTGAAGGAAACCTTTGATAATCTTCGGATTTACAGGATGATGCTTAATCCGGCCAAGTGCGTTTTTGGTGTACCAGCAGGCAAGCTCTTAGGGTTCTTGGTGTCTAACAGAGGAATTAAAGCTAATCCGGAGAAGGTCAAGGCGATTACATCCTTGGCTAAACCGGCGGGCATCAACGATGTCCAACGTTTGGCAGACCGAATTGCGGCGCTCAGCCGGTTTATTAGCCGTTTGGGAGAGAAGGCCATCCCGCTTTATCAGATGATGTAAAAGATAGACCACTTTATATGGAGTAATGCTGCTGATGCTGCGTTCGAGGACTTGAAGATACAATTGGCAGAGCCGCCTATCCTTGCCGCACCAGTTGATAATGAGCCGCTATTGTTATACGTGGCTGCTAATGCTCGAGCAGTAAGTGTTCCCATTGTGGTAGAACGCATGGAGGCAGGAAAAGAATATCCGGTTCAACGGTCGGTTAACTACATCAGCGAGGTGCTCATTGAGTCAAAGCAGAGATACCCGCATTGGCAGAAATTGGTATATGGAGTCTTCATGGCAAACCAGAAGCTAAAGCAGTATTTTCAGGGCCATCCAATCATCGTGGTCAGTTCGGCCCCTCTGGGCGATATAATCCAGAACAGAGAAGCAACGGGTTGGGTTGCAAAGTGGGCCATTGAACTTAGTCCTCACGGGTTGAAGTATGTGCCTCGTACTGCAATCAAATCTCAAGCACTGGTGGACTTCATCAACGATTGGACGGAGTTGCAAGCACCGGAGGAAAAGCCGTGTCATACATACTAGACTATTCACTTTGATGGATCCAGGCAATTGGAGGGCTCGGGGGCTGGAGTTGTATTAACTTCCTCGCGAGGTGATAAGTTCTGTTATGTCCCTTGTTTAATGTTCCCTTGTACTAACAATGCAGCTAAGTATGAAGCTCTCCTCCATGGTCTGCGAATGGCTAAGGAGATGAATTTAAGCCGGGTTAAACGTTTCGGCGATTCAGACCTAGTGGCACAACATGTATCTGGTATGTGGGATTCCAAGGATCCACTTATGGCAGCGTATCATCGAGAGGTGGACGCTATTGTTGGACAGTTCAAGGGTTATCAGGTGGACCATGTGGACCAGCAAAAGAATGAAGCGGCCGACGCGTTAAGCTGGCTGGGTTCTCAACGTAAACCGGTTCCACCCAATGTCTTCCTGAACGTATTGCACAATCCGTCAGTGAAATTACCTTCAGAAGAGGACTTGGCTATTCCTGATCCAGAGGCTCAATTGGTGGCGGCGCTTCATGTTATTCCGGATTGGACGGTACCATACCTGGTGTACATGAACCGATGTGAGTTGCCAAAAGATGAAGTATTGGCTAGACAGATAGTCCGGCGGTCCAAATCAATGAATATTGTTAATGGAGAACTACATCATTGCAGCATCTCTGGGGCGTTTCAACGTTGTGTGTCGCCAGATGAAGGCCGTGATATTCTTAGAGAGATCCACGAAGGAGATTGTGGTCATCATGCCGGTTCAAAATCTTTGGTGGCCAAAGCTTTTCGTCATGGGTTCTACTGGCTGACGGCTCACGCCGATGTAGAGGACTTGGTCAGAAAATGTGATGCTTGCCAGAAATTCTCACGGCGTGCTCATATACCGGCTCAAGAATTGAGGATGATTCCAATTACTTGGACGTTTGCGACTTGGGGGCTAGACATGGTCGGGCCCTTTAAGAGATCTCCAGATAAGAAGACCCACCTTCTGGTGGCGGAGGATAAGTTTACCAATTGGGTTGAGGCGGAACCAGTCAGCAAGTGTGATGCGGCGACGGCGGTTCAATTCATCAAAAAGGTGATTTTCCGGTTTGGCTTTCCACACAGCATTATAACTGATAATGGTACCAATCTATCCAAGGGGGCTATGGAGGAGTACTGTCAACGTGAGCACATCCGTCTTGATGTATCTTCTGTGGCTCATCCCCAATCCAATGGTCAAGCTGAGAGAGCGAATCATGAGATCTTGAGAGGCATCAAACCCCGACTTATGGTCCCTTTGCAGAGGACGTCGGGTTGTTGGGTGGAGGAATTACCCTTTGTGTTATGGAGCATCAACACCACACCTAATAGGTCTACGGGTTACACGCCTTTCTTCATGGTATATGGAGCTGAAGCGGTCCTCCCTAGTGACATCCATCATGATTCGCCAAGAGTGGCGGCTTACGTGGAAGCTGATAATGAGAAAGCATGGCAAGACGCGTTAGACCGGCTGGACGAGGAGCGTGACATGGCAGCAGCTCGATCGGCGATTTATCAACAAGACCTGCGCCGATACCATATTCGCCGGGTTAAAACCAGAATGTTTCAAGAAGGGGATCTGGTGCTCCGGCTCATCCAAGACTAGGCAGACATGCAGAAATTATCACCACCTTGTGAAGGACCCTTTGTGGTCAGCAAGAATCTACACAACGGATCATACTACCTCGTCGACGTTCGAGAAAACAAGGACTCACATACTACGGAGGAGGAGACCCGATAGCCGTGGAACATCACTCTTCTTCGGCCTTACTACACCTGAGCCATAGGCTTCGCTTTATGTACATAAAATTGCAATGTATATATTATGATCAATATAATAAACCGGCATCCCCATTGAAGCGGGGTATCTACTATCTTTTTTTCATAAGAGTTTGTCACATGGGGGCTTTTGTGTGCAAAGGAGCTCCTATGGCCCTCTTAACGGGCTATCAAAGCCCACATGATGGTAAGGGGCAAAAGAGAGTTTGATGCATAGCACAACTCAAACACAGGCACCCGACGAGCACAGCTCACAATGCTACCTGGGGGCTCCTGACGCATAGCGTCAACGAGTTGACAACCCTTGTAGTAGGCTATCAAGCCACGGCTTGGAAGCCTGGTGTATACACCTGAAACCCCAGATTAACCTGCCTGCATTAAGTAAGTCACTCCGCCCAAGTAAACCTGGTATGACCCGTTGAACGTTTCACAAGTCAATCTTCTTACAGACCCTGATCTTGGCAACGTTAAATTGACGATTGGTTAAGGATTGAGGTCCATCTTAACATGCTTTGTGAAGTGGTTAATTCAGTGGCCTGGCAGCCCCTGAAAAGCCTCGAATTTGGAGCCTCGTAGCTCGTAAAAAGCCTTGACTACAGGATTTTATTTTGACATGTCTTTTTGATTTTGCTAAGTTTTTTGTCTTTGAGGTCATTGGTATTTATCCAAGTCCATTAATTCAGGGAGTGGATGACTATAAGTTGCCACTACAATAAACCAGTGTTTACAGAACCTGGTCTGGTTTGATTATAAATCGCCAGTATTGTCTACAGTTAAACCGGTGTTTATCACAACCCGGTATGGTTCCATCATGAGCCGGCAAATGATCAAGGAGTCATCGATACTTACAACTTGGATCATTGCATTTGCTGCCGATTATTGATTAAAGTCAACAGCGCAAAGATTTATCACAGGTATGATATATGTTTCATATTTTACAGACAGTTCAGGTTATAAACCTAGACAATGTTTTTGGGCATTATGACCCGTCCGGCGATAAAACCGCTAGGACACTTTAAACTTTGTCTTATGCAGAGTCAGGTGAAATAAACTGTTAAAAGCATCATAAGCAGAAAACATTATGAAGTTGCCAGATGGAGCAATGTTATGAAAAAGGAGTACGCGTGAGGACATAACCAAAGTGTTCTAACTACCCTATTACAAGGCGATTGGCAGCCCAAAATAATCTGTTCCTTGCTTAAAGTACTATGATATAATAGCTAAACCAGCATCGGTTTATGAATCTGCATCAGCTCGGCTTGAAGGTTGTGGATCTTCCTGCTCTGTCTCCTTGTCGTCCTCATCCAGCGGCTGGAAGTCAGGGGTTGCCTAATTGATCTTTGTCAGCGCTTTGAAAACAGCCTCGTCACTTATGAGTTCGGATGGTTCAATGTCAGGGGCATAAGTATGCTTACGGATGGGCGGGATGAGATCTTCCACCTCATAGACCGGAGTGTTGACCCGGCAGTTGTCAGCATCATAACCCGGATGATAACGGGATAGATCAGCTTCGTCAGCTAGTTTGCTAGCTAGAGGCCCCATTTCTCTTGTTAGAGCCCGCAAATCGGTGTCTGTGAACTCTGGTCCGTCCTCCTTCATGCTGGGATAGCCATTCATCACTTCTGCCGGATCAAGATCAGGCACCCAAGCTTTCGCTCGAGTTAGTGCCATCCAGGCACCCGCCCTTGCAGATGATTTCTTCAGCTCTCCAAGACGGGCAGGAAGCACTGATAACTTCTCCAAAGTGTCTTTGATTGACGTGGGAGCTGGTTTATTATGGGAAGCAGCGCAGACAATCCTTTGAGCGCCGGAATACAATTGCTCTATAAGAGTGTATGCGGCTTTCAACTTCTTCTGCATGTAAGTACCGAGATGAGCAATATGTTTTCCTGCATTAAAAGAGTTTGAGTTAAACCGAAAAGTGTAGAACTATCTTATTCAGGATTATGTTAAGTACACTTACCAAAGACAGCAGTAGTCATGGCATCTATCTGCTGCTTTAAACCGGACAGTTCTTATGTCATAGGATTGAGAGCAGCCTCTGCGTCAATTGCCCTTTTTTCCAAGGTGGCTCTTTCATCATCCCAATCCGACCGTTCCTTCTGGAAGTCCTTTTTCAGCTTTTCCATGTTTGGTAAAGCAAGGGTCAGATCATCTTTGACTTTGGATGCGGCGGTTTGTTGAAACTTCAAAGTATCTTGGAGCTCAGCCACTTGAGAATCTTTCCGGTTTAGATCAGCCTGACAAGAGAAGAGCATATTATACATTGATGAAGCATCTTCAAAGTCCCAAGCACATAACAAGTTATACACTTGGCACTTAGGGGCTAATGCATATTTGCAGTTATCAAACATTTTTCAATACAGTCCCAAGCACATAACAAGTTATACACTCGGCACTTGGGGGCTAATGCGACATTGTTCAGAAAAGATTACAAACTAAAGTCCCGGTTCATCTGGAAGAGATAAGCCGGCCCTTGGGGACTACGCATGTGAAAAAAACTATATAATGGATATTTTGAAGTCCCGGTTCATCCTAAAGGAGTAAACCGGCCCTTGGGGGCTACGATGGAGTAAAGGCAAGCTACAAGACTTACATAGGAATAAAGTTAAAGTTAAAACAGAAATTTACTTCATATCGCTCCTTCATCAGATTTACTAAGCCGGCTTCATAATCACGGCTTGTGTATAGCCGGTTCAGATAACCGGAATGGAGCTCTTTAGCGCTAAATTGAGTATTGTTGGACAGGTCAGCACTCCATTTGCCTTTGTCCTTGCCAGAAGTTTCATCTTTTGCGGTATGCTTGGATAAGGCAATAGGTTCACTAGGAGCAGTGTAACCGAATCCAGTGATTTGAACTTCCTCGGTTGAAGCAGCAACAGGTTTAGCAGGGCTAGCTGGAGTATTTCTGGCCCGGGCAGGACTGGCCGGATTAGTGTCATGATCCATTGGGGCACTTCCTTGATCGACAAAAATTTCATGATCCATGGGAGGAGGATCATCATGCAAAGTGTCAACATTTTCTTCAGCAGGTTCAAGATCCTTTACCGGTTTAGGAATCGCGTCGTCACCTACCGGTTTATTCAGCTTAGCCTTTTTACTAGGCTTGGGCTTACTACAAAAGATAAAGGTGACAATAGTCAGAGGAATAAAGAAAGAGGTTAAAACAGCAAAATGAAAAACTTACCCATGAACAATCTTAAGAGGAGGAATCTGTGTAGCTATTGATTCGCCAGATCACGAATGAGGAGTATCTTGATAATTTGAATCAGACGGATTAAGAGGCTGAACAATATGACCTGCTTTGGGATAAAGAGCATCTTGAGTATATAAAACCTCAGAGCGATGTTTCCAGGTTGGTGTATGAGGTAAACCGATGGATTCAATGGCTTGAACACTGTGCCGCGTGCTGCGGCGAGCTTCATGTTGCTGTTTCTTCAAAAGAAAGTTTGGGTCCAAGTAAGCGAAAGGGTGAGAATACTATACTTTCCGGCTTGCTCGACGAATTTTTGGTGTGCGCAGAGGTTCTGAACCGGAAGAAAGGGTAATTACCTGGACATCACCTGCCATGCTGCCTTCAGCGTGTCCCTGAGTACAGTCATTGTTAATAAAATGCAAGAAAAGAGAGTCAAGAGAGTCAAGTAATACCTCTAAGGACGGTTCATCATCCTCAGGATTGGATTCAGATATGTCAGTAGTCATATTCCTAACGTTTTTCGTAACGGCCTTGGTTTTCTAGCGAGGCACCTTTGTCGGTTTATCCTGGATTTTCCTTTTCCAGAATGGGTCATTACCATGTTGAAGATTATGAAGTCATTCAAGAAGAGTACTAAAGATGGATTGAAATAGAGCAGACAAAATAAAGTAAGATTTCCCGATGGCGGTTTGTTGAGCTCGCAGAAGGGAGCCAGTCTGGTTTGACTGCAGGCCTCTACCGGTTCATTCAACAGCTTCTTAACAGCCTCATTGATCTCATTCTCTGCTAGCACAGCTTCAGTATGGCGCAGAGGATCTTTGGGGTTTCCGGTATATTCACACATTAAACCGGAGCACCGGCTTAGTGGAAGAATGCTCCAAGAAATCCAACAACGAACGAAATTAATCCCTGTTAAGCCATTTGCGGTGAAGGCTCTGAGCTTTCAAAGTGAGGGGCATATTTGGCTCGTTCTTGAGCACTTAGCCATTATGGAAAGGGATGGTTTTGAGAGAGCCGGTAGGAACGATAACCCCGTAGAGGATTCTCATCTTCCGGAGAAGTATCTAGATAGTAAAACCAAGTTTGATTCCACTCTTTAGGATTGCTATGGTGATTGGCGTGAGGAAAACTAACGTCTTTTCTCTTCTGAATAGACATTCCACCGAGTTCAGTGTTTGGACCGTCAGAAAACT
Source organism: Secale cereale (assembly GCA_902687465.1). Lineage (NCBI taxonomy): Eukaryota > Viridiplantae > Streptophyta > Magnoliopsida > Poales > Poaceae > Secale > Secale cereale. The sequence goes on along the minus strand of LR738715.1, from coordinate 743,343,975 downwards.
CTGTGCGATGGTTTAAATGGAAGAAATCCCGGAATAATTCAACTGACGGTTCTTCTTGCAGATAAGCTTTGCAAAAAACTTGGAAGTTGCAGATGTTGGACAAAGAATTGGGCCCAATATCTTGAGGATGGAGTTGAAAGTCAGCTAGCACATCACGGAAAAACTTTGACCCGGGAGGACTGAATCCCCGGTCTAAATGTTCAAGGAATACAATGACTTCTCCCTCTTTGGGCTCTGGAGGACACTCCGGTCCAGGGACTCTCCAGTGAAGGACATTTTTTGGGCCTAAAGCGCCAATCTCAGCCCGGTTCTGCAGCTCTTGCTCAGTAATCCGGGACTGGACCCAGTTGCAGGAGGTAAACTGCTTGGCTTGTTTTTTCCATTGCGGGGAGAAGCTGAAAATATAGGGAAGGGCCGGTTTATGATCTAAGCAAGCTTAAACCGGCAATATTTCAATGGTATCTACAAACGGCGGTTTAAGCAGGAGCCTAATGGTGTCTACCGGTTTATAGTCTTTTCTGAAAAGCTAAACGCCAATGAGAGTGCAAAAGATGCAAATATGAAGTTATGGAAAAACAAGTTTCGCAAAAATTAGTGATGAAGTTACGGATCTACAACATGTTAGAAATTCGGAAATATTCATAGACTATATTCAACGGATACAGCAATGGCTTCAACAAACACAAATCAAAACTAATACTTTGGGGAAGAAAAGGTACCCTAAGGAAAGCGGAGTTACTACTACGGCTATGGAGAAGGAGGATCAGATCTATACTAGTTGTTGGGAGATCAATGAAAAAACTACGAAGAACTACGACGAATAGCACCCTAGCTATGAACTTGTAGATGAAAACCCTAATGAGATCTATATACGGGATAAGGAAAGGACTTACTGGAGCCGAGAAGTGCGGAGGCGCGCCGGCGATTCTCTGATCCGACCAGGTTGATGCAGCGGCCAAGCTTGACGAAGAGGCAAAGGTCGACGGTGGCGGCAGAGCTTGAGCACGAGCGGGCATGAGGAAGAAGAAGAGGTGAAGGAGAAAGGGGGAAAATAGATGCCGCTCTGCCCTATTTATAAGCCGAAAAATGAAACGGCGGGCGCGGGAATCAAGGAGCCAGAAAAGTGGATATGGGATGATATTGTTGCTTCGATCTTCGGAGCTTTTAATGAGTAAAAAATAAAACAGGTACAAGTATTAAATGGGCAGATGACGTCACGATGGTTTAAGGAGATCCAGGAAGATGACTTCATGGCTATTTATGAAGCATTTAAAGCTACGAAAGGTGAAATCTTTACAAGACGTTGAAGATTGACATGAACAGGTTCAAATCAATCTGGGGCCTAATGTCAGGGATATTACTACTGGGTATAAACCACCCAGGAGGGGCTGGTTTATGCCTATCAAGATTATTTCTACTGAAGCCCAGCGGAACATGGAGCATGACGCTTTATTCCAGAAGACTTAAGGCCCAAGAGGTGTTAGGGCCCATAATTTGTAAACCGCCATACGGCGTGTAACTTGTGTCGTAAGATAGGAAAGATAGAGACCGAGCCGGGCACGTTTATGAGCCGGCCTCGGGACTCTGTATATAAAGGGACGACCCGGCGATGGTTCAAGGCAAAGAGAGGACAACAACTCCAGACACAGGCAAAGCGTATTCGCTCCCTGGTCATCGAAACCCTAGCAATACCAACCCAAACTAGAAGTAGGCTTTTACCATCATCGAAGGGGCTGAACTAGTATAAATCCTTGCGTCCTTGTCCGCTTTAACCCCTTTAAGCTAACCCGTAGTGATGGCTCCACGACTAAGTCCTTTTGCAAGGACATCTGCCGTGACAAAACCACGACACTACCTGTGTGAGTATCGTGATGGTCTCTTTTCGAAGGGGTTTTGGAAAGTGAACACGATGGGGTTATGCCTGAACGTGAGTAGCTAGGATCACTTATTGATCATCTTTGGCGACCGTTGGCACATATTCTCATCTTGCTCTGACTTTGTAAGCTAGTTGCTCAGTGCTTGCTGCAAACACTTTATTACCTCTCCACACCTATTAGGCTTTGTTAGTTTTGATACCCAGGAATGGGATTGCTGAGTCCTTGTGAATCACAGATTACAACACACACCAGATGCAGGTACAGCCGAGAACGATGCAGGAGATGGATCAGAACTTCACTGGGAGTTCGATGAAGAGCATGGTCATTTCTATGTAACGTATCCCGACGATCAGTAGTGGTTCCTACTAGGGGCGATCAGTACTTGTGGTTGTGGTATCTTTTCTCGTTTGTATTTCGTCCGTAGTCGGACCCTGTGTTATTTGGATGAATGTATGTTATTGTATACATTGTGTGACGTGGCGTGTGTAAGCCAACTATTTTACTCTTTCATCCCTATTCTTTACATGAGTTGTGCAAAGATACCACGCTTGCGATCATTCCAAAATGCGCTTATGTCTCTAACTCGTGCATCGACACGTAGGAGATATAGTCGCATCCTAGGTATTACACTTCAAGTGTGAAGCCCTTGAAAACTGTACCTCATGAATCAAGTGTGCAGTCGGAGGATTACTCTCGCATCTCACAGAGGTCCAAGCAGCTCGTGAAGCCATCTGGACAAGGGCTCACTCCAGGCAGCATTCTGTGCAATGATGATGACATAATAGATCTGTCCAGTGATGAAGATCTTGCTGATGATGCCCTTGAGATGCTAATCAAGAGCAAGCAACATGACGAAATCTTCAATGATTTGCCTCTCTTTGACGCTGATATGATAAATAACTTCATTGATGAGTGGTTTGAGGATACATCTCTTTCCCTTGATGATCTCTAGCTTCCCATTGATATCAGTGTGACCTTTCAAGGATATATTGCTCACGAACTGACTGTTGCACAGAAGCTTATTGAGCAGAAGAGCAAGATTGATCATGCAAAGGCTCTGTTCAAGAAGCATATGGCAAACCTCAGTGCTCAAGAAATTCAAAACTTCAAGACTATGATGCCAGATCTCAAGGCTGAATATGCCAAGCGCCATGATGTTGCAAGAGGCTCCAGGGAATGTCTCAAGCGCTATGCTGAGAAATGTGTCCAAGCCCACAATGAAGCCATAAAGAGGAAAGCTCTTGGTTGTCCAGGCATTGACCCCAAGCTGGCCGCCAAGAAGCTAAAGAAGAAGAAGAAGAAGAAGCTTGCTGCTGAAGACACTGAAGCTCCAAGGAAGGAGAGACCAAGCATTGTCTTCCCTGCCAGTATGACTGGCTCGAAGCCAAAGGTCCCATCAGTAGATTCTGAACAAAAGAAGACCAGGCAGGCTGAAGCTGAAGCTAAAAAACGAAAGCATCTTGATGCTCCTGATGATGCTCCTTTCAAGAAGAAGCAGAAGATAAAAGCTTCAAAGGCTTCACATAAGCCTCGCGCCTCCTCCCGAGAACCTCTGTTTGTTGAACCTATCTCAGTTGCCCTGCCTGCCTCCTCCAACCGTGAGCGTCGTCTTGTTGTGCATGAGCCTGCTACCACAGAGGCTCATCAGTCTGAAGAGATTCTAGCTGCTAACTCTCCCGGAGCTGAAGACATTGGTCACGATGACAATGTTAATGACAATGAAGTCCTTCCTCAACTCATTATCATTGGCGGTCCCACGACGCCAATTGCTCAAAAGGAATTTTGGGAAGACCAACACCCAAACACCCCCTACATGAAGTCATTCCTCGCACTCCGCCATCTCTTGTAACCACTCCGATGCTTGAGACTCCAAAAGAAACACCTGAAGAAGACATGGAGCATACCAATGCTTCACCAATGTCGTCGCCAAAGTTTCGAAGGCTTCGCAAAGGTCTCAGGCCTCAGGTCTCCATGTTAAGCATTCCTAAAGACGATGTGCAAAACTCAAGCTCAGTAGCACGTCAAGTGTTTCCTGATGTTATTCCTTCAGCGTTTGCTCCAGAATCTGAAGCCAAAGCGGCTGAAGATATTCTAGTTGCATCAGCCGATGAAGAAAAAGAAGAAATACATGAAGTCACTCCCCCTCTGCAAGAAACTGTTGTGCAAAGAAGTAGTGCCTATAGTGCATGAACTCCCTCTCCAAGAAACTGTTGTTCATGAGTCTCATCTCCACGAAGCCACTGATGGTGAAGCAAATGTGGCTGCCACTCCAACTACTGACGCCAATGACGTTGTCATGGCAGAAGACAATGTGCAGCATGAAGTGATTGTTTCTCCCTTGTCCCTCACACCATGGCCCAAGCCTACAATCGTGACAGAGAGCTTGTCACTGTAAGGTGGCCAACACTGATGCCTCCTACTGCTCCAGGCCCACAATATGAATATCATGTGGAGCGGAGGCCTCAGACACAGAAGCCAAAGCCTAGATTGCCTAGGCTTCCAAGCACTGTGATGACACAAGGCTCCTTCAGTGTGCATAGCTTCAGAGAGAACAACACTTTCTTTGACTCTGACAAGAACCCATACAAAAAGGCAAGGATCTCTTCTGATACGTTTTGGAGCTTTCAGCAATGAAGCTACTACTCTTGCATTCTGTACAATCAAGACCGGATCTTTCCACACCAACGCCTTGATTGTGATGCCATTGCTCGACTGCCATGCCTTGAAGAAGCGCTTGACTACTACAGAGATGTTGGATTGCTTCCATTTGTCACTGCCAAAGAACATTGGAACGAAGAGCCTCTCCTGGAATTATATGCCACTCTTCACATCAGAGGCTACAACAGGGATCCGAAGACATGGGTCCTTGAGTGGATGACAGGTGATATTCATCATGAAGCCAACGCTCAGACTTTTCTTGAGCTTACTTCCCTGCCCACTCCTGGTGAGATTTACGAGCCAGGTTGTTCACTTTATCAAAAGGAACTAGAGAGCATCTTCAAAAAGCCGAGCCCAACATGAGTGAAATGCTTAGTATGATGAAGCCATTGCCCCTGGAAGCTGATTATCCAAAGGAATTCTTCATCAAGGACCTCGAGTATCTACCTCGCACTATCTACCATATTCTGAGGCGTACTCTCTGGCCAATTAAGGGACACTTTTTTGAAGCCAAACTGGAAGGCACCATGAAGACTTTGGTATTTTACATTCCCAATGGCATCAGATTCGATACACATCACTTCTTCATTCGTCAACTAGCTGTGTCTGGTATTGATCTGTTGGGTCTCAAGTTTTATGCTCCATGGATAATGCGGCTCATTAACTTTCACTCGACTATCAACTATCAAGCCTCTACACGCAACCATGTTGTCTTTTTGCCTGAGGTTGATATGTCTTATGAAGCCATCTATCCTGAGCCTGCCAAGCAACCACTTCAATTGCTCAATGATAATCATCAAAGCTTCATGCAGCATGTTGAAGGTATCCACGTGCCCAAGGAAAATGTCTCTGCTTATCCTCTGGCTGGAAATATGTGCCTACCGCATCGTGCCAACACTGATGCCATCGGTAGCACAATTGCTCAAAGGCCTAAGAAGCCTCCCCGTATCCTCAATGATTGAGAGCTTCTAGTTTGACTTCACCAGAAGCAGGATAAGCACCATGATTGGTTGAAGCGGCAGATGCAAAGTCTTCTCACTGACATGAATCGCATTCGCAGCTTGGCTACTAAGAACTCCTTCGTTGCTCATGAAGCCTGTCGGCGGTCCTGGAATAGTGTCACATTGCTCTGCTCTGAAGATGATCTTCAAGCTGCTTCATCGAGCGCTTCAAGTTTGACTCCAGGGCTCCACAGTTTGCGACTTGGCTTCCGACTCCCTCAATTGAAGATTTTAAGTACTCATCTTTGGCTGCAACTGTTGTTGCTTGGGTCATCGATGACGAAGACGACACCACTTCTCCAGCAATCTCTTCAATGCATCACGACACTGCGCCAGGCCCTTCTGCACCGCCCAACTCCAACGTCGACCCGGCTGCACCAGCTTCTGCACCGCCTGAGAACTCTATGTCTTCAAACCTTTTTGGTCCGTACTGAAAAAAGGGGAGAAGCATATGAGTTGATAGTCTTCAAGCGGGTCCATATATGGGTCGGGTGCCTTTTTTTTTGCTAAGTACTTACAACTCTCGTTTTGAAACATTTCGCTCTTGAGTTGTAACACTTAAACTTGATGATCGTCTGCTACATTTGTTGTTGTTTCTTCTGCTTGGTTAAATATCTATCCTACGCATGAAGTCATTCAACAGACGCCCATTTTTCATTATGCATATCATTATCTTCACTACATCTGTGTATGCATGATGGATTGTCTTCATAAGATTGAGGGAGATCTCCACAAAGAAAAACTTGTCATGTGCCTTTGCATTCAAAAGCAAATTTCCTATATGCACATCTTCAGGGGAGCCCTCTCAATCTCATGAAGTCAATAACCGTGTTATCTATAGTTTCACATATTTTATCCCCATTGAAAACTTCAACCTGTTTGTCATCAATCACCAAAAAGGGGGAGATTGTAAGTGCATCTAGTGCCCCCTAGTTGGTTTTGGAGTATTGACGACAAATGTGGTTGAGGTACTAACATGTTTGTGAGAATTGCAGGATAACACAGGTAATAGTCTCTCACTGATTCGGTTTACCTTCCAGAGTTGATCCCCTAAAAATGTGTGAAGACATTGAAGACAGTGGTGGCTCGTGAAGACATTCATGTGAAGATAATGACCTATGAAGACATTCAATGAAGACTATGGAATGCGAAGACATAGTTTCTTTCATTGTTCTTTTTCTTCTTTCTTGAGTCATAGGAACCACCGCACTGTTAAGTGGGGTCCAAGTGAAACATAGTCAGTTGACTAATGTGATGCTCAACCAGAATCCTATGTCTTCGAGTGAAGACAATGAGAGCAATTCTTATCCAGAGTTGGATAAGTCAGCTTTGCTTGGAGCTCCATCTAAGTTGTCGCGTGTGTTCAAAATCCGACCGTTGGACACGTGTCAGTTCCTTAGTGACCAAGGGTCATTTCGGACATATCATGTCGGGTTGCCTCCTCGCTATAAATAGCCCACCCCTACACCATAAATTGGTGGCTTCTCAGAGTAAGTGCACGCCTTTTGTCGTTTGAGAGCATCCCACCTCCGAAGCCTTTGAGAGAAAAGATCCTTGCGAGGACAAAGCCCAAAACATCTAGAGCCAAAGAGTGTTAGGCATCACTGAAGTCTTTCTGTCTGTGTGATCTGAAGACTTATTACACTTGAGGACTGTGGATCCTCCAGCTGGTTAGGCGTCGTGTTCTGAGAATCCAAGAGTCATTGTGGATCGCCGGTGAACAAAGTATGTGAAGGTTAGGAAGTCTACCTTGAAGACTTACCAGAGTGATTGGGTGAGGACTTGGTGTGCTTAGCTCAAGGGGAATGAGGTGAAGACACGGTCTTCACAGTTCAATCGCAGCCTCCCTAACCAGACGTACAATTGTCACAGCAACTGGAACTGGTCTACCAAATTCCCTTCGTCTCCCAGCTACTGTTTCTATCTTCCAACTCATTTACATTCCAGTTTGTCTTCGCGAAGTCATTGCTTGTTTGTCTGATCTATTTGACTTCATTGTGTTAAGATTGTTCCCTGTTAAGCATCATTTTGTCTTCCATCTTGATCCATGTTATCTAGCTATCAATAGTCTTCGTATTCTCACTATGTGCTTACTTGACTATTGTGTGTCTAGAGTTGTTTATCTTCCGCTGCTTATCATATATGTTCTTTTCATCTGTCTATCTTCAAAAGATATCGTGTTTTGAAGACTTCCGTAAAAATCGCCTATTCACCCCCTCTAGTCGATAACTTGCACTTTCACTTAGCGGTTGTACCGTTCCTGCAGTTTTCTGCACATAACAGGCAGATTCGTGGGGTCCTATAAAAGGGGGTCTTCTTCCCCCAATGGACCCCATCCTTTGAGCTAGTGTTCTTCCCCCATTGTTGACCTTCTTCAAGCTTGCTATCTATCAATCCCTCCATGGATTCTTGCTAGTTTTGGGAGGAAAAGAGAGAGGAGATCTAGATCCCCATCTCGACCAATCACTTTCTCCTCTATGTGAGGGGAACCCTTTGGATCTAGATCTTGGAGTTCTTCGTGCTCTCTTCTTCGTTCTTCCTCTCATTTTCCTCCCTAGCATTAGTTGTTTTGGTGGGATTTGGGAGAGCAGGACTTGGGCATTCCGTGTGCCCTTGCCATTGCATTTGGTGCATTAGTTTGAGTTCTCCACGGTGATACATGGAAGTTACAAGTTGAGAAGCTTATTATTCTTGGGTGCTTGGTACCCTTGAGCCTGTTCCTCTTAGTGCTTGGGCACCCTAGACAGTAAAGTTCGCCTTAGAGCCATATTCCATTGTGGTGAAGCTTTGTGGTGTCATTGGGAGCCTCCAATTAAGTTGTGGAGATAGCCCCAACCTTGGTGGTGTTCGGCGCTCAATCGTTGTGGTGTAAAGCTCGGGCAAGCGTCGGGGTCTCCAATTAGGTTGTGCGGATGGCCTCGAGCAATTTGTACATGTTCGGTGACCGCCCTCAAGGGTCCCTTAGTGGAATCACGACATCTTGCATTGTGCGATGGCGCCAGGAGATTACGGTGGCCCTAATGCCTTCTTGGGGAGCATTGTGCCTCCACACCGCTCCAAATGGAGATTAGCATCTGCAAGAGTGTGAACTTCGAGATACATCGTCGTCTCCGCATGCCTCGGTTATCTCTTACCCGAGCCCTTTACTTATGCACTTTAATTTGTGATAGCCATAGTGTTTCTTGTCATATATCTTGCTATCACCAAGTAGTTTATCTTGGTTAGCATAAATTTTCGGTGCACATAGGTGAGCCTAGTTGTTGTAGGTTTTGTGCTTGACAAATTAACCGCTAGGTTTATTCCGCATTTGTTCAAGCCTAAACCGTAATTATTTTAAAGCGCCTATTCACCCCCCTCTAGGCGACATCCTCGATCTTTCACCTGGGCCAACACCGCCTTGAGGAGGGGCATGGAGAGCACAACCATGTCTACTCCGGAGATGCCCAAAGCTACTATGATACACCACCTCAGCGTGTTCACCACAATCAGCGAGGTGCTACTTGGGCACCATCGTCTCCACCACGAGATGGGCTTGATGCACGGGGTCGACACGACGACTCCCCATACAGCAGGACCACCATGGAGAGCATTGGAGCGACTACTCCGATGATGCTCGAAACTACTACGAGCCTCGACCACGACGTGCTCATCATGATCATCGCGGAGAAGGCAAAGAAGGCTTTGCCATGGGAGGAAGAGGTCATGGGCGTGCTCATCGTGACCATGAAGATGATGGTATTGGTAAATTCAAACTTACCACCATCATTCAATGGGAAAACCGAGCCCGATGATTATTTGGAGTGGGAGATGCGTGTGGATCAGATTTTTGATAGCCACCGCTATACGGAGGAGAGGAAGGTACGATATGCATCCATTGAGTTTACTGGGTATGCTTTGATTTTGTGGAACCAATTGTGTCGTGCTGGAGGTCGTCCGGAGACATGGGTGCAAATGAAAAAAATATCGGAGGCGGTTTGTTCTCACGAGAATCTTGTACAATGGACTCCAACTTTTGTGCCACGGTAATTCTATTGTTGATGAGTACTATAAAGAGATGGAGATTTTGATGATTAGGACAGCGGTACATGAGCCAGAGGAGGCCACAATGTCAAGATTCTTTCATGGGCTGAATGAAGATGTGCAAGAAAAGATAGAGATGGTTGCATATCAAGATTTGCAAGAACTTGTTCATCAAGCTATTCATGTAGAGCAGCAGTTGAAGCGTCGCCAAAATCGTAGCCAAACCTACACCTCAAGCACTTGGAGAGGTTCAGTTCAGCGAGAAGTAGATGGAAGCATTGTTGCAGATTTTCGCTCACACAACAAGATGACTACAAAATAAGCTAATGCATCAAAGGTTGAATCTTCCGATAGTCCTGCCACTTGCATTAGTAATATTCAGTGCCGTACATGCAAGGGTAGAGGTCACTTCAAGAACTATTCTCCTAATTCGAAGAAGGTGCTGCTCACAAATGATGGATATGTCATTGATGACTCAGGTGACAAATCTGAATCTGAGAAGAAAGATGCAAAATATTGTACTTTTGAGACCGGAGCACTTCTGAGCTCCGATGGAGGAGATGGTGTTAATCTCATGGTTCGCAAAGTAACTCATGATGATGCTCCTATTGTTGAGAAGGGCCAGCGACAAAATGTGTTTCAATCCATTTGGAAGATCAAGGGCAAAAACTACAAGGTGGTTATCGATAGAGGTAGCTACAATAACAACATTAGTAGTGATCTTGTGCATGCTCTTGGGATGTCAACATGGAGGCAGCCGTAGCCATATTATGTGAAGTGGTTGAATGGTGTTGGTAAGCTGAAGAATACACATCGTGCTAGGGTGCAATTTTTAGTGGGAAGTTATGTGGACAAAGTGGTATGTGATGTGGTGCCAATGCAGTTTGAACATGATGCTACTCACCATGGGAGGTCTAACAAGTATTCTTTCATGCATCAAGGACTCAACCATGTATTGGAACCTATGGTGGATCAAGCACTCAAGGTTGAGCAATTCCCACAAGTTAAGAAGCCCAAGAAGAATACCTCAAAACGAAGGACGATTTTGTTTGAAGGAAGGGAGGATCATGTGGACCAGAAATGACGAGGAAAGGCAGAAGAGCTTGAGAAAAGCCATGTGCCAAAATACACTTATACCGTTGCATACTTCGTGAATATGATAGCAATGAAGCACCCACTACCCGAGGTAACAAACGATGAGGCATATAATGCCTTTGTTGATCACGTTGCAGCCAAGGTACATGAGTTAGATGATGAAAGAAATAAGTTATAGAATAAGTTACCAACTAAGCAAGAAGATCCTTTTGAGCCTACTATAGATATTGAGATTGGTTTGAATAAATTCAGTGCTTTACGTGATCTAGATGCTAGTGTTTCCACTATCCCTAATTCTGTTTATGATGCTCTCAATCTAGGTCATTGTGCTATTACTGAGATTATATTGAATGTGGCTAATTCCACTTTTACTCAAGCAGTAGGAACTAAGCATAATGTCCCTATGCTACTACTGCGAGTTTTGAGTTTGCTTAACATCTTTATGACACATGTTACACATTTTCAAATACATGATATAATTTAAAACTTCATATTTTGAACATTTTTTTGAATACATGGTAACATTTTCAAATACGTGTTGTACTTTCTTAATTGTGATAAACATTTTCCTAAGAACATGAACATTATTAAAATTGTATAAACATGTTTTAAAAAATTTATGACATTTTATGGAAACACATGAATATTTGTACAAAATGTCACATACATTTTAATGGAAATAAACCTTTTTTAACCTACAAGAACATTTGTGTACTTGTATAACCATTTTTTAAATGTCACAAACACTTTTTTTAATCACAGGGATCTTTCTTTAAAATGTCATGTACCTTTTCTGAATACAATTAAAAAAATGCGCAAATATTTTTTCCATTTTATACATTTTTGTGTGAAAATATAACAACAATTATTCAAGCTGGTGAGTCATTAACACTTTTTGAAATGTAAGTTACAGTTTTTTGAATGTACGAAACATTTGTTTATGAATTACATAATTTTTTACATTTTAAAACTAATTTTTAAAATGTCACTTACATTTTTTTTAACATGTGACATTTTTAAATGTCATACACTTTTTCCGTACACATGATGAACAATTTTCTATACGTGTTTGACTTTTTAAAATGCATGATTAACACTTTTCAAAAAAATGTTTTTTGTAATATATTTAGAATATTAGAAAATATAAACAAAAAAAGGAAAATACGACACCATAAGAAAATAGGTACACTGTTTGGATCTGATACAAAGTTACACAAGGTTTACTTTATTTCTAATATAGGAACTTGAAAATGCATGAAGGGAACATCACACATTTTTTTTGAGGAATAACATCACGTATTCATGAACCTTATAGGATCTAAAAAGTTCAGTACTAATGGGCCGGTGGAAACCACAGGAAGAAATAAAAGCATTGTGTGAGTGGATGGAATTTTCCTACAAAACAGTGTGCAAAGTAATCTCATCATGACCTACCGTAACACGAATCAAGAATCCACATTGGCAACCTCTCTTGTTGTCGGTCGAAGTGATGATGATAGACATCCACGCATACCCATGAATGGGCTACCACTTATGACCACGTGTGGGAGTGTCCGAAGTTAAACCACCACATGCATGTGGCCCAAACATACACAATGGACAACTTTGATGTGGCACTTGTTAATTTGGATCCGGAAAGTCCCCACACGGAGCAAGAGTTCACGGCGTGTACGTAGTATATATATGCCCCGCCCCCACTTCGGGCCCATGAGAAGGACTATTAATTCAAGCATGTATACACGTCCGCTCAAATTAAACTTTGGTCTGGAATCTCACCATGACCTACCGCAAAACGAACCAAGAAGAATCCACCTTGGTAAGCTATCTCATTGTCGGTCGAAGTGATGGATGTCCATGCGGGCCCATGTATGGGCTTGCCACTGATAACCATGCGAAGGAGAGTGTCCGAAGACAACCACCGCGCATGTGTCCCAAACATATGTATGGAGGTGTTGTCTAATGTTTGAATACCCAATGCACAATGTTGACGTGGCACCTACCTCGAAAACCATAAAGTTCCCACGCGGAGCAAGGTCCAGGACGCGTTGTGTGCTGCTCCCCCATCTACGTCAATCTAGTGGGAGGGATTCATGCATACACATGCGCTCAAACTAAATTATATAATATATGTAATATTCTCAGCATGACCTACCGTAAGACAAACAAAAAATTATTCCCCTCCTAGGTCAAATTAACCCCTCTTACTGTTGATCAAAGTGATAGATCAAGCGGGCCCGCAGGTGGAAGCAGTGCCGATAACCACTAGAGTGAGTGCTAGAGGACGACCACCGCTTGCATGTGGGCCAAACATTTGTATGGAGGTTACGATGTTTGAATATGTACCCAATGCACAAATTTGATGTGTCACCTGCCACTGTAACCGTAAAGTTCTCACACGGAGCGTGAGGTTCACGACGTGTAGCATATGTTGCCCCCCGCACAATTCAACGCATACTATATATAATCCTATGTATTGTAACACAAACACCCCAAAACGAATCCTCCTTCGTCAAATTAACCTCTCTCGTAGTAGGTCAAGGTGATGGGATGGAATTGTCGCCGATAACCGCGTGAGTGAGTGTCCTTAGACAACCACCTTCTACATGTGTCCCAAAGAGGTGTTGTGTGATGTTTGAATATACTCAGTGCACAACTTTGATGCCTCCTTCTTTGCAAAATAGAAACGCCCCACAAGGAGGTTCACGACGCATAGTTCCCCTCTCTTCGAGTCGGTGGGAGGGATTCACATGCACGCGCGCACTAAAACTTTGTTCTGGAATCTCACCGTATATATATATATATATATATATATATATATATATATATATATATATATATATATAGAGAGAGAGAGAGAGAGAGAGAGAGAGAAACCTGTCCAGGACACTGTCTGAGGGACTGTCCGACGACCTCCCGAAGGGTTGTCCGAGGGACCGTCTGAGGAGCAAACGAGGGAAAATATCCTCACGGTTGGGAGGTTGTAACTCCTAGTTGCGGGGATTTGCACCGGAGATCTTCATCTACTCTACTTCCGCTACGCTACAAGTCGGTAATGATCGGATCAAAACCTTGTATGCATCCTCGTAGTGGTCCTGGGCATGTTCGTAGTGCAGAATTTTTTGTTTTCTGTAGCATTACCCTACAACACTTGTCTGGGATCGAATGAAGGAAGCTATAAGAAATTGTCCTAACCATGGAATTGAAGAATGGTTAATCCTTCATTTGTTTTATAATGCTATAAATCCTATGTTAAAAACTATGCTTGATACAGGTACATGAGGAACTATTATGGGTAACCCCATAGATGATGTCAAGAAGCTACTTGATGATATACAAGAGAACCATGCCCAATGGCATGTTGAAAGAACTACCACCAAAAGAGTCAATGCAGTTGAAGAAAAGAGTACAAAGTTGACTGATAAACTTGATGAACTCATTTCTTTCATAAAATGTAAAGATGAGGTAAACGTGAATGGCATCAGTGATGAAGAAGTGAATGATGTTAATTTGATTACTCACAATAGCTATATTCCCAACTGGAGAAATAATGGGTATGCTCCTAGACTAACTTATCCTAATAATAGTGGAGCACCCAACAATTTCAATGGAGCTAGAATAGCAATATAAATACTCTTGAAGATACTCTACATTTTTTTATTGCTAGCCAAAATGAGCACAATGACACCTTTAAAAATATCCTGAACAATCATGATAACTTACTTGGTCAGTTGACCGGCAAGATTGTTGGACTAACAAATGATGTGTAGATTCTTGATGGAAGAACTAAGAATATTGAAGCACAAATGACTAAAATGGCAGAGAGCCAAACTTTAATCCTAGAAAACTTTGTAGGTAAACCAAAACTTAACTCGATTGAAGATGTCAAGATGATGAGAAATGACCAAGGAAAGCCAGAAGAGCTTGATAAAAGCCATGTACCAAAATACACTTATGCGGTTGCAAACTTCGTGGTGATAGCAATGAAGCGCCCACTACCCGAGGTAACAAATGATGAGGCATATAATGTCTTTGTTGATCACGTTGCAGCCATGAAAAAAAATAAGTTATACGGTAAGTTGCCAGCTAAGCAAGAAGATCCTTTTGAGCCTACTACAAATATTAAGATTGGTTTGAATAAATTATGTGCTTTATGTGATCTAGATGTTAGTGTTTCCACTATCCCTAAGTCTATTTATGATAGTTTCAATCTAGGTCATTATGCTATTACTGAGATTATATTGAATATGGCTAATTCTACTTTTGCTCAAGCAGTAGGAATTAAGCATAATGTCCTTATGCTACTACTAGGAGTTTTGAGTTTACTTAACATCTTTATCACACATGTTGGACATTTTCAAATAGATGATATAATTTAAAAACTTCATATTTTGAATACATGGTAACATTTTCAAATACGTGTTGTACTTTCTTAACTGCGATAAACATTTTCCTAACAACACGAACATTATTAAAATTGTATAAAAAAGCTTTAAAAAATTATGACATTATTTGGAAACACATGAATATTTCTACAAAGTGTCACATACATTTTTAATGGAAATAAACCTTTTTTAACCTACAAGAACATTTGTGTATTCGTATAAACATTTTTAAAATGTCAAAAACACTTTTTTAATCACAGGAATGTTTCTTTAAAATGTCATGTACCTTTTCTAAATACAATTAAAAAATGCGCAAATATTTTTTCCATTGTATACATTTTTTTATGAAAATGTAACAAAAATTATTCAAGCTCGTGAGTGATTAATACTTTTTGAAATGTAAGTTATAGTCTTTTGAATGTACGAAACATTTGTTTATGAATTACATAACTTTTTACATTTTCAAACTAATTTTTTAAATGTCACTTATATTTTTTGGAACATGTGACATTTTTAAATGTCATACACTTTTTCCGTACACATGATGAACAATTTTCTATATGTGTCTGACATTTTCAAATGCATGATTAACACTTTAAAAAAATGATTTAATACATTTAGAATATTAGAAAATATAAACAAAAAGAAAAAGAAAAATGACACCATAAGGAAATAGGTACATCGTTTGTATCTGACACAAAGTTGCACAAGGTTTACTTTATTTCTAGTATAGGAACTTGAAATCTCATGAAGGGAACATCACACATTTTTTTGAGGAATAACATCACGTATTCATGAACCTTATAGGATCTAAAAAGTTCACTACTAATGGGCCGGTGGAAACCACAAGAAGAAATAGAAACATTGTGTTAGTGGATGGAACTTTTCCTACAAAACAATGTCGAAAGAAATCCTTATTAATTTTTTCTATGAGTTCAAATCCTGCAATGCAAACTAAACAAATTCGACATGAAATCTTCCTAAAGATTCAAATCCTCCCGAAAAATCCTACATAAATCGATTGAATCAAAGAAGCCTAGTGTAAAGGGATCGTTCGAGAAGAATCCTAAAATAATTCTAACATATAAGTCAAAGCGAGCAAAGAAACAAATCGTAAGGATTCCAACTCGTCTTATAAGATGTAAAAACTTCAGTACCAATGAGTGTCTGAAAACTAAGGAAAATAGAAGACTTGTACCAGTGGATGAACATTTTACTCCAAATAGAGTGCAAATAAAATCTTATGCAAATTCTCTATGAATATGAATCACGTGATGGAAATCGAACAAACTACACATGTTCTAAGGACTCAATTCCTCCATAATAAATCCTGGGAAATGGGGTTGAACCAAAGGAGCGTGGCAAAAGGAATCGTGAAACCAAAGTGTTAGTTCTTTCTTTTGAAGAGAGATAGATAGATAGATAGAGAGAGAGAGAGAGAGAGAGAGAGAGAGAGAGAGTGAGTGAGAGAGAGAGAGAGAACTAGTGATGGATTTAGCAGCCTGGTGCTCCTTTGTTCGAGGAACAAAAACCCTAGACTAGATAGAACTGACAAACATATGGAATTATTAGGTCATAATGCATCACACAGGAATATATGATATGTAAAAGTCTGAAAACTGATATATGTCATAACACGATCGCTTACCGAATGGGTGTAACCAAATGCCACAGAGCACTGGAAACATGTCCGAGCATCAGCAGCTCCACCATATTGCTTATATTGTTCACAACTCTTATTATTATATTAATATAAAAGCAGTTCTTCAATTGCCCCTCTTCAGGCAGGCAATGACAAGCCGTAATCATCGCCCGCAAACTGGGGGCTCCAGACCCAGAGCACGTTGTCGGCGACACCGGACTGGTTCGCAGGATCATATGCCAGGGCGTCTCCAGCAGCCGGTTCATCAGCCATAGGAGCGTTGTTGACAACGTTCACCGGGTTTGACGGCTGAAGCGCCTAGTTCCGGGCTCCGTCTTCCTGGAGCAGTTCCTCTAGGTCAATGTCGTCTATCTAGAGCAGATCCACTCGTTCAAGGCCTTGCTGCTCCTGCCCTTGTCCTCCCATCCGGTTCTTCCAAAAAATTTCAACTTCTTCCCACTCACTGAAAGGCTCAGACGGCACATTCTCTGCAGTGGGTTGGTAGTTGTCTATACCATCAAGCAGGGCACTGCTACAACAGGCTTAACAGCAAGCAAATATAGTCATTCATAGTGGTACTATTGAAATTGCATAGAATGTAGCTTGTGCTTAAACAACAAACTGTATAATTGAACATCACTATGTGAAAAAAGAGGGGGCATATTACCTACACCAGGCTTAACAGAAAAATTATGATTGTTAAACTGGTATTGATTAAAATTGTACTGCATAGTAAATAGTTGCACATATAGAGCATCACATTGTGAATAACTGAAATAAACAGCGCATAGTGCAAACAACCAAATGTAGTAACTAAAACTGGACATATTCTCGCTATAGAAGGGACTCGACAAAACAAATCATGGGGTTGCCCCTTTGAAGAGGCACGACAAAAAAATCATGGGTTTCCTCACTTATCACATATGGTCTCCTTCCCATTGTAAGAGCACAAACTCTGGGTGTACTCCATGTTGTCGCAGATGGGCTCCTTCCCCTTGGAAGAGCATGATTGTAGGGTGCCCTTCCTGATGTCGCAGATGGGCTCTTTTCCTTTGGAAGAGATGAAGAGGGTGCCCTCCTTATGGTCGCCATCGATGAGGTCTTACTTGGCAGCTGAGGATCCCAAGCTAGCGTCACGGAACATGTCGTTCATAAATGACAAAAAGGCTCGATGGCGATGAAGGATGGAAAATTCTTGACTGCGAGCCAGAGACGATCAGTGCAAGGGCCATTGATGAGATCGATGGCGGTTGAACCCGAGGGGTTGTGGTCGGCCACGTAACCTATGACATAGCCCGCGTTAAGCAGTCTCTATCGACGACCTCAATGTCGTAGCAGGTGTCTGCAAAATACCATAATACTCTAGCCCGCTAATTGCGAGCCTGCAGTCAAGCATCGTCGTCAGCTTCCTCAGAGGCCACGTCACTAACGTCGTGCGAAGAGGCCGCGATAAACCTCTTTTGGGCAATCCGCTCCTTGAGCTCCCCGGGAAGCGTTATCGAGCTTAGGCTGCGACGCTCTGGAGTGGGGGAGGGGTGGGGATCTATGGGAAAGGGGGCATTTCACATGGGTCATATTAGAAACTCAGGGTGGTGAGGGTATGGATATCGGTGGGTAACCTACACGGGTAGAACGACATAGGTTGACGATGGAGGCGGCGCGGCGGCGGTGATAATGACCTAGCTAGGGTTTTAATCGAGGGAGGGTTCGTGTGTGTGTGAGCGGAGGCCTTGGTGTGTGTGTGTGTGTGTGTGTGTGTGTGTGTGGCAGGGGGCCAATGTGGTGTCTGAGGAAATGCCACGACTATTGAAAATTTTACTAGGCTGGAGTAAAATGCCAGGGCCACTGAAAATTTTGATCAAGGGATTGAGAAACAAACATCGCAGACGATCCACGAATAATAATCGTGTGCTCTCAAATAGAAAAACCCTCCAGGCAGGTAAATGTTTTTGAGATTGCGAGGGAAGCATGTAGGGGTGGGAGCATACTACTTCTCGTGCTTGCATTGTATTCCCCCGAAGAGCAAAGGGTGATGCAGCACAGTAGCGTAAGTATTTCCGTTAGTTTTTGAGAACCAAGGTATCAATCAAGTAGGATACCATGCGCGAGTCCCTCACACCTGCACAAACAAATAAGAACCTCGTAGCCAACGGGATAAAAGGGGTTGTCAATCCCTTCTCGGTCACATACGAGAATGAGATCTGATAGATATGATAAGATAATGTTTTTGGTATTTTCGGTATAGAGACTGAAAGTAAAGAAAGCAAAGTAAAGTAAATAGTTGATGGATGATTAATATGATAAGAATAGACCCGGGGGCCATAGGTTTCACTAGTGGGTTCTCTCATGATAGCAGAATTCTACGGTGGGTGAACAAATTACTGTCGAGCAATTGATAGAAAAGCGCATAGTTATGAGAATATCTAGGCATGATCATTGTATATAGGCATCACATCCGTGACAAGTAGACCGAAATGATTCTGCATCTACTACTATTACTCCACACACATCGACCGGTATCCAGCATGCATCTAGAGTATTAAGTTCGTAGGAACAGAGTAACGCCTTAAGCAAGATGACATGATGTAGATGGATAAACTCAAGTAATATGATATAAACCCCATCTTTTTATCCTTGATGGCAACAATATAACACGTGCCTTGCTGCCCCTGCTGTCACTGGGAAAGGACACTAGAAGATTGAATCCAAAGCCAAGCACTTCTCCCATTGCAAGAACTATAGATCTAGTAGGCCAAACCAAACCAATAATTCGAAGAGACTTGCAAGGATATTATAATCATACATAAGATTTCAGAAAAGAATCCAATATTGTTCATAGATAATCTTGATCATAAACCCACAATTCATCGGATCTCGACAAACGCACCGCAAAAGGATTACATCAAATAGATCTCCTCGAAGATCGAGGAGAACTTTGTATTGAGATCCAAAGAGAGAGGAGAAGCCATCGAGCTAATAACTATGGACCCGAAGGTCTGTGGTAAACTACTCACAACTCATCGGAGAGGCCATGGTGTTGATGTAG
This sequence comes from Secale cereale, assembly GCA_902687465.1. NCBI lineage: Eukaryota > Viridiplantae > Streptophyta > Magnoliopsida > Poales > Poaceae > Secale > Secale cereale. Next base: position 743,324,254 of record LR738715.1, on the reverse strand, counting down.
AAGCCCTCCGTGATCGATGCCCCCTCCGACGGAGCTCCGGCAAAGGCCCCAAGATGGGATCTCACGGGTACAGAAGGTTGCGGCGGTGGAATGAGGGTTTTGTTGATTTCCTCGATGTTTTAAGGGTATGAGAGTATATATAGACTAAAGAGGCACGTCAGGGGAGCCAGAGGGGGCCCACGAGGGTGGGGGCGCGCCTACCCCCTTGGGCACGCCCCTGCCCTCGTGGCCGCCTCTCTCTCTTCCAGGCGTGTACTCCAAGTCTTCTATGTTGACATCGTTCCAAAAATAACTCTCCCGAAGGTTTCATTCCATTTGGACTCCGTTTGATATTCTTTTTCTGTGAAACACTAAAATAGGCAAAAAACAACAATTTGCACTGGGCCTTGGGTTAGTAGGTTAGTCCCAAAAATAATATAAAAGTGTATAATAAAGCCCATTAAACATCCAAAATAGAATATATAATAGCATGGAACAATAAAAAATTATAGATACGTTGGAGACGTATCAAGCATCCCCAAGCTTAATTCCTGGTCGTCCTCGAGTAGGTAAATGATAAAAACAGATTTTTTGATGTGGAATGCTAACCAACATAATTCTCAATGTAATTTTCTTTATTGTGGCATGAATGTTCAGATCCGGAAGATTCAAGACAAAAGTCTATATTGACATAATAATAATAATACTTCAAGCATACTATCAAAGCAATCATGTCTTCTCAAAATAACATGGCCAAAGAAAGTTCATCCCTACAAAATCGTATAGTTTGGCTATGCTACATCTTCATCACACAAAATACTCAAATCATGCACAACCCTGGTTTCAGCCAAGCAATTGTTTCATACTTAATTTTTTTTTCAAAGTCTTTCAACTTTCACACAATACATGAGCGTGAGCCATGGATATAGCACTATATGTGCAATAGAGTGGTGGTTGTGGAGAAGACAAAAGAGGAAGATGGTTTCACATCAACTAGGCGTATCAACGAGCTATGGAGATGCCCATCAATAGATATCAATGCGAGTGAGTAGGGATTGTCATGCAACGGATGCACTAGAGCTATAAATGTATGAAAGCTCAACAAAAGAAACTAAGTGGGTGTGCATCCAACTTGCTTGCTCACGAAGACCTTGGGCATTTGAGGAAGCCCATCGTTGGAATATACAAGCCAAGTTCTATAATGAAAATTTCCCACTAGTATATGAAAGTGACCAAACAAGAGACTCTCTATCATGAAGATCATGGTGCTACTTTAAAGCATAAGTGTGGAAAAGATAGTAGCATTGTCCCTTTTTTGGGCCTTTCTTTTTGCTTTGGCCTTTTCCTTTTTTTTCTTCTTTTTCTTTTTTTTTCTTTGGGACAATGCACTAATAATGACGATCATCACACTTATATTGATTTACAACTCGATATTACAACTCGATACTAGAACAAAGTATGACTCTATATGAATGCCTCCAGCGGTGTACCGGGATGTGCAATGAATCAAGAGTGACATGTATGAAAAATTATGCATGGTGGCCTAGCCACGAATACGATGTCAAATACATGATCATGCATGGCAATATGACAATGATGAAGCGTGTCATAGTAAACGGAATGGTGGAAAGTTGCATGGCAATATATCTCAGAATGGCTATGGAAATGGCATGAGAGGTAGGTATGGTGGCTGTTTTGAGGAAGGTATATGGTGGGTGTATTGTAACGGTGAGAGTTGCGCGGTACAAGAGAGGCTAGAAATGGTGGAAGGGTGAGAGTGCGTATAATCCATGGACTCAACATTAGTCATAAAGAACTCACATACTTATTGCAAAAATCTACAAGTCATCAAAACAAAGTACTACATGCATGCTCCTAGGGGAAGGGTTGGTAGGAGTTAACCATCGCGTGATCCCGACCTCCACACAAAGAATGACACTCAATGAAATACCTCATGTTTCAAATTTGTCACACAACGGTTACCATACATGCATGCTATGGGACTTGCAAACCTCAAAACAAGTATTTCTCAAATTCACAACTACTCTACTACCAAAACTCTAATATCAGCATCCTCATATCTCAAAACAATTATCAAGTATCAAACTTCTCATAATATTAAATGCACTTCATGTGAAAGATTTTACTATACCCATCTTGGATGCATATCATATTAGGACTAGTTTTATAACCAAAGCACATTACCATGCTGTTCTAAAAGACTCTCAAAAAGATATAAGTGAAGCACGAGAGATCAATATTTTCTACAAAATAAAACCACCACCGTGCTCTAAAAGATATAAGTGAAGCACTAGAGCAAAACTATCTAGCTCAAAAGATATAAGTGAAGCACATAGAGTATTCTAATAAATTCCAATTCATTTGTATCTTTCTCAATAGGTGTGCCCGTAAATAATGATTGTGGCAAACTAAAAAGCAAGGACTCAAATCATACATGACGCTCCAAGCAAAACACATATCATGTGGTGAATAAAAATATAATCTCAAGTAAAGTTACCGATAGATGAAGACGAAAGAGGGGATGCCTTCCTGGGGCATCCCCAAGCTTAGGCTTTTGGTTGTCCTTGAATTTTACCTTGGGGTGTCTTGGGCATCCCCAATCTTAGGCTCTTGACGCTCTTTGTTCCATAGTCCATCAAATCCTTACCCAAAACTTGAAAACTTCACAACACAAAACTTAGCCAAAAATCTCGTGAGCTCCGTTAGTATAAGAAAACAAACCACCACTCAAAGGTACTGTAATGAACTCATTCTTTGTTTATATTGGTGTTAAACCTACTGTATTCCAACTTCTCTATGATTCATACCCCCTGATACTACTCATAGGTTCATCAAAATAAGCAAACAAGACACGAAAAACAGAATCTGTCAAAAACATAACAGTCTGTTGCAATCTGTAACTTTCGAATACTTCTGTAACTCTAAAACAAATTGAAATAAATTGGTGGACGTGAGGAATTTGTCTATTAATCATCTGCAAAAAGAATCAACTAAAAAACACTCTCCAGAAAAAAAAAGGTAGCTAATCTCGTCAGCGCTAAAGTTTCTGTTTTTTACAGCATGATCGCATAAACTTCACACAAGTCTTACCAAAGGTTCTACTTGGCACAAACACTAATTAAAACACAAAACCACATCTAAATAGAAGCTAGATGCAATATTTATTCCTAAACAGAAGCAAAAACAAAGAAAATAAAATTGAGTTGCCTCCCAACAAGCGCTATCGTTTAGCGCCCCTAGCTAGACATTTGATAATTCAATGATGCTCACATGAAAGACAAGACTTGAAGCACAAAAAAGAGCATCATGTAGCATGTGAAAATTACATCTAAGTCTAACATGCTTCCTACGCATAGGCATTTTATAGGAAAACAAATCAAGACAAGCAATATCTAGCATATGCAAGGAAGAAAAAGAAAACAAGATCAACCTCAACATGAAGAGAGGTAATTTAGTAACATGAAGACTTCTACGACCATATTTTCCTCTCTCATAATAATTGCATGTAGGATCATAAGCAAACTCAACAATATATCTATCACAAAACATATTCTCAACACGATCCACATGCATACAAAGTTGACACTCTTCCAAAATAGTGGCATCAATATTAACTAAAGTCATGACCTCTCCAAACCCACTTTTATAAAAAAATCCATAAGATTGAAAATTCTCCAAATATGTGGGATCTAAAGTTGATAATCTTCCAAACCCACATTCAATATTATTGCAAACATTATTATCAACCTCATATTTATCATGGGGCTTAAATAAATTTTCAAGATCGTAAGAAGCATCACCCCAATCATGATCATTGCAACAAGTAGTGGGCATAGCAAAATAAGCATCCCCAAGCTTAGGGTTTTGCATATCATTAGCACAACTGAAATTAATAGAATTTATAATAACATCATTGCAAGCATGCTTTTCTTTCAAGGAGCTATCGTGAATCACTTTATAATCTTCTTCTTTCAACACTTCATCACAATTTTCGGACTCACGAATTTCAAGCAAAATCTCATAAAGATAATCTAGTGCACGCAACTCACTAGCAATTGGTTCATCATAATTGGATCTCTTAAAAAGATTAGCAAATGGATGGGGATCCATAATTTAGCAAGCAAAGATGCAAGCTAATAGAGGGCACATGGCAACAGAAGCAAACAGAAAGGCGAACGGAAAAAAGGCAAAGGTGAAGTGGGGGAGAAGAAAACGAGAGGCAAATGGCAAATAATGTAATGCGAGGGATAAGAGTTTGTGATTGGTACTTGGTATATTACTTTTGCGTAGATCTCCCCGGCAACGGCGCCATAAATTCTTCTTGCTACTTCTCGAGCTTGCGTTGTATTCCCTCGAAGAGGAAAGGGTGATGCGGCATAGTAGCGTAAGTAATTCCTTAGTTTTTGAGAACCAAGGTATCAATCCAGTACGAGACCACGTGCGAGTCCCTCGCACCTGCACAAACAAATAAGAACCACGCAGCCAACGCGATAAAAGGGGTTATCAATCCCTTCTCGGTCACTTACGAGAGTGAGATCTGATAGATATGATAAGATAATGTTTTTGGTATTTTTGGTATAGAGACTGAAAGTAAAGAAAGCAAAGTAAGTAAATAGTTGATGGACAATTAATATGATGAGAATAGACCCGGGGGCCATAGGTTTCACTGGTGGCTTCTCTCATTATAGCAGAATTCTACGGTGGGTGAACAAAATACTGTCGAGCAATTGATAGAAAAGCGCATAGTTATGAGAATATATAGGCATGATCATTGTATATAGGCATCATGTCCGTGACAAGTAGACCGAAATGATTCTGCATTTACTACTATTACTCCACACATCGACCACTATCCAGCATACATCTAGAGTATTAAGTTCATAAGAACAGAGTAACGCCTTAAGCGAGATGACATGATTTAGAGGGATAAACTCAAGCAATATGATATAAACCCCATCTTTTATCCTCGATGGCAACAATACAATACGTACCTTGCTTCCCCTGCTGTCACTGGGAAAGGACACCGCAACATTGAACCCAAAGCCAAGCACTTCTCCCATTGAAAGAACTATAGATCTAGTAGGCCAAACCAAACAAATAATTCGAGGAGACTTGCAAGGATATTATAATCATACATAAAAGATTTTAGAAAAGAATCCAATATTGTTCATAGATAATCTTGATCATAGACCCACAATTCATCGGATCTCGACAAACACACCGCAAAAACATTACATCAAATAGATCTCCTCGAAGATCGAGGGAACTTTGTATTGAGATCCAAGGAGAGAGAAGAAGCCATCTCACTAATAACTATGGACCCGATGGTCTGTGGTAAACTACTCACAACTCATCGGAGAGGCTATGTGTGATGGCCTGGCTTATTAGGGATGATAGACTACTCATATCAATAAGGAATTCCTTCTTTTCCGGGAGCCCATTCGGATAGAACTCTAAAGTTAAGCGTGCTCAGCTTGGAGTAGTTTCAGGATGGGTGACCGACCGGGAAGTTGCTCCCGGGTGCGCACGAGTGAGGACAAAGTGCGCAGAAAAGACTAGTATTGATATGTGAGGCCAGTCTAGATCCCGCCAGGAGTAACGACCACCGGCGGGTGTGTCCGGGGCGTTACACTATGATGTTGATGTAGAAGCCCTTCGTGATCGATGCCCCCTCCGGCGGAGCTCCAGAAAAGGCACCAAGATGGGATCTCACGAGTACAGAAGGTTGCGGCGGTGGAATTAGGGTTTCGTTGATTTCCTCAATGTTTTCAGGGTATGAGAGTATATATAGGCTGAAGAGGCACGTCAGGGGAGCCAGAGGGGGCCCACGAGGGTGGGGGCGTGCCTACCCCCCTGGGCGCGCCCCTGCCCTTGTGGCCGCCTCTCTCGCTTCCAGGCGTGTACTCCAAGTCTTCTGTGTTGATATCGTTCCAAAAATAACTCTCCCGAAGGTTTCATTCCGTTCGGACTCCGTTTGATATTCCTTTTTTGCGAAACACTGAAATAGGCAAAAAAACAACAATTTGCACTAGGCCTTGGGTTAGTAGGTTAGTCCCAAAAATAATATAAAAGTGTATAATAAAGCCCATTAAACATCCAAAATAGAATATATAATAGCATGGAACAATAAAAAATTATAGATACGTTGGAGACGTATCACAGCAACAACCATCGCACACGACCCAAACATAAATAATGGTGTGCTATCAAACAGAAAAACCCTCGAGGCTGGAATACTTTTGGGATTGCAGGGGATGCAGGCAGGAGTAAAATACCGGGGCTACTGATAATTTGGATCAAAGGATAGAAGTAGAGCGGGAGCAACAAACATCGCACATGGTCCAAACATAATAACGAAGTGCTATCAAGTAGAAAAACCCTCCACGCGGGTCGATATTTTTGAGATTCTGAGGGAAGCATGCCAGAGCTGGAGCAACAAACATCGCACACGCACAAACATAAAGAATCGTGTTTTACCAAACATAAAAACCCTCCAAACGAGTAGATATTTTTGAGATTGTGAGGGAAGCCTCATGGAACCCAATCTATTGTGCTGATGTGAGTGATAGGGGCACGGGCGTGGCACACGGGTAGTCTGAGGGAACCGTGTTGGTTGCGCCTACAATCACAGACGATTGCTCCATGCCACTCGTCTGCTATTTATCAATTTGGAAAAAAAATTGGAAAGGGTCATCACAACCCGTACATCCCTAAACCCATGGAGGTTCATCACGTACGAAGTAGTGCCCCCACCCCCCAACACACACACACACACACACACACTACAAGTCGGTGGCAAGGCATCCCACCAAGACCACTATAACACGAACCACGAATAATCCACCTTGGTAACGTCTCTCGTTTTCTCTCAAAGTGATTGACGTCCACGTGGCCCCACACACGATGGGCTTGCAGCTCATAACTGATAACCCACAAGTATAGGGGATCGCAACAGTTTTCGAGAGTTGAGTATTCAACCCAAATTTGTTGATTCGGCACAATGGGAGCCAAAGAATACTCTCAAGTATTAGCAGTTGAGTTGTCAATTCAACCACACCTGGAAGACTTAATATCTGCAGCAAAGTAATTAGTAGCAAGTAGTATGGAAGTAACGGTAACGGTGGCAAAAGTAACAGTAGCAGTTTTGTAGTGATTGTAACAGTAGCAGCGACAAAGTAACTAAACAAGGAGCAATATGTGAAAAGCTCGTAGGCATTGGATCAGGGATGGATAATTATGTCGGATGCGATTCCTCATGTAATAGTTATAACCTAGGGTGACACAGAACTAGCTCCAGTTCATCAATGTAATGTAGGCATGTATTCCGAATATAGTCATACATGCTTATGGGAAAGAACTTGCATGACATCTTTTGTCCTACCCTCCCGTGGCAGTGGGGTCCTATTGGAAACTAAGGGATATTAAGGCCTCCTTTTAATAGAGTACCGGACCAAAGCATTAACACATAGTGAATACATGAACTCCTCAAACTACGGTCATCACTGGGAGTGGTCCCGATTATTGTCACTTCGAGGTTGCCAGATCATAACACATAGTAGGTGTCTATTGACTTGCAAGATAGGATCAAGAACTCACATATATTCATGAAAACATAATAGTTTCAGATCTGAAATCATGGCACTTAGGCCCTAGTGACAAGCATTAAGCAGGGCAAAGTCATAGCAACATCAATCTTAAAACATAATGGATACTAGGGATCAAACCCTAACAAAACTAACTCGATTACATGGTAAATCTCATCCAACCCATCACCGTCCAGCAAGCCTATGATGGAATTACTCACGCACGACGGTGAGCATCATGGAATTGGTGATGGAGGAAGGTTGATGATGACTACGGCAACGATCTCCACTCTCCGGAGCCCCGAACGGACTCCAGATCAGCCCCCCGAGAGAGATTAGGGCTTGGCGGCGGCTCCGTATCGTAAAATGTGATGAATCCTTCTCTCTGATTTTTTTTCTCTCCCTGAAAGTGAATATATGGAGTCGGGGTTGAGGTCAGTGGAGCGTCAGGGGACCCACGAGACAGGGCGCGCCCACTGGGCGCGCCCCCACCCTCGTGGACAGGGTGTGGGCCCCCTGGTCTTGATTCTTTCGCCAGTATTTTTTATATATTCCAAAATAATTCTCTGTTAATTTTCAGGTCATTCCGAGAACTTTCATTTCTGCACAAAAATAACACCATGGCAGTTCTGCTGAAAAGAGCGTCAGTCCGGGTTTATTCCATTCAAATCATGCAAGTTAGAGTCCAAAACAAGGGCAAAAGTGTTTGGAAAAGTAGATACGTTGGAGACGTATCAACTCCCCCAAGCTTAAACCTTTGCTTGTCCTCAAGCAATTCAGTTGACAAACTGAAAGTTAGAAAGAAAAACTTTGACAAACTCTGTTTGCTCTTGTTGTTGCAAATATGTAAAGCCAACATTCAAGTTTTCAGCAAAGATTATGAACTAACCATATTCACAATAACATTTAGGTCTCATGTCTACTCATATCAATGGCATAACAAACTAGCGAGCAATAATAATAAACCTCGGATGACAACACTTTCTCAAAACAATCATAATATGATATAACAAGATGGTATCTCGCTAGCCCTTTCTGAGACCGCAAAACATAAATGCAGAGCACCTCTGAAGATCAAGGACTGACTAGACATTGTAATTCATGGTAAAAGAGATCTAGTCACAATCATACTCAATGTAAATTAATAGCAATGTATGCAAGTGACAGCGGTGCTCTCCAACTGGTGCTTTTTAATAAGAGCATGATGACTCAACATAAAAGTAAATAGATAGGCCCTTCACAGAGGGAATCAGGGATTTGCAGAGGTGCCAGAGCTCGAGTTTTAAAATAGAGATGAACAATATTTTCAGCGGTATGCTTTCATTGTCAACATAACAACCAAGAGTTCTCGATATCTTCCATGCTACACACATTATAGGCGGTTCCCAAATTGAATGGTAAAGTTTATACTCCCCCACCACCGACAAGCACACTCCACGGCTGGCCCGAAACAACGGGTACCGTCCATACCAACAACAGCCCTGGGGGAGTTTTGTTTAATTATTTTTATTTGAGCATGGGACTGGGCATCCCAGTTACCAGCCATTTTCTCATGAATGATGAGCGAAGTCCACTAATCGTGAGAATAACCCACCTATCATGGAAGATATAGACAGCCCTAGTTGATACATGAGCTGTTCGAGCATACAAAACAGAATTTCATTTGAAGGTTTAGAGTTTGGCACATATAAATTTACTTGGAACGGCAGGTAGATACTGCATATAGGAAGGTATGGTGGACTCATGTGGAATAACTTTGGGGTTTATGGAAGTGGATGTGCAAGCAGTATTCCCGCTTAGTACAAGTGAAGGCTAGAAAGATACTGGGAAGTGACCAGCTAGAGAGCGACAACAGTCATGAACATGCATTAAAATTAATCTACAATGAGTGCAAGCACGAGTAGGATATAAATCACCATGAACATAAATATCGTGGATGCTATGTTGATTTTATTTCAACTACATGCGTGAACATGTGCCAAGTCAAACCACTTGAATCGTTCAAAGGTGGATACCACCCTATCATACCACATCACAACAATTTTAATATCACACTGGAATGCAAGGAAGACCATTATAAACTCCTAGCTAATTAAGCATGGCATGAGCAACTATAATCTCTAATTGTCATTGCAAGCATGTTTCATTCATAATAGGTTGAATCAGGAACGATGAACTATTCATATTTACAAAACAAGGGAGGTCAAGTTCATACCGGCTTCTCTCATCTCAATCAGTTCATCATATATCGTCATTATTGGCTTTCACTCGCACGACCGAATGGTGTGGATAATAATAATAGTGCACGTGCATTGGACTAAGCTGGAATCTGCATTCATTTAATACAAGGGAGAAGACAAAGTAATATGGCTCATGGTTAAATCAATAGTAAAGCATATGAGAGCCACTAAACATTTTCATCATGGTCTTCTCCTCTTGACCCCCAAAGAAAAGAAAAGAAACTAAACTATTTACACAGGAAAGCTCCCAACAGGCAAAAGAAGAATGAGAAATCTTTTTGGGTTTTCTTTTAAATACTACTACTACAGGCTCTCATATGATTTTGGCCTAAGTTAAAAATCTACTACTAATTTTTAAGGTTTCTCCGGTGCACGGAGGAGTGTCCTCTGGGTGCCACTGGTTGGCAATCTCCTCCGGATCCCACTGATACCAACAGCTGATAAGGGTCAAGTGGTGGCTCCGGCTCCGGCTCTGAAGCTTGTGCTTGGCTCCAGTACGCATAAACGGCATCCGGCAGAACGAGGTACATGCCTGAAAGTAAATCAAACAAAGAAGGTGTAGGCAAGGTAATAATCTCACAATACTTTTCATCAAATATCAATTTATACTTAAGCAACTTCTTTTTATCTTTAACAATAAAATCATGTGCTATCATACTCTTATAATTTAGGAAAGCAGGGGCCAGTAACTTCTCCTCCTTCTCATGATGCCTAATAGGTATTCTAAAGTGTTCAGCAAGGCGTGAATCAAAGATGCCTTTGAAGATGGGGCCCTTTGTACGGTTCAGACTTAATCGTTTAGAAACAACAACGCCTAAGCTAAAAGTGGTATCTCGAAACAAAGCATGACACAGAATAACAATATCAGGGGCACTAAGATTCCCACTGTTCCCGCGACCAATTAAGCATCTACTAGCAAATATTGCAAAGTAGCGTAGAACAGGAAAATGTATACTAGTAATTCTTGCCCCTGAAACTTTCCTCGTTTCCCCTACAGCTATCATATCGATAAACCCCTCAACATCCTTACGATGTGGTTCCTCAAGGGTACCAGCAAATGGTATCTTACATACTTGACAAAATTCATAAAACGGCATCTCCTTAACCTCATCATATAAATGAAACTCCACTGAAGTTGGTGATTTCTTAGCATGGAAATGAAAATTTTGCATGAAAATATTAGTGAGTAAGAGATACTGTTCGCGCTGGTCGTGGAGGAAATCGGTGAGGCCTGCATTCTCAGCCAAATAATAAAAGTCTTTATAAATCCCGGCGGCTTCCAAGAACTCATTGCAAGGCCATTCACACGGCCGAACTTCCGCAGTGCAAGGGAGATTGTATTTGGGCTTTTTATTCTCCTCCTTCTGCTTATCCTCTGAGCTTTGGCTAGAAGAGCCTCTCAATAATAACCTCATCACTTTCTTCCTCTGAAAATTTCTGAAATTTTTGGTGACTCAAAATAGAAGTGAACCAAACTCAACAAGATTGATAGCAACTACTCCCACAAGTTCCTAGAGACTATATCATGCATTAGAATTACTCGGAACAGCATAAATTTGACATGCAAGCTCAAGAACAGGGTCACCTAAGCAGCAAAAATTGCAATAAATAAAGCACTAGAACAAAAACTAGTTGGACCATTGGAGGAGTCACATACCGAAGAACAATCTCCCCCAAACAGTTTTGTGAATGGAGCTTTGAGCAAGGAGATCGAAAATGGCAGCAAGATGAGCTAGAACACGGGTTTGAACTATGGGAGGATTTTTTCTAGAGGAAGATGAAGTGTGTGGGTGCTGGAGTAAGTGGAGGGGGGCCACGTGGGGCCCATGAGGCAGGGAGGCGCGCCCAGGGGGTGGGCGCGCCCTGTACCCTTGTGGCCAGGTGCTGGCTCCACTACTAGAAAAAGGGCTATAGATGGGATTGACACTAATGGTGCACCAGACAAGCGGTGCGCCATTAGTATATACTAATGGTGCAGCACCTTCTGATACGCCATTAGAGTTGAAACTACTAATGGCGCACCTGGCCCAGGGTGCGCCATTAGTATCAAAAATATTTTTTGAACTAGTGCGCCTGTCCAAACATACTAATGGCGCATCCAGACACAGTGCGCCATTACTAGTTGTAACAAGTAATGGCGCACCTGTCGGAAAATGTGCCACTAATGTTGTTTTTTTATTATATTTTTTATTCCTTTTTTTGCAAAACTACTAATGGCGCACTGTGGAACAGTGCGCCACTAGTATGTTTTTTTTTTTTGCAAAACTACTAATGGCGCACCACCAGAAGGTGCACCATTAGTAACCTGGATTACTAATGGCGCATTTAGTGTTGGTGTGCCATTAGTAAGTGGGCAGCAACAAGATATTTTTGACAGTCTCTCCTACCCACACTCACTTTCTCCCCACTTCATTCTCTCCACCTCCTCCTTGTCTCGGGTGCCTCCTCTTTTTCACCTCATTTCCACCATAGATTCATTCAAATTAAGTGGTTAAATTACCTTGTTTTGATAGGTAAGTAAGGGGGGAAGCTATATTTATGTTGTTCTCCCTACAACAATGTGCACATGCACTTTTTATGGCCTTGCTAGATCTATGTATGTTCGTGGTGTTGCATATGTTTGTGGTGTTGCATATGTGTTTTTGTTTGGAGGTGTACCAGTATTTGAAATGCGATAGTTGCCAATATTTTCCCGGAATGTTGATTCATTTCCGTTTCGGCGAGAATTTTGGCATTAAGCATTCTTTTTGGTCCTATTTTTAGGGAAAGTCATGCCAAATTTTTTCTTGGTTCTAAAATATCATTTTGCTCTACCCCGCAGGCGACCATGGTCTGCACGATGACCGAAGGCATCATGAATAGGTTTTTGAGGTCCGCGAAGGCCGAGATGCTTCAAAAGAATGAGACGGAGATAAGATGTCCGTGTCGAAGACGCAAGCTGAAGAGCCTTATTGCGGACCCGGATTCCGGGCAGGTGCGGGACCACCTGCTCTTGCGTGGTTTCATGGATGGCTATCGGTGGCAAGGTGATGAAGATGATTACGAAGTCGTCCATGGGGGTCGGGCAAGAAATGAGGAAGGGCAGCAAGACAACCGCCGCGGCTCGGGCGGGCGAGAAGATGAAGAATCCCCAGAAGATGATCACGATGGTGATGCTGTACACAGTCATCATGTAGAAGATGCAGGACATGATGATGAGGAAGATGCCGGAGCAGACGACGGGCATGATCATGAAGATGATGATGCCGGCGGAGCAGACGACGCTGGACCATCGATGGGCTGGGTGCAGGACCCTCATATTCAAGAGCTGCTTCTCAAGCAGACGGATAACGCAAGAGCTGCCGCCCGAGAGAAAGCCAAGATGGATCAACTTGAGTTAGACGCGGTTACTCCATTGTATGAAGGATGCAGGCCCGAGGATACCCGCCTGAAAGTAGCGCTCATGGCTCTGGAGATGAAGGTAAAACACAAAATGACCGACACATGCTTCGACGAGAACATGTCATTCTGGCACGAACATCTTCCCAAGGGGAACAAGTGCCCGACCAGTTTGGAGGAGGCGAAGAAAATCGTGTGTCCTTTGGATTTACCGCACGTGAAATACCATGTGTGCATGAACAATTGCATCATTTATCGGGACGAGCACGCAGAGTCTACCATATGTCCGGTGTGCGGCGTCACTCGATACAAGAAGAGGAAGAAAGCTCCTCGAAAAGTGGTGTGGTACTTTACGATCACTCCTCGTCTGCAGCAGTATTTCGCGGACCCTAAGGTAGCAAAGCTCCTGCGTTGGCACGCAGATAGGGTGGAGAAGAAGCGAGAATATGACGCAAATGATCCAGAGATAGATAAAAAAAGACAAGATGCTGAGTCACCCTAAGGATACGAGCTAGTGGCAAGCGTTGAACTTCGAAGACCTAGAATTTGGGAACGATCCAAGGAACATCGTGCTGGGCGCGAGCACCGATGGAGTCAATCCGTTTGGCAGCCAGAGAAGCACACATGGCACCTGGCCTGTGTTTGTGTGGATGTACAACCTTCCCCCCTAGTTGTGCATGAAGAGGAAGTACATTCACATGAGTATGCTAATTGAAGGACCGAAACAACCAGGGAACGACATCAATCTGTATCTGGGGCTGCTAAAAGAGGAGCTTGACACCCTGTGGAAAACGCCAGCCAATACGTGGGACGCCGCAGAGAAAGAATATTTCCCTATGAGAGTTGCGCTGATCACGACGGTGCACGACTATCTCGGTTACGGATATGTCGCGGGGTAGGTGGTCCACGGATTTTCTGGATGCGTCAGGTGCATGGATGACACAACGTATCGCCAGCTAGATAGAGATCCCGGGTCTTCGAAAACCGTGTTCATGGGACATCGAAGGTGGCTTCGCGACGATGACCAGTGGAGAAAACGCAAGGATCTGTTCGATGGTGAAAACGAACCCCGAGGATGCCCGCGTACGAGGAGCGGCGAGGAAATAGACGAGCTGTTGAAAAATTGGAAAGATTGCCCACTGCCGGGAAAGAAGCAAAAGGCGCCAGAGCCGGGAAAGAAGCGAAAGGCGCCAGAGCCGCTGCTGAAGGTATGGAAAACGAGGTCTGTTTTCTGGGACTTGCCATACTGGAAGATCCACCGTGTGCCTCACAGCCTTGATGTAATGCATATCACGAAGAACGTGTGCGAGAGTCTGCTTGGTACCCTGCTCAACATGCCAGACAGGACCAAAGATGGGCCGAAAGCAAGGGCAGACTTGAAATCAATGGGCATCAGGCAGGAGCTTCACGCTATATATGATGATGATGAGGCGAAGCAGGACACGGAAAGTCGTCGCAAAGGCAAAAAGGCCAAGAAGACCGGAAATGACTACCCTCCCGCGTGCTTCACTCTAAGTCAGGAGGAGATCGAGCAGTTTTTCACCTGCCTCGTAGGAGTAAAACTTCCTTACGGTTACGCGGGGAAGATAAGCATATACCTAGACCCAGCGAAGCTGAAGTTCAGCGGGATGAAGTCTCACGACTGTCACGTGTTGATGACGCAGATACTTCCAGTTGCAATCCGTGGGATCATGGACGCGCACGTCCGTGAAACCCTATTTGGCCTATGCAACTTTTTCGACGTCATCTCTCGAAAGTCTGTTGGCGTGAGGCAACTCAGAAGGCTATAGGAAGAGATCATGGTGATACTATGCGAGCTTGAGATGTACTTCCCGCCCGCATTCTTCGACGTTATGGTGCATCTGCTGGTCTATATCGTGGACGATATCATCCAACTCGGGCCGACGTTCCTGCACAGCATGATGCCGTTCAAAAGGATGAATGGTGTCATCAAAGGATACGTTCGCAACATGTCACGTCCAGAGGGAAGCATAGCCAGGGGCTTTCTAACCGAAGAGTGCATCTCCTACTGCACGAATTATCTAGGCATCGAGAACCCCGTTGGTCTACCCATCAACAAGCACCTCGGCAGGCTCGCTGGATGGGGTCACCGTGAGGGTCGCCGCAAAATGCATGTCAACTTCGAGGGTCGACTCGCCGACTTTGAAAGAGCAAACCTAGTCGCGCTACAACACATAGACGTGCTCGATCCTTGGGTGGTAGAGCACAAAACCTTTATTGAGAAGACGTACAATGACCGAGGCCAACAGAGGACAGACGGAGATATAATCAAAGAGCACAACTCATGTTTCACGCGTTGGTTCAAGCAGAAGCTTCTGTCGTACCCTTTACATGAGGATTCTTCCGCGGAAGAACAACTCATATTCGCCTTGTCATAGGGCGCCGAGCACAACCTAATGACCTATGAGGCGTACGATATCAACGGCTACACATTCTACACCGAGGCCAAGGACATGAAGAGCGATGGTTATCAGAACTCCGGGGTAACAATGGAATCCTACACCGGTAATGACAAGGACAGATACTACGGAAGGATCGAGGAGATCTGGGAGCTGAGCTACGCTGGAGAGAAGGTCCCGATGTTCCGTGTCAGATGGGCCAAGAGCGTCCTAAAAGAAGACCGGTATTTCACCACCATGGTTATACCCGAAGCCAAATCCAAGACCGCGGGCGCAAACGTCACCGCGTAAAATGAGCCATCGGTACTGGCTTCCCAAGTTGACCAATGCTTCTTCATTACCGACCCGTCAAAGCCTAGTCGTGTTGTCGTGAGGAGAGGCAAAATGAAGATCATCGGAGTGGATGGAGTAGCCAATGAGCAAGACTTCGACAAGTACGGCGACCCGAGGATCGAACATGACGACGATGATGAAGTAGCAGCATACACCACAAGAAGAAGCAGGACCACACTACCTAAAGGACGTCTGTTCCACAGAAGAACTCCATTTGTGAAAAAGAAGGACAATAAGATTGTCAACAGATAGCTAGCTAAGATCGATTGTATTTAAATCGTAGCCTTCATTTCTCGATTGTATTTCATGGGCACTTTTTGAACTCTTGAATGTTTTTAAATTTCATGGGCACTTTCTGAATTCATGAGAACACTCGATCTCGACCCCCCTCCATCTCGATCGTTATCCCCCCTCGCCAGATTCCCCTTGCCACATCCCCCTCGCTGC
>LR738715.1:743201684-743307843 GCA_902687465.1 Secale cereale | reverse complement strand
CACAAATGAATGCAACTAAAAAAATTGATTATATTTTCAACAAACAAATTTGATTATATTTTCAAATAACAAATTTGATGGCATTTTCAAATAACAAATTTGATGATATTTTTTTATATTCATAAATATTTCCAAATAAAAAAATCTGATGATATTTTTAAAAAAATTATTACTGTTTTTAAAAAAAATATTTCATATTCATATTCATGATATTTTTTTTATATTCATAAATATTTTCAAATAAAAATTATTACTGTTTTTATAAAAATTTATTACTGTTACATATTCATATTCATATTCATGATATTTTTTTATATTCATAAATATTTTCAAATAAAAATTATTAATGTTTTTATAAAAAATAATTTGTAAAAAAAACATTCTAATGGCACATCTCTGGCTGGTGCGCTATTGGTATTAAAAAAACATTCTAATGGCGCATCTCTGGCTGGTGCGCCATTGGTATAAAAAAAAGACATTCTAATGGCGCATCTCTGGCTGGTGCGCCATTAGTAATCTCCCCCCTATAGCTGTCGCCCCTCCCTCCCTCTCGCCAGATCCACTTCTCCCTCACCACCCACCCAGACCCACGACGCCACCGACGTCCTCCCGACGCCCCCTACGACGCCGCCGGCCCTACATGCGCCGCCGCCCCCGACGCCCCCGGCACCGCCGCCCCCGACGCCGCCGCCCCCGACGCCCCCGACGCCGCCGCCCCCGCTTCAACCTCGCCGCCGCCAGGTCCAGCACACCGTCGCCGCCGGCCGGGAGAGGTAACCACTCCGCCTCCTCCTCCCCGCTTCCTTCCTCCCCCTCCCTCCCTCCCTCCTATCCCTACCTCCCGGCGAGCCCCAGTAAACAGAGGCTCTTGTTTGAATATATGGAGGCATCTATGTCGTTTGGGTCATCGAACTTCAGTGCCTAGTTTTGCAAAACATCGTTTCCCAAGGTCAGAATTTCCAAAATGTAGATATGAACCAAAGTGATAAGGATAATCATATCTCTTGGTTCTTCCTGTTAATTAACCCTAGCTGCTCAAACAGATTTTTTTGGCACCTGTTCTGGGCTCTCTGCTGTTTGGCCATGGCAAATTTTGCTATGAGTCTGTTTGTATTGCTATGGAAAATTTTGCTATGAGTCTGTTAATTAACCCTAGCTGCTCAAACAAATTTTGCTGTTTGGCCATGGCAAATTTTGCTGTCTGTTCTAGTCTTGGTCATTGCTTACATCTGCACATATAACTCATAGCTGTAGGACAGCTGTGGTCTATTTGTTGTTATCGCAACAGCATCATCTATTTTCATTTTCTGATGATATGCTTGTTCGGTGCTTGTCTGTAGTTAGACAGGTCTCAAGGATAACATATTTGTCAGTTTGCAGCTAATCACCTGCAAACTTTAACATCAAGAATGGCCTTTATCTGCAAGTATTGTTCGGCATTGCTTACATAGTTACATATGCACATATGAATCCTAGCTGTAGAGCAGCTGTGGCCCATTTGTTGTTATCGCTATACAGCGTCATTTATTTTTTGATGATGGCTTGCGTGTTCGGTGCTTGTCTCTAGTTAGTTAGATCGAAGTAAAGGGACACAACCTCGTCTGTTTGTGGGATTAATCACCTGTGAACTTTCATAACAGCATCAATGGCATTGCTTACATCTGCACACATGAATCCTAGCTCTACAACACCATGTACTTTGCTGATGATGTTGGCAGTTCGGTGCTTGTTTGTAGTCAAATAGGAGTAATGGATCACAACTTTGTCTATTGTATTTGTAGAGTAGTCACTTGTAAACTTTTAACAGTTGCTAAAAATGGTAGTAACCTGGCCACTTGACCCAGGGGAGCTCCTGTGGTGTGGTGTTTAAAATGATACAGTTCAAGTGATTAAATACATGGCCTAGGCTGCAGTTCAAGGGGTAAAAAGACCATCATGCTATATGAATGAAGTCATGCTTGTTATACACAAATCTTCAAACTCCTTCAATGTTGATTAGTAGAGTATTAATTTACAACTAAAGTGAATGACAGCAGAAGCATCATTATTGTAGTGGTAAATAGAAAGACCTGTAGTTTATAATCATGGAGTGTATTGCTGGAGTATTATTCAGATTAAATGCAGCATAGTTTGTTAACTGAATTTGTTACTACTCCATGCAATCTAGTTTTTTCTGTTTTCTAGTTTGTTAATTAAATTCAGTTAACTACTGGGTAAAAATTCAGTTAACCACTGTGTCAAAATTCAGTTAACTAATGTGTCAAATAAAATGGGCTTATCTATCTATCTGCATGAACATGGGCTGAAAAAGCAAAGGCAAGTAGTAGATGCCAACTTTTGACATGCATGCACTCATTCTTGTAAACTAAACTAAACATGCTTATCTATCTATCTATCTTTCTGCTTTAGTATGTATGTATGCATTGTATTTTTATTTGCTCTAGGCCAGCTTAATTTGCTGGCTGGCTGGCATGATGGCTGATGGATCCCTCAGCTGGAGCTCAGTGTGATCTTCATTTGGATAGTCTAAAGTGGAGTTGAAAGCCCGATGCACTCCATCCAGATTTTTGCTGGGTTTTGTCTCCGTCCATCGTGTCGTGATGATTTTGCAGGTACCCCGAGAGGCCCTTGAGTTTGCTGGAATGTCGATTAACTTCCGTTCTGGCAAATTCGGGTACTACATATGTCCTATTTTCAGCAAAGGTCATGCTGAAATTTCCCATGAATTTTAGCACGACTTTGCTAAAAATAGGACATATGGGGTACTTGTGACTAATGCATGGGCCGGGGTATCTTAGTAGTTAATTAAGTAGGATCAAGTGCCCCTTTATTCTAGCTGCATTAAACCATAGGCGACAATAGAGCCAAGTGATTAGGCCCAACTTAGAATTCTCCTTCCCAGCTTAGCTTTTAGGATGCCTCGGTGTCGACAAACCATTAATTATAAAACATTGGCTTTTAGGGTGCCTCGGTGTCGATAAAAACCGAAATGATGAAAGCTTAGGCTTTTAGGGTGCCCCGGCGTCGAAAAACCCTCAATGATAAAAGCTTAGCTTTTAGGATGCCTCGGTGTCGACAAACCCTAAATGATGAGACGATGATCTTGTTCCTTGACAATAACCAACTTTTTGACCAAACTTTGTTCCTTTTAGTGAGAAAGATGGCCAGCAACGATGAGGCCGGGGGTTCGGGCGGCAAGGCATTCTGGTAGCTGTCCCAGGAGATGGAGGAACAACCTCACTTGTATGAGGACGCCGCCTTCGCCTCCGATCCTAAGGCCATTGATGGTACCGCCGAGGATGACCCCACTGATGCCACCACTGATGGTGCCGCCGAGGATGCCACCAGTGATGATGGCGGCGCACGCACAGATGGCAGCCAACCGAAGAGGCAACGGAAGGACCGGCGCCCAACCGTGCTCCGCACCCTCAAGGAGGAAGTTACTGAAGTGGACTCCGACGGGAATCCAATGGCGCCCGAACGAATAGTCAAGGGGTACTCGCTTCAGCTCGGGTGCATTCTCCGGAGCACCGTCTCGATCAACACCGAGAACCTGAGGCATCCTGACCGAGGGAATTTGCGCAACCTCCTCTTCACGAAGCTGCATGAACGATACAAGTTCCCCGCTGAATTTGAAAACACAAGCCTCAAAGGGAATAAAGTGAACAATGCTGCCCTCACGAAGATGAGCAAGGCCCTGTCTACTTGGAAAAGCACGGTGAAGAGAATGATCCAGAAAGGTGAGAGTTATGAGAAGATCAAGAAGAAAAATCCTTCAATCACCGAAGATGACTACAACGACTTCAAGATCAATTGTTCGAGCACCGCAAACTCCGAATCAAGTCAGTGGGGGAAAGAAATGTGGGAGCTGAACTTAGGGGAACACACATTGGTTCCCGGCGGTTACAGAGTGGCGGAGCCTATATGGGACAAGGAGGAGGCGGACCGTGCCGAGCAAGGCCTACCGCCCCTCTTCGATAAATACGGTGACAAGCAGACCAGGATCTTTGTCAAGGCCCGGTACAAGAAGGACCCGAAAACAAAGGAGCTTACCACGGATCCGAAGACCAGGGCGCTTGAGCTTGTTCTGGTAAGAAATACACCCCCGCGTAATTAGCTCCATATGGTTGCATTCTAATTAATGAAGCCAAATTTCTAAATGGTTCACATTCCTTCTGCAGGCGACTGAAAGCAGTAGCGCGGGGTCGACTAAGAGCAACCCTTGGGACACCACTCTAAATAGGGCGTTGAATGTAATGAAGAACAAGGATAAGCTCAGTAAGCCGACGTCAGCTGGTCGTGTGGCCGGCAAAGGCTTGTCGACAAAATGGTCGTCATACTATAACGCTGGTGGGCGAAAGGAGAAAAAGACCAGCTCGGAAAGCCAGGCGCGCGAGGTTCAAGAACTCAAGGCACAGGTGGCGCGGATTCCGGAGATTGTCCAAGGGCAAGTGCAACAATAACTCGGAGCGACGATCACCGCCATTGTGCCTACCTTGATCGAGGGGTTGAGTGCGTGGATTGCGGGCGGCCAACAGGGGCCGCCCCCGATTCCTAGCTTCACGGCCATCAACTCACAGAACGCGACGGCGGGGCCATTGGTGTCTCCGGTGGAGGCGGCATTGGTGTCTCCGACGCCGGCACGGGAGCTTAATGCACCCAGGTGTACGCCGGCCGGCACCTCTGCAGCAAGGGGCCCCTCCGTCAACTACACGCCCGCCGTTGGCGGTGCCTCGACATTAGCCGAGCTCGACACCATCATCACGGTAACTAATTAAGCCTCTCTCGGCCGAGGACTTCATCTCCTTGCCTTTTACTAGGCATCCCTGGCGCCCTACATGTTTTCGCAGGGCGCCGCCGACGTTCCGTGCACTCTCCTGCACTTCGTGAACAACGAGTTGGTCGATGTTGCCAAGGGCAAAATCGTTCAACCGGGCAACCCCGTGTTCCACGGTACCCAGATGCCACCCAAATTGTTTAGGGTTCAACTGGTTCGGGTGCTGCCAGGCTGCGACGAGTTGTTACCTCCGATTCGACCCGTCGGGGCCAACGATGATGACGTGATGACCCTGAGCGCCTGCCTGAGCTGGCCCCTGCTTTGGCCGAAGACCCAGATTCGTTTGGGGGCGGGGGACACCACCCCAAAGACAATACCGCTAGTTGTGCCGGCGCCAAGTCGGCCCCATGGCAAGATTGTCGCAACGGTGCCGGACATCCCTATGCCACTTGATCCAAACATGCATATGGCACACGATCAGAACGACGACGACGACGATGCTTTTGCCAACGTCGATCAGTACTTTGCCGATCATGGGTATGGTGGCGACTTCATGGGGCCTCCTTCTCAAGAACCCAACCCAACAAAAGACGTGCGCGATCTAGCTGGTACCGCGGAGAAGCCAAGTTGCAACAGGCGTCGTCTGCCGTTCAACTCTCAGGAGACGCCTCCAGCTGCCGACTTCACCGAGCCTCAGATAGGCGAGGTGCGAAATATTATCAGCCCCAACACACTCAAGAAGGCGGTCTGTGAGCAGAACTCGGTCCCATTACAGGAGAAGAAGAAGGCACGCAAAAGAAAGACTAACAAGGGTGCGAGCCAGCCGGCACCGAGTACGATCCGTGCTCAGGACGGGCCACATTCACCTGAGGATGTAATGAGGAGGGTGCATGTGGCGGGTAGGCCGATGCTACCGAGAAATATGCTCGATGCTGCAACCGGCGCTATGCGGAGTCTACATGACAGTGTTCTTTCTCTGGAGAAGCGGCGTCTTAGAGAGAAGGATGTGGCATACCCGGTTTTCGCGGCCAAGGTGCGAGAGGGCTAGGGCTTTGTGGATAACTCCATCGGGGGTACGATCGTCCTGCGGTTTGATGACATCCACGCTATGTTGAACCTTCATCCGCTGCACTACACCTTCGTTCGGCTATTTTTGCTGAGTATGGAGATGCGGATCATTCACGACAAGACCCCGGACATCGTGATAGTTGACCCCTTCTACATGCGTGCCAAGATCTTGGGCAGCTCTGGGGACCGGCAAGTCGCGAGTTCTTACCTCGAAGGCATCATTCTGGCAAACCGAGATAAGGAGAACTTCCTCGTGCCTTACTTTCCCGAGTAAGTCCTACCCTCAACCGCCCCGTAACATATGGATTCTTAGATTTCGATCGTTTTTCTTTTAACATTCCGTGTTTTCTGCAGTGACACACATTGCACGCTCATCCTCCTAAGCCCCAAATATTCCATGGCCACGTATTTCGACCCGGACCATCAGTCGTACGTAGACTACACAAATGTCAAGAAGGTTCTTGATGATGTTCTCCCCGGTTATGCCAAATCTGGAGGCACCTTCACCAGGCCTATTCGTAAGTACGTCAAGCACGTGTTCTCCCACAATACGACGTTCTGCTGCGTCAAGCAGCGGCCTGGCGGTCAGAAGGGTGCCTACTACGCCATCCATCACATGCGGGCGATCGTACGGGACCATCATCAACTTCTGCTACCGAGTAAACTCAACGATTGGGCCGCGAGCGTGTCGGCAATCCAGGACGCGGACATCAGACAAGAATTCTTTCGCATCCAGACAGAGTTTGCGGAAATCATCCATCAAGATGTCCTTCGTACCTCGGGGTAGTTCTACCTCAGAAATCAACCGTCCAACAGTGACATCGACACAATGCTACAAATGCAGGCTGACAACGCCCATGATTTCATGACTCCCACGATAGACGGCGGCTTCATCCACGCTCCGGTCCCTTGAGTCGAGTTGAAAGCAGTGATGCTGTGTCTAGTTCTGAAACATCGATTGGCTCATGTTGTAATTGAACTTTAATGAACTTGTAGTATGTCTCTTTGGTTTCGAGAGTCGTTCAACTTAGATGTAATCGATGCTATTAATGTCTTGCTTTTCTCTTCCGATTGTTCTGTTGCATACTTATATATTGCTTATGTATTGTCTGTGAATTGGTACTAACGTTTCGTTTGGCTAGTGCATAGCGATGTCGTCGTATGTCGTGTACAAGGGTAAGGTTCCCGGAGTCTACGACGACTGGGAGGAGTGTCGGAGACAGGTTCATCGATTCGGCGGTAACAGTTACAAAGGGTACACCACTAGGGCCGTGGCGGAATCTAGATACGCCCACTATCTAGTGGGAGAGGGGAGGGAGCGTTGGAGGAACCGGATGAAGACGAGTTTCATCGTGATGATGCTCATCGTGATGACCGCAGCTCTCTTCTATGTGATGGTATTTTAGATGATCGATATCGACTTGTAATGTGAAGACAAACTCGCTACTCGCGGTCTCGAGACTTGTAATATAATGTTCTATCTTTGTTCGGTCTTTTCAATTCGGAGACTAATATGATGAATTGTATTCAGAGACTAATATGATGAACTGTATTCAGAGACTAATCTTCTATTGTATTCGATGAATCTGTTGTTGATGTGTGCTCTCTGTATTCTGTCCAATAATACATTTTGTAACCTGTGCAAAAAACAGAAAATTAAAAAATAAATAAATAACCTAATATTCGTACTAATGGCGCATCAAACCACAGTGCGCCATTAGTATGCCAAAGGATACTAATGGCGCATCACTAAACACTGCGCCATTAGTATGCCGAAGTTACTAATGGCGCATCTTGTTGTTATGCGCCATTAGTATGCCAAAGCACCTGGGTATACATGGCCCCCTGGGAGGCATACTAATGGCGCACTGTTGTATATACTAATGGCGCATCTGAGGTGCGCCATTAGTATACCAGATACTAATGGCGCACCAGAGGTGCGCCATTAGTAAAATATACTAATGGCGTGGCACTAATGGCGCACCACTAATGCGCCATTAATGGCCAAATTAGGTGCGCCATTAGTAGGACTTTTCCTAGTAGTGCTCCCCCTACTGTGTTCTCAGTGCCAAATATTCTTAAATATTCCACAAAAAAATCATATTTCATTTTCGCAGCATTTGGAGAACTTTTATTTTCGGGGTATTTTTTATTGCAAGGATAACTTCGAAAATAGACAGAAAATACTATTTGTGCTTTATTTAATCTAAATAACAGAAAGTAAGAGGAGGGTACAAAAAGTTGTGCTCTCTAAATTCATCCATCTCATGCTCATCAAAAGGAATCCATTAACAAGGTTCATCAAGTCTTGTTAACAAACTCTTTCCGAATAACATGAAACCAGAGAATTTTCGAATAGCACTAGGTTACCTCAATGGGGATATGTATGTCCCCAACAATTAGAATATCATATTTCTTCTTGACAGTAGGAAGTGGAAACTCAAAACTTCCAATAATAATCGTTGAAATTTTTCCAATAGAATTGATACTGTGGACCTGAGGTTGTTTCCTCGGAAAGTGTACTGTATGCTCATTACCATTAACATGAAAAGTGAAATTGCCTTTGTTGCAATCAATAACAGCCCCTGTAGTATTCAAAAAGGGTCTACCAAGGATAATAGACATACTATCGTCCTCGGGAATGTCCAGAATAACAAAATCCATTAAAATAGTAATGTTTGCAACCACAACAGGCACATCCTCACAAATACCGACAAGTATTGCAGTTGATTTATCGGCCATTTGCAAAGATATTTCAGTAGGTGTCAACTTATTCAAGTCAAGTCTACGATATAAAGAGAGAGGCATAACACTAACACCGACTCCAAGATCACATAAAGCAGTTTTAACATAGTTTCTTTTAATGGAGCAAGGTATAGTTGGTACTCTAGGATCTCCTAGTTTCAACTTTAACATAGTTTCAACTTTAAAAGTATAATTGGCAAGCATGGTGGAAATTTCAACTTCCGGTATCTTTCTATTATTTGTGATAATATCTTTCAAATACTTAGCATAAGGATTTGTCTTAAGCATACCAGTCAAACGCATACGAAAAAAGATAGGTCTAATCATTTCAGCGAAGCGCTCAAAATCCTCAGCATCATTTTTCTTGGATGGTTTAGGAGGGAAAGGCATGGGTTTCTGAACCCATGATTCTCTTTCCTTACTGTGCTTCCTAGCAACAAAGTCTCTCTTATCATAACGTTGATTCTTTGATTGTGGGTTATCAAGATCAACATCAGGTTCAATCTCTACATCATCGTTATCGCTAGGTTGAGCATCAACTTGAACATCATCGTTAACATTATCACTAGGTTCATGTTCATTAACAGATTGTGTTTCAGCATCAGAGATAGAAATATCATTGGGATTCTCAGGTGTGTCAACAACGGGTTCACTAGAAGCATGCAAAGTCCTATCATTTCTCTTTTTCTTCTTCTTAGAAGAACTAGGTACATCTACATTAGGTCTCTGAGAATCTTGCTCAATTCTCTTAGGGTGGCCTTCAGGATATAGAGGTTCCTGAGTCATTCTGCCCCCTCTAGTCACAACTCTAACAACATTATCATTTTTCTTACTATTTAATTCATTGAGCAAATCATTTTGTGCTTTAAGTACTTGTTCTACTTGGGTGGTAACCATAGAAGCATGTTTGCTAATGAGTTTAAGTTCACCTCTAACTCTAGACATATAATCACTCAAGTGTTCAATCATATAAGCATTAAGTTGGAATTTTCTACCAACATAAGCATTGAAGTTTTCTTTTTTCATAATAAAATTGTCAAACTCATCTAAACATTGGCTAGCAGACTTATAACGAGGAATATCACCTTCATCAAATCTATAAAGAGAATTTTCCTTTACTACCTGTGTCGGGTTATCAAGACCATGTATTTCTTCAATAGGTGGTAAATTCTTAACATCTTCAGCTTCAATACCTTTTTCTTTCATAGATTTTCTTTGCCTCTTGCATATCTTCAGGACTGAGAAACATAACACCCCTTTTTCTTCAGAGTTGGCTTAGGAGTTGGTTCAGGAAGTGTCCAATTGTTTTCATTAGTCAACATATTATTCAATAGCAATTCAGCTTGATCAACAGTTCTTTCCCTGAAAACACAACCATCACAACTATCCTGGTGGTCTCTGGAAGTATCGGTTAGTCCATTATAAAAGATATCAAGTATTTCATTTTTCTTAAGAGGATGATCAGGCAAAGCATTAAGTCATCGGAGAAGCCTTCCCCAAGCTTGTGGGAGACTCTCTTCTTCAATTTGCACAAAATTATATATTTCCCTTAAGGCAGCTTGTTTCTTATGAGCGGGAAAATATTTAGCAGAGAAGTAATAAATCATATCCTGGGGACTACGCACACAACCAGGATCAAGATAATTAAACCATGTTTTAGCATCACCCTTTAAGGAGAACGGAAATAACTTAAGGATATAGTAGTAATGATTTTTTACCTCATTGGTGAATATGGTGGCTATATCATTCAATTTAGTAAGATGTGCCACAACAGTTTCAGATTCATAGCCATGGAAAGGATCAGATTCAACCAAAGTAATTAACTCAGGATCGTCAGAGAAATCATAATCCTTATCAGAAATACAGATAGGTGAAGTAGCAAAAGCAGGGTCATATTTCATTCTAGCATTCAAAGACTTTTCTTTCAGCTTAGCTAACAGTTTCTTAAGATCATATCTATCATTGCAAGCAAGAAAGTGTCTAGGAAGTTCTTCATCCATAACATAACCCTCAGGCACAATAGGCGATTCATATCTAGGGGGGAATCTTCATCATCACTTTCATCAATATTACCAGTTTCAATAATTTCTTTCTCTCTAACCGTAGCAATTTGTTCATCATGAAATTCACCTAGTGGTACAGTATTATCAAGCATAGAAGTAGTTTCATCATAAGTATCATGCATTGTAGAAGTGGCATCATCAAGAAGATGCGACATATCAGATTCAATAGCAGGTGTAGGTGTCGCAAATTTACTCATAACAGAGGGTGAATCAAGTGCAGAGCTAGATGGAAATTCCTTACCTCCCCTCGTAGTTGAGGAATAAATCTTGGTTTTTTTGTCTCTCAAGTTCTTCGTAGTGATCAAAAGATATAAATCCCAAGTGACTCAAATAATATAGCTATGCTCCCTAGCAATGGCGCCAGAAAATAGTCATGATAACCCACAAGTATAGGGGATCACAACAGTTTTTGAGGGTAGAGTATTCAACCCAAATTTGTTGATTCGACACAAGGGGAGCCGAAGAGTACTCTCAAGTATTAGCAGTTGAGCTATCAATTCAACCACACCTGGAAGACTTAATATCAGCAGCAAAGTATTTAGTAGCAAAGTAGTATGGAAGTAAAGGTAACGGTGGCAAAAGTAGCAGTAGTAGTTTTGTAGTGATTGTAACAGTAACAGCGGTAAAGTAACTAAGCAAGGAGCAATATGTGAAAAGCTCATAGGCATTGGATCAGTGATGGATAATTATGTCGGATGCGATTCCTCATGTAATAGTTATAACCTAGGGTGACAAAGAACTACCTCCAGTTCATCAATGTAATGTAGGCATGTATTCTGAATATAGTCATACGTGCTTATGAGAAAGAACTTGCATGACATCTTTTGTCCTACCCTCCCGTGGCAGCGGGGTCCTATTGGAAACTAAGGGATAGTAAGCCTCCTTTTTATAGAGTACCGGACCAAAGCATTAACACTTAGTGAATACATGAACTCCT
Organism: Secale cereale; assembly: GCA_902687465.1. NCBI lineage: Eukaryota > Viridiplantae > Streptophyta > Magnoliopsida > Poales > Poaceae > Secale > Secale cereale. The sequence goes on along the minus strand of LR738715.1, from coordinate 743,296,253 downwards.
CAAACCACGGTCATCACCGGGAGTGGTCCCGATTATTGTCACTTCGGGGTTGCCGGATCATAACACATAGTAGGTGACGTATGTGTGGAAAAGTAGATACGTTGGAGACGAATCAATAACCACCCGATGGAGTGCCAGAGACAACCACCGCCTGCATGTGTCCCAAACAAATGTGTGGAAGTGTTGTGTGGTGTTTGAATACCCAATGCACAAATATGATGTGGCACTATGCCTTGGAGCCGGAAAGTCGCCACACGGAGTGAGGCTTCACATCGTGTTGTATGTCGCGCCCTCCACCTCCACTTAGTGCGGGTGAGAGGGATGCACGTGTACGCGTGAGCTCAAACTTTGGTTGGTAATCTCACCATGACCTACCGTAACACGAACCAAGAATCCACATTGGCAACCTCTCTTGTTGTCGGACGAAGTGATGATGATGGACATCCACACATACCCATGAATGGGCTACCACTTATGACCACGTGAGGGAGTGTCTGAAGACAAACCACCACATGCATGTGTCCCAAACATACACAATGGACAACTTTGATGTGGCACATGCTAATTTGGAACCGGAAAGTCCCCACACAGAGTCAGGGTTCACGGCATGTACGTAGTATATATATGCCCCACCCCCACTTCGATCGCGTGAGAAGGACTACTAATTCAAGCATGTACACACGTCCGCTCAAATTAAACTTTGGTTCGGAATCTCACCATGACCTACCGCAAAATGAACCAAGAAGAATGCACCTTGGTAAGCTATCTCATTGTCGGTCGAAGTGATGGATGTCCATGCAGGCCCATGAATGGGCTTGCCACTGATAACCATGCGAAGGAGAGTGTCCGAAGACAACCACCGCGTGCATCCATCGCAAACATATGTATGGAGGTGTTGTCTGATGTTTGAATACCCAATGCGCAATGTTGACATGGCATCCGCCTCGGAAACCATAAAGTTCCCACGCCGAGCAAGGTCCAGGACGCGTCGTGTGCTGCTCCCCCCATCCGGTGGGAGGGATTCATGCATACACATGCGCTCAAACTTAATTATATAATATATGTAATATTCTCAGCATGACCTACCGTAAGACAAACCAAAAATAAATCCCCTCCTATTTCAAATTAACCTCACTTCCTGTTGATCAAAGTGATGGATCAAGCGGGCCCGCAGATGGAAGCATTGTCGATAACCACTAGAGTGAGTGCTAGAGGACGACCACCGCTCGCATGTGGGCCAAACATATGTATGGAGGTTACGATGTTTGAATACGTACCCAATGCAAAAATTTGATGTGCGACATGCCTCTGTAACTGTAAAGTCCTCACATGGAGTGTGAGGTTCACGACTTGTAGCATATGTTGCCCCCCGCCCAATTCAACGCATACAATATATACTCCTATGCACTGCAACACAAAAACCCAAAAAAGAATCCTCCTTAGTCAAATTAACCTCTCTCGCAGTAGGTCAAGGTGATGGACCTCGCGGGCCCACAGATGGAATTGTCGTCGATAACGACGTGAGTGAGTGTCCTTAGACAACCACCCTCTACATGTGTCCCAAAGAGGTGTTGTGTGATGTTTGAATATACTCAATGCACAACTTTGATTCCTCCTGCTTTGCAAAATAGAAACGCCCCACAAGGAGGTTCACGACGCATAGTTCCCCTCACTTAGAGTCAGTGGGAGGGATTCACGTGCATGCGCACGCTATGACATTGGTCTGGAATCTCACCGTATATATATATATATATATATATATATATATATATATATATAGACACACACACACCTGTCTAGGACTCTATCTGAGGGACTGTCCGACGACCTCCCGAAGGGTTGTCCGAGGGACCGTCTGAGGACCAAACGAGGGAAAACAACCTCACGGTTGGGAGGTTGTAACTCCTAGTTGTGGGGATCTGCACCGCCGATGTTCATCGACTCTACTTCCACTGCGCTACAAGTGGGTAATGATCGGATCAAAACCTTGTATGTATCCTCATAGTGGTCCTCGGCATGTTCGTAGTGCATAATTTTTTGTTTTCTGTAGCGTTACCCTACAACACTTGTGTGGGATCGAATGAAGGAAGCTATAAGAAATTGTCCTAACCATGGAATTGAAGAATGGTAACCCTTCATTTGTTTTATAATGGTTCAAATCCTATGTCAAAAACTATGATTGATACAGGTACACAAGGAACTATTATGGGTAAGCCCATAGATGATGTCAAGAAGGTACTTGATGATATACAAGAGAACCATGCCCAATGGCATGTTGAAAGAAGTACCACCAAAAGAGTCAATGTAGTTGAAGAAAACAATACAGAGTTGACTGATAAACTTGATGAACTCATCTCTGTCATAAAATGTAGAGAGGAGGTAAACGTGAATGACATCAGTGATGAAGAAGTGAATGATGTTAATTTGATTACTCACAATAGCTATATTCCCAACTGGAGAAATAATGGGTATGCTCCTAGACTACCTTATCCTAATAATAGTGGAGCACCCAACAATTTCAATGGAGCTAGAGTAGCAATATAAATACTCTTGAAGATACTCTGCATTTTTTATTGCTAGCCAAAATGAGCAGAATGACACCTTCAAAAATATCCTGAACAATCATGATAACTTACTTGGTCAGTTGACCGGCAAGATTGTTGGACTAACAAATGATTTGTAGATTCTTGATGGAAGAACTAAGAATATTGAAGCAGAAGTGACTAATATGGCAGAGAGCCAAACTTTAATCCTAGCCAAGTTTGTAGGTAAACCAAAACTTAACTCGATTGTATATGTCAAGATGATGAGAAACGACGAAGGAAACCCAGAAGAGCTTAATAAAAGCCATGTGCCAAAATACACTTATACCGTTGCAAACTTCGTGGTGATAGCAATGAAGCACCCACTACCCGAGGTAACAAACGACGAGGCATATAATGTCTTTATTGACCATGTTGCAGCCATGAAAGAAATAAGTTATACGGTAAGTGGCCAGCTAAGCAAGAAGATCCTTTTGAGCCTACTATTGATATTGAGATTTGTTTGAATAAATTCAGTGCTTTATGTGATCTAGATGCTAGTGTTTCCACTATCCCTAAGTCTGTTTATGATAGTCTCTATCTAGGTCATTATGCTATTACTGAGATTATATTGAGTATAGTTAATTCTACTTTTACTCAAGCAGTAGGAATTAAGCATAATGTCCTTATGCTACTACTGCGAGGTTTGAGTTTGCTTAACATCTTTATCACACATGTTGGACATTTTCAAATACAGGATATAATTTAAAAACTTCATATTTCGAATACATGGTAACATTTTCAAATACGCGTTGTACTTCCTTAATTACGATAAACATTTTCCTAACAACACGAACATTTTTAAAATTGTATATACAAGCTTTAAAAAAATTATGACATTTTTTGGAAACACATGAATATTTCTATAAAGTGTCACATACATTTTTGATGGAAATAAACCTTTTTTAAATTACAAGAACCTTTGGTGTATTTGTATACACGTTTTTAAAGTGTCAAAAACACATTTTTAATCACATGAATGTTTCTTTAAAATGTCATGTACCTTTTCTAAATACAATAAAAAAATGTGCAAATATTTTTCCATTGTATACATTTATTTAAAGTAACCAAAAGTATTCAAGCTCGTGAGTCATGAACACCTTTTGAAATGTAAGTTATAGTTTTTAGAATGTGCCAAACATTTGTTTATGAATTACATCTTTTTTACATTTTAATTTTTTTAAATGTCACTTAAATTTTTTAAACATGTCACATTTTTAAATGTCATAAATATTTTCCATACACATGATGAACAATTTTTTATACGTGTTTTACATTTTCAAATGCATGATTGACACTTTTAAAAAAATATATTTGTGTAATATATTACGAATATTAGAAAAAGTAAACAAATAAAGGAAACAACGACACCATAAGAAAATAGGTACACCGTTTGGATTTGATACAAAGTTGCACAAGGTTTACTTTATTTCGAATACAGGAACATGAAAAACGCATGAAGGGAATATCACACATTTGTTTTGAGGAATAACATTGCGTATTCATGAATCTTATAGGATCTAAAAAGTTCACTACCAATGGGAAGAAATAGAAGCATTGTGTCAGTGGATGGAATTTTTTCTACAAAAAAGTGTGCAAAGAAATCCTTATGATTTGTTTCCATGAGTTCAAAACCTGCAATCCAATCCAAACAAATTAGACATGAAATTTTTCTAAAGATTCAAATCCTCCCAAAAAAATCCTATGGAAATCGATTGAATCAAAGAAGCCTAGTGTAAAGGGATCCTTCGAGAAAAATCCTAAAATAAGTCTAACATATAAATCAGAGCGAGCAAAGAAAAAATCATAAGGATTCCAACTCGTCTTATAAGATGTAAAAATTTCAGTACTAATGAGTGTCTGAAAACAAAGGAAAATAGAAGACGTGTACTAGTGGATGAACATTTTCCTCGAAATAGAGTGCAAATAAACCCTTATGGAAATTTTCTATGAATTTGAATCACGCAATGGAAATCAAACAAACTACACATGTTCTAAGGGCTCAATTCCTCCAAAATAAATCCTGAGAAATTGGGTTGAATCAAAGGAGCCTGGCAAAAGGAATCATGAAACCAAAGTGTTAGTTCTTTCTTTTGAAGAGAGAGATAGACAGAGAACTAGTGATGGACTTGGGAGCCTGGTGCTCCTTCGTTCGAAGAACAAAACCCTAGATTAGATAGAACTAACAAACATATGGAATTATTAGGTCATAATGCATCATAGAGGAAGATATAATATGTAAAAGTCTGAAAACGGATATATGTCATAACACGACCGATTACGTAATGGGTCTAACCAAATGCCACAAAGCACTGAAATATGTCCGAGCATTAGCAGCTCCACCATGTATCTCTGGGGATTTCTCCCCAGGAACCCTTATTGTTTATATTGTTGACAAGTCTTATTATTATTGTCGGTGTACTAAGATAGGGGTACCTTAATACCCCAACTTGTGCACGGGCAGTAGCAGCTTCCCGCGGCAGGGTTTACCACGTGCTCGCCGGAAACCTTTCTGGTCCCTGTGAAGCCATTCAAGAACAAAGTATACAAGTCAGAAGATCAAGGCCCCGGCAAGAGGAGCTTGCCGGGAAGGCCGCACCAGGCTCAAGGTTATCACTTTAACACAAAACCCTGGCAAGAGGAGCTTGCCAGGAAAGGGAAGGAATACACACTTCAAGAAATACTTTGGCGCATCATGCGCCCCGGCAGGACCCGGAGAGCGACAAGCTTCCGGGCCCGGCAAGATCACTACCCCGGCAAGGTGCTTGCCGGGGAAACCTATGCTGTGTGCCCGCGCTCCAGCTCATCAGCCCACGCGTCGCCCTGGGGCCCTTCCAAGGGCACGTGGTGGATGGCTGTGCAGCCTGGGGTACACGGTGGCAAGCCACGGTGACGAGGCTACCGTCGTGGCGAATGGAGGAGCATGGGCGGACACTTTTGGGGTCAACGGCGACGGGCATTTAATGCCCTTGTCCCCCACTGTCAAGGTTAGGTGAAGATCACTGTTCATCCACTGTTCATGCACTATTCACGCACTATTACAACTACCACCAAAATTACACTTTTACCCTCCTCTACGTTGACACCTGTCGGTGACCCCCTTGAGCTATAAAAGGAGGCCCACGCGCAACGTAGAAAGGGTTCGGAACCTAGACGACTCTCTTGCTCGGTGTAGCTAAGCACTGTAGTTCTTCAAGCTCCCGAGCTCAATACAACCAAGGCAGGAGTAGGGTTTTACGCATCCGCGCGGCCCGAACCTGGGTAAAACTGCCCGCGTGCGTTCCTCGATCTGCTCTCCGTGCTCCCTCCGCTCCCTTACCGCAACGTAGAAGGGGCTCCGGTCCCATAGGTGCTCGCGGGAGGACAGTTTCCCCCGACAATTATATTAAAATAAAATCAGTTGTTCAGTTGCCCCTCTTTAGGTAGGCAATAGCATGCCGTAATTATCGCCCGCAAACTAGGGAATCCAACCGCAAAGCACGTTGTCGATGACGCCAAACTGGTTCGCGGGATCATACTCCAGGGCGTCTCCAGCAGCCGGTTCATCAGTCATAGGTGCGTTGTCGACGACGCTCGCCGGGTTTGCCGGCTCAAGCGCTTGGTGTTGTGTGATGTTTGAATACAGTCAATGCACAACTTTGATGTGCCTCCTGCTTTGCAAAACGGAAACGCCCCACAAGGAGGTTCACGAGGCATAGTTCCCCTCACTTTGAGTCGGTGGGAGGGATTCACGCGCATGCGCGCGCTATAACTTTTGTTTGGAATCTCACCGTATATAGTATATATATACACCTGTCAAGGACACCGTCTGAGGGACTGTCGGACGACCTCCCGAAGGGTTGTCCGAGGGACCATCTGAGGAGCAAACGAGGGAAAACATCCTCACGGTTGGGAGGTTGTAACTCCTAGTTGCGGGGATCTGCACCGGCGATCTTCATCGACTCTACTTCCGCTGTGCTACAAGTCAGTAATGATCGGATCAAAACCATGTATGCATCCTCATAGTGGTCCTAGGCATGTTCGTAGTGCAGAATTTTTTGTTTTCTGTAGCGTTAACCTACAACACTTGCGTGGGATCGAATGAAGGAAGCTATAAGAAAGTGTCCTAACCATGGAATTGAAGAATGGTTAATCCTTCATTTGTTTTATAATGGTTTAAATCCTACGTCAAATACTATGCTTGATACAGGTACATGAGGAACTATTATGGGTAAGCCCATAGATGATGTCTAGAAGCTACTTCATGATATAGAAGAGAACCATGCCCAATGGTATGTTGGAAGAAGTACCACCAAAAGAGTCAATGTAGTTGAAGAAAAGAGTATAGAGTTGACCTATAAACTTGATGAACTCATCTCCTTCATAAAATGTAAAGAGGAGGTAAACGTGAATGGTATCAGTGATGAAGAAATGAATGATGTTAATTTCATTACTCACAATAGCTATATTCCCAACTGGAGAAATAATGGGTATGCTCCTAGACTACCTTATCCTAATAATAGAGGAGCACCCACCAATTTTAATGGAGCTAGAGTAGCAACAGAAATACTCTTGAAGATACTCTACATTTCTTATTGCTAGCCAAAATGAGCAGTATGACACCTTCGAAAATATCCTGAAGAATCATGATAACTTACTTGGTTAGTTGACCGGTAAGGTTGTTGGACTAACAAATGATGTGTAGATTCTTGATGGAAGAACTAAGAATATTGAAGCACAAATGACTAAAATTGCAGAGAGCCAAACTTTAATCCTAGCCAAGTGTGTAGGTAAACTAAAAGTTAACTCGATTGAAGATGTCAAGTTGATGAGAAATGACGAAGGAAAGCCAGAAGAGCTTGACAAAAGCCATGTGCCAAAATACACTTATACCGTTGCAAACTTCATGGTGATAGCAATGAAGAACCCACTACCCGAGGTAACAATGATGAGGCATATAATGTTTTTGTTGATCACGTTGCAACCAAGGTACATGAGTTAGATGATGAAAGAAATAAGTTATACGGTAAGTTGCCAGCTAAGAATGAAGATCCTTTTTCAGTCTACTATAGATATTGAGATTGGTTTGAATAAATTAAGTGCTGTATGAGATCTAGATGCTAGCGTTTCCCCTATTCCTAAGTATGTTTATGATAGTCTCAATCTAGGTCATTATGCTATTACTGGGATTATATTGAATATGGCTAATTCCACTTTTACTCAAGCAGTAGGAATTAAGCAAAATGTCCTTATGCTACGACTGCGAGTTTTGAGTTTGCTTATCATCTTTATGACACATGTTGGACATTTTCAAATACATGATATAATTTTAAAACTTCATATTTTGAATACATGGTAACATTTTCAAATATGCGTTGTACTTTCTTAATTGCGATAAACATTTTCCTAACAACATGAATATTTTCTTGATCAAAAAAAAAAACATGAATATTTTTAAAATTATATAAATAAGTTATAAAATATTTATGACATTTTTAGGAAACACGTGAATATTTCTACAAAATGTCACGTACATTTTTAACGGAAATAAACCTTTTTTAACCTACAAAAACATTTGTGTACTTGTATAAACATTTTTAAAATGTCACAAACACTTTTTTAATCATAGGATTTTTCCTTTAAAATGTCATGTACCTTTTCTAATTACAATAAAAAATGCGCAAACATTTTTTCCATTGTGTACAATTTTTTTTGAAAATGTAACAAAAAGTATTCAAGCTCGTGAGTCATGAACACTTTTTGAAATTTAAGTTATAGTTTTTTGAATGTACCATACATTTTCTTATGAATTACATATTATTTTACATTTTAAAACAAAATTTTAAAGTGTCACTTACATTTTTTAAACATGTGGCATTTTGAAATGTCATAAACATTTTCCGTACACCTGATGAACAATTTTCTATACGTGTTTAACATTTTCAAATGCATGATTAACACTTTAAAAAAATGTAATATATTTAGAATATTGGAAAATATAAACAAATAAAGGAAAAAATTGACACTATAAGAAAATAGGTACACCGTTTGGATCTGATACAAAGTTGCACAAGGTTTACTTTATTTCTAATACAGGAACATGAAAAACGCATGAAGGGAACATCACACTTTTTTTTGAGGAATAACATCATGTATTCATGAATCTTCTAGGATCTAAAAAGTTCAGTACCAATGGTCTGGTGAAAACCACAGGAAGAAACAGAAGCATTGTGTCAGTGGATGGAATTTTTCCTACAAAACAGTGTGCAAAGAAATCCTTATGATTTTTTCCATGAGTTCAAATCCTGCAATGCAATTCAAAAAACTTAGACATGACATTTTTCTAAATATTCTAATCCTCCCAAAAAAACCTACGGAAATCAATTGAATCAAAGAAGCATAGTGCAAAGTGACCTTTCGAGAAAAATCCTAAAATAAGTCTAACATATAAATCAAAGCGAGCAAATAAAAAAATCAGAAGGATTCCAACTTGTCTTATAAGATGTAAAAACTTCAGTACCAATGAGTGTCTGAAAACTAAGGAAAATAGAAGACGTGTACGAGTGGATGAACATTTTCCTCCAAATAGAGTGCGAATAAACCCTTATGGAGATTTTCTCTGAATTTGAATCACGCGATGGAATGAAACAAACTACACATGTTCTAAGGACTCAATTCCTCCAAAATAAATCCTGAGAAATTGGGTTGAATCAAAGGGGCCTGGCAAAAGGAATCATGAAACCAAAGTGATAGTTCTTTCTTTTGAAGAGAAAGAGAGATAGAGAACTAGTGATGGACTTGGGAGCTTGGTGCTCCTTTGTTCGAGCAGTTCCTCTGGGTCAATGCCGTCTATCTGGGGCAGAACCACTAGTTCAAGGCCTTGCTGCTCCTGCCCCTGTCCTCCCATCTGGTTCATCCAGAATTTCTCAACTTCTTCCCAGTCACAGAAAGGCTCAGACTGCACATTCTCTGCAGCGGGTTGGTAGTTGTCTATACCGTCAAGCAGTGCATTTCTACAACAAGATTAACAACAAGCAAATATAGTCATTCATAGCGGTATTGTAGAAATTGCACAGAATGTAGCTTGTGCTTAAACAATAAATTGTATAATTGAACATCACAATGTGAAAAAAGAGGGGACATAATACCTACCACTGGCGCGCGTCGGTCCTAAACAAACGGTTTAAAACCATTTCCGCGACGGCATTTGGAACCGTCGCCAAGTGAGTGTGGGCGATAGGAGGTCCTTCCCACACGACCCAGAAACCGTAGGGGATAGTGAGCCTTGATGCATACATTTGTCCCTATATAACTGTTTCCGATATCTCGAATATCCCAAACGCTTAATCCTTGCTAGTCGTTTGTGCTCGTATTGCCATCGCAGTCGAAGTTTTGTGAATCTGCCTAAAACAAGGAAGATTCTAGGCACGGGAGCTTTCTAGGCAGATTCCAGGCACGGGAGATTTATGATGCCTAGCACATCACAAACAGTTCATGATTATAAACCGTGTACGATAGGTAGACAATCACACACAATTAGTTTTCCCGCATCGTATGTAATAGTGTCTGGCATCGCACACGCTTTGCGAACGGCAACTATGTGCATGCTTGCACAGGTTTCCTCTCTGTGAACCGTCCCGAATTATGGTGTATATCGCAAACGTTTGTGTTTTACCAACCGCGTGTGCCGTAATGACCTGCACAACGTAATTTCGCCCTAACTTAATTGTGGCTATTTGTACCTAATTTAAACTTGAAAGTAGGCTATAGCTTTATTCATATCCATCAAGTTCAAACAACCAATGCATTATTCGATTCACAGGTACATATGTTTAAGAATTACAGAAGCACCAAATAAAGAAAGATGTACCAGGGTTCTATACTTGTACTATTACAGATGGTAAAGAAAGAGGTGACAGACATTCCAGTTGCTGAACAAGGTGAAGCGGAATGGCCCTATTGTGCTCTCCTAGATGCAGAAAGCATGGAAGACTCTAGTCCAACCCCTTGTGAAGGCCGGCCGCCAATCATGTAGTTTGAGAGGTAATCTTGAGTAAACTGCTTTAGGATCCACTACAAAAGAAAAAAGATTCAGATATTGTCATCTAACACAACTCATTACAGGCAGTAAAAATAAGGCTACATGGTTCTTACTTACCATACTGCAGTTCACTGCTGTCTTGCACAAAGTTCGATTGAAATCTTTTAACCCATTTTAGTAACAATCTTTATCAGTTTCCTCACTTGATGCTGGTTCATGAATATCTCATTGCCCCATACGCACAAAGGGTCAAAGTGTGGATCTTTGGCAAAGATATATGTACCTAAAAGCACCAAGTTAATATTAGAAGCTAAACCACAATCGAAAAATAATGTAGTACAACACTCCATCCATCCCATTATATAAGATTTTATTACATGTATATCTAGACATCATCAGAACATTAAGGTCACACTCTTCCTTGTTGCTATGTAGACTGGGATTGCATATTTAGTCATTGAATACAATGCATGTTGCTAAAAAACAATTGAAAACGAAAAGGCATGTTAACTGCAATATCCTTAACAGCAACCAAATATCGTAATTCATAGTGGTATGGTTGAAACTATTATTGACGAAATTGAACTGCACAGCAAATAGTTGCACATATAGAGCATCACATTGAGAAGAACTGAAATAAACAAGTCATAAGGACATCTCTAGGTGATCCTTAAAAAGTTAAAGGACTATAACCCTTAGTGGATATATATATATATATATATATATATAGAAAGTCTATTCGACATCCAGGGTGAAGAATAAGTAATTCTTCACCCTGGTGTAAACGCTATGAAGATATGATTCGTTTTGGATGTTGTAATTTTACCTCACGCACACCGTAATCTTACCTCTGGCATGTTGTATTCTTACCACGCATGCATTAAATTCTCAGCCGCATATTATAATATTACCTCATCTCAGACATGCATGTGGTAATCTTACCACACATGCATGACACATTTGTTTCTCGCGGTGAATGTTGAGGAGCCCTTAATTACACACTGTAATATTACCTCACATGCATCTTGGTTCTTACGGTGACTAGAGGGTGCATGAGGAGGTGGGGTGAGGAATAAGAATTCTACACCCTGGGTGATTAATAGTCAATCCCTATATATATATATATATATATATACTCCAACAATTTTTGGCCTTTTCTAGTCGATCCCCCAAACTTAAGGTTGTAAACTTCAATTTGATCAAGTTCAAAGCAGGTTCAACTGAAAGTAGCATGCATTCAAACATAAACATAGATAGTTTTGCATAACCGAACATAAAACATAAATTTAAACTAAGCTAAACTACTTTCGGTCGAAGTAGAGGTCGAGCCAAACCTTCCTCGTCATGTACGGTGTGCCGCGAGCCGGGTCCGGTCCAGTACCGTCGTCGGGGTCGTTGGGGAAGGCACTCCTCCACTCATCGACATCGATCTCCTTGTCCCCGGGGCCCACCTTGACGCCCTCCGTCCTCGCCGCCTTCGACCTCCTCATCGGAGGAGAGCGTGATAACCTCGCCGCCCTCCGCGCCGGCAAAGATCGTCCGTTCCGCTTCCACGAGCTCCGGGTTCTGGTGGCGGAGCTCTTGTATGTAGGCCTCATCGGCGGCCTCGGCCTTGAGGTGCTCCCATGACTCGCGGTCCTCCCGCGCCATAGCCGAGCTCACCACCCCTGGCTCCGGCGGAACGAGGTGGACCAGACGTTTGCCGAAGGAAAAATTGAGCCTAGCCGCCGCGCCGTGGTAGCAGACCTGCCAGCAGTCGTATTCCATGGCTGCAAGCTCGGCCGTGTGGAAGCTACCGAGCCACCGGCTGGTGTGGGTCTCTCAATCTGTAATCTCGGCGACCCACGTCCCATACCGCCGCTGCCGGACCCCGAGGTATGACTTTGTCAGCTGCCGGGTCCGAGGGAGGACAAGGAAGCCCTCGAACCAGCGTAGGGGCACGGCGGCGGGCGGATCGGGGGACCGGCCACGGTGAATCGGGCCCACGGAGGACGACGAGGATACCTCGGCGGCCACCTCGCCGGCGTCGGGCGAAAAGGCCGTGATAAACCTCTTTTTGTCCATTGGCTCCTCGAGCTCCCCGGCACACAGGCAGAGGTTCAGGATGGAGGCGCCGGCGACCTACCAACGGTTTCGAGGGTTGTGTGTGTCTGTGTGAGCGGAGGTTTTGGGGTGTGTGCGGAGGGGGTGCAAGGTTGTGTTTGAGGAAATAATGCGGCAACTGAAAATTTTACTAGGCGGGAGTAACAAGGCGGGGCTACTGAAAATTTGGATCAAGGCCGAGCAGATATTTTTGAGATTGCGTGGGATGCAGAGGCGGGAGTAAAATGTTGGGGCTACTGAAAATTTGAATCAAGGGACTGAAGCAGAGCAGGATTAACAGACATCGCACACGGTCCACACATACTAATCGTGTGCTATCAAACATTAAAACCTTCCACGCGGTAGATATTTTCAAGATTGCGAGAGATGCACAGGCGGGAGTTTTTGGGGAGTGAGCTAGTGTGCTTGCCACGCCGGCTGTGGACTGTAGCCGACGCACCTTCTCGCGTACTATACACCGACAGTGCTCCAAGATATTTTGTACTACATCTCACACGGTTCGTGATAATAAACTGTGTGGGATCTAATTGATTTGAATTACAAAATGGGGTCACAGCGGCAATTGACGATGTTTGAATTGCTAGACCATTTATCTGCAGTGAACATGCAACTATATTTGTGTCGTAAAAGAATTGGAATTATTCAGGGTTCGTTTGGACATTTTATACATTAAACTGGTTTTCTAGCCATTTCACGTGCACAATTCAAAATTAAACTACACGCACATGCTCCGGTGCACACAAATTGGTTGAAAAATCAAATATGTTTCTTCAGTGCATGCTTAGGTCCCATGCAATAAATGGGAATGAATTTTTCGGGTTTCATCTGGCCTTTTTTATACATGAACTGGGTTTTCTAGGCATTTTATCTGCATAATTCAAATTTGAACTACAAGCACATGCTCCAATGCACCAAAGTTGCTTGAAAAATCACATGTCTGTCCTTGGGTGAATTTATAGGTCCCATGCAAGAGATGGGAATGAAATTCAAACACCAGGGCACTGTTGATTGCTGGAAAAACATTGAGATGCCTGGGTTTTAAATTCTAGTAAATCCAAAACTCGTCTGAAATTCATGAAACTTGGCATGCTATCATGGTGCGACATCAACAGAGTTTTTCAATTTCAGGGTCATTTAGCTCTAAAATTTTTAGTAAATGCATGAAAAATACCAAATGAATTCAGAAAGGGTTGATAATTGATGATGTGGATTTGAATGGTGCATTTTGAACACACAAAAAGTCTGGACTTCAAGTAAGTTAAAAAAATGAAATACCTTTGTAACAGATGAGTTTTCGTCCGAAACCCTGATACTTCGAAAGAGATTGTCCATTTTGTACACAAAGTGCACCAATTTTTTGCCGCAACCCTCTGTAATTTTTTGAACATGCTATGTGGGTGAAATGATGATACCATGCCAACTTTCAACCTTTTCAAAGTTCATTCGAAGTGTTTTTCAATTTCAGGGTCATTTAGCTCTAAAACAATTCAGTAAATGCATGAAAAATACCAAATGAATTCAGAAAGGGTTGATAATTGATGATGTGGATTTGAATGATGGTTTTGAACACACACAAAGTCTGGACTTCAAATAAGTTCAACAAAATGAAATGCCTTTGTAACAGATGAGTTTTCGTCCCAAACCCTAATACTTCGAAAGAGATTGTCCATTTTGTACACGAAGTACATCCAGTTTTTGCTGTAACCCTCTCTACTTTTTTGCACATGCTATGTGGGTGAAATGATGATACCATGCCAACTTTCAACCTTTCCAGACTTCATTCGAAGTGTTTTTCAATTTCAGGGTCATTTAGCTCTAAAAAAAATTCAGTAAATGCATGAAAAATACCAAATGAATTGAGAAAGGGTTGATAATTGATGATGTGGATTTGAATGGTTCGTTTTGAACACACAAAAATTCCGGACTTAAAATAAGTTCATAAAAATGAAATGCCTTTGTAACAGATGTGTTTTCGTCCCAAACCCCGATACTTCGAAAGAGATTGTCCATTTTGTACACGAAGTGCATCCAGTTTTTACCGTAACCCTCTCTACTTTTTTGCACATGCTATGTGGGTGAAATGTTGATACCATGCCAACCTTCAACCTTTTCAGAGTTCATTTGAAGTGTTATGGACATTTTTTGCATTAATTGAGTTTTCAATGCATTTATGTGCATAATTCAAATTTGAACTACATGCACATGCTCCAGTGCATATAAATTGGTTGAAAAATAAAATTTGTGTCCTTGGGTTCATGCTTAGGCCCCATGCAAGAAATGGGAATGAATTTCAAACACCAGGGCACCGTTGATTGCCGGCAAAACATTGAGATGCTGGTTTTTTAATTCTAGTAAATCCAAAACTCGTCTGAAATTCATGAAACTTGGCATGCTATCATGGAATGGCACCCGACATGCTGTGGCATTTTTCTTGTCCATTTTGAGAGAAGGCACACTCGAATAATGACAGTCAATGGAGGCATTTTGAAAAAAATAGCTGCCACTTTAATATCTCAAACGTTTGTAGAATTCAAACCGTGTGCGTTCTGTTAACCATTCACGTGATGCCACGTGTCTTGGTTTTAATGGTTGTAGGAGGTGCCGTGCGGACATCTGCTTGACCTTAAATGAACGGGAGGCGTGCAAGCGTAGTATGGTGTGCAGGCTAACCAAGAGGTGTGCAAGCTGTCCTCCAATGCGCATGCTCACCGGGAAGCATGCGAGCTGTACGTTGTGCAGGCTCACTAGGAAGCGAGCCCTTTGACTTCCATGGCCGCCCGCCTTGCTCTTCATTAATGGCGCCCGAGCCGCTGTTTAATATGGGCGGCCTTACTGTTTGCCTCCCATTCCCCTCCCTCCCGCAGACCTCCACCAACGCCATGGCACAGAGCGATCATCTTCCACTAGTCTTCAAGTTTGGTGAAGTCAACTCTGAGCCAGAGGAGATAGAAAATAAGGAGGAATGGGGCCTCATGGACATGGCCCAGAATGAGCTGGCCACAGAGGTTGCTGCCCCCGCTCCTATCCCAGCTCCTTTCCCTGCACCCGCGCCAACGACCATCCCCGTAGAATTGACGGGCTGGTCACCGAGCACTATCACAGAGCTGGAAGCCGCGGGCGTCAGTGAGGTCTCCGCGGACCTGTGCGAGCTCATGTACATGCCAGCACCAGCGCCCGTGCCCGTGCTCGTGCCCGTGTGCGCCCCTCCACCCATCGTGGCGCCGGCCCCTGTGCGTTTGGCTGCATCTTCCACGCTCGTGCACGTGCCCGTGTGCGCGCCCCACCTCAGCGGCATGGGACGCTGCCGTCGACCGCTACCTCTCAGCGGCGCCAGTTGCTGTCCTGCCGCGCCCCGCCCGTCCATCGCGTGATGACATGATGTTTGATTTACAAGTGAAGAACATTTTGTGCTGCCTTGAAGACTTCAACAACGGTGTCCCGGAGGACGACAACGACAACGATGGCGCGACACGCCGCTGGAAATAGTTTTTTTGGGGGGTTTAATACTGTATCTAGAATTCTCGATCATATGAATATAAACTCGCAGTGTGACTGAATGAAACATATGGTTTGAACGAACTTGCATTTTTCTCTCTTAATATGCAGACTTATCAAAAGATTTTCTTTTGAAAAAACTGTCAATGGTTTTCAAATATAAAACACTCATCGCAAACGTTTTAGTTAGAACGCCCGGATGCAAACCGACAGCTTTCCCAAGAAGCCAACGGAAAATGTGCCGAGCAGGATTTCTTCATCCCTACAACACAAATGGTTGTTTTGCATGACCCGTGTGCAACCACGTACAAACAATTGGGTAAGATTTGCATGACTGCCATTTTTGGTATGTTACCATTTGTCAAACTGGAAAGATTGACATTTGTTTATCTAGTAACATTGCCATTTCTCAACCTTGTAACATTGCGATTTGTCAAAATATGCAGCTAAAAATCACTAGCACTATCTAATTTTTGCAACTAAAATCACTAGCACTGTTCATATGGACACCAATACAAAGTGGCATTGTACTTTTTTTTGTCAACCAAATAGAGAAAAAATATACGTGCCGCCACGTGGCCCGTGTGACGTGTGAGCATGCGTGAGTTGATGGGACGCATATGCAAATGTACCATTCGTTACATACAACAAGTCATCAACACACAACAACAACGAGGATACATGTTGGATTATAGATTATTTCCAACAAAACATTCTAGTAAAGTAAAGTTTTTCTCACACAATAAATAACAAAGAGATGAAATGAACTTCAGCTCGACCAATCCTCGACATTGGAAACGCTTGTTTTGAACCATAACTGATTCTCTGGGAAGGGCCAGCTATTGTCAATCTCGAGACCAATGCAGGGCTGATCATCCAGGCTAATGTGGCCTATATCAGGATGCATATTGTGATAGCCAGGGTAGGGAACCATAGCAATGTCCAAGGTATAGATACAATTGCTTCTCATAAATGGTAGTAACGTTGTGTCAACAGTAGCTGGATCGCCTTTCACTATCATTGGATAGTTTTGTCCAAGGAAGAGCGAGTTTTATCCATGACTATCAATTCTGAACCAGGGAGAAGGAGGTGTTGGCGCTAGCACACTAGTATCCATCCCAAATACCCTGCAACGGATGTGGGAATAGATCCGGATAGTGCAACCATGGGAGACAACACCTGCTTCATTAGTAACATCAGTAGTGCCCTGTATACATAAAAGAAGAGGTGATCCATCAGAATAAGTTGCCAAGCGCCACTAAGTATATGGGTCCTGTTCGTCCTCATGCTCGTGATCATCACCATCGTCATCTCCCCCTTGGTTATAATTTTTTTCAAGTATAGGTGGTGGAATGTTCACAGGACCTTGGAAACACAAGAATGTTATTTAGTACGGTGATACTAACTAGCATGCATGTGGATGAAACAATTCTAATTACGGTGGAACACAAACATACCGATACAATAAGGATCCCATGCAAAAACAGTGCCACGAGTGGTGACAACAAACGCAAGACGCTCATATTGAATGGCATCACATTACTCATTCGTGTCCAAAAATTGATTTTTGAGTAATATCCATCCATCTGTGGAAGCAGAGACGGCAACAAGCTTGTCGAAGATAGCAACAACAACATAGTTCTTGTAATCCCAAGAGCGGTCGGGAACTCGAGAAATTACTATCTTCCATAGAAGACAGTCATGATGATCGTATCTGAACATACGTAGACTATCTGTGTGCTGAACCTCATGGCAGTCTGATATTTTTGGAAGTGGAACCCGGTGATGAGTGTACACAGTCACAAGTTCCCACTCGCAGTTGTTCCCAGTATAAACAACCCAATCTCCATTTGCGCCTACCCAGGCCTTGCCCTTAAGCGATGGCATCTTAACATCACACGTATCATTATCAAGCGGCATCAACTTGAAGAAGGCAAGGCTTCCTTCGTCCTCACGACGGCGAGCAGGGTCATGGCGAAGAAGATAGGGGAGGTCAAACCGCTCCTGAACCCTTGGGTTCTTTGTAATGATCCTATTTGTTGAGTCAAGAATAGCCTTGTATGAACCTGCCATGCTAGCCGAGGTGATGATGTCGGACCAAACAATGAATTCCTCCACCACGTCAACTTTCAGATTGGGGCAAGAATAACTGGGCCATTTCCGGCCTGTTCCCTCCATGGAGAAGACGATCGATCAAACAATGGCAGAAGGAAGGGTGAAGACAAATGGAGGGAGGAAGAGCGTGCGACAGCAGTTCCAAATCGAGAGGGAAAGGCGAAGAGGCGGTGAACGGTTGCCACGGTACAAGAAGAGGCTAGTGGGGAGGGAACGGTTGCCATAGAGGTCACACATTGACGACAAGGACGAGTGAGCCTCATGCCGTATATCGCACACACCTTGATCTGGCTGACCGTTTCTTTTGTGTTGCCTAATCACAAACAGTTCATCCGAGTGAACCGTATGATATATCGCACACACCTTCATCTAGCTGCCCGTTTCATTTCTGTTTCCTAATCACAAACAGTTCATCAGAGTGAACCGTATGCTGTGTATCGCACACGCCTTCATGTGGCTACCCGTTTATATTGTTCCTCCTCGTTGCAAACAGTTAATTGAACTTAACCGTTTATACGTCTCCAACGTATCTATAATTTTGGATTGTTCCATGCTATTATATTATCCATCTTGGATGTTTTATATGCATTTATATGCTATTTTATTATGATTTTTGGACTAACCTATTAACCTAGAGCACAGTGCCAGTTTTTGTTTTTTCCTTGTTTCTTGAGTTTTACAGAAAAGGAATACCAAATGGAATCCAATTGACGTGCCATTTTTTGATGATTTTTTATGGACCAAAATAAGCCCCCGGAGTAAAAGAGTTGGGCCAGAAGAGTCCCGAGCCGTCCACGAGGGTGGAGGGCGCGCCCTAACCCCCGGTCTCGCCCCCTATATCGTGGACGACTCGGAGACCCCCCTGACGTGAGACCAGGGCCAAAAATTCCTATAAATACAGAAACCCCCGAAAAGAACCTAGATCGGGATTTCTGCCGCCGCAAGCCTCTGTAGCCACCAAAAACCAATCGGGACCCTGTTCGAGCACCCTGCCGGAGGGGGGATCCATCACCGGTGGCCATCTTCATCATCCCGGCGCTCTCCATGACGAGGAGGGAGTAGTTCACCCTCGGGGATGAGGGTATGTAACAGTAGCTATGTGTTTGATCTCTCTCTCTCTCTCTCTCTCTCTCTCTCTCTCTCTCTCTCTCTCTCTCTCTCTCTCTCTCTTTCTCTGTCATGTTCTTGAGATGGCACAATCTTGATGTATTACGAGCTTTGCTATTATAGTTGGATCGTATGATGTTTCTCCCATGTCTACCTTGTGATGAATTGAGTTTTCCCTTTGAAGTTATCTTATCGGATTGAGTCTTTAAGGATTTGAGAACGCTTGATATATGTCTTGCATGTGCTTATCTTTGGTGACAATGGGATATTCACGTGATCTACTTGATGTATGTTTTGGTGATCAACTTGCGGGTTCAGTGACCTTGTGAACTTATGCATAGGGGTTGGCACACGTTTTCGTCTTGACTCTCCGATAGAAACTTTGGGGCATGCTTTGAAGTTCTTTGTGTTGGTTGAATACATGAATCTGAGATTGTGTGATGCATATCGTATAATCATGCCCGCGGATACTTGAGGTGACAATGGAGTATCTAGGTGACATTAGGATTTTGATTGATGTGTGTTTTAAGGTGTTATTCTACACTAGTAGCAAACAGGGTATTGGTCCAACCCATTAGCCCCGGTTCAATCTAGAACCTGGTCCAATGGGGGTACTGGACCCGGTTCGTGAGCCCAGGGGGCCGGCCGGGCCACGTGGGCCATTGGTCCCGGTTCGTCTGGACCTGTTGGTCCCGGTTGGAGCTAAAAACCGGGACCAATGGCTCTTGCTCCTGGCCCACCACTATTGGTCCCGGTTGGTGTTATGAACCGGGACCAAAGGCACCCCTTTAGTCCCGGTTTATAGCACCAACCGGGACCAGTTAGTTGCCTATATATACCCCCTCACTCAAGAGCAGAGCTCACTGCTCTGTTTTTTTTTCTGGCCGAGGGGGGAGGGGTTAGTGGTGCTCTAGCTCACCTCCTATGCACACAACGTGTTCGGTGGAATGCCCGAGCCACACTAGTTAAGCTTTTCTCCTCTCGAAGCTCTATTTTCTCCGAGATTTGTCTAGGTTTAGCGGTCCGTCACGTCCCGTCCCCGTCTTCGCCTCCGTCGATCGCCCCCGCCGATCTCGTCACCGGCACCACCGTGGTGAGCCTCTTGTTATGTCCATGCTTTTCTTACTTTTATTATTGCTTTAGATAGATATTTGTCTAATTTTCTTACGTTTATTATTGCTTGTTATTATATAGTGCGATGGTTTTGATATCCGCCCACGTGGGCCCTCGTCCGTTCTACGTTTCGGATGTGGTATATTATCTTTAATTTATAACTATTTGTTTTAGTGTTTATGATAGTTATGCCGACCAACCTGACATGCATAGATGTTTTATTATGTCTAGGAGGTAGTTGAACCGGAAATTCCAACCGACCCTCTTGTGGAGAGGTTAAATTTAGTTGAAGAGGAAAACATTTCGTTAAAGAAAAAATTGGAAAAAATGGAGGAGGAGAAGATGGAATTGGAGTTGCATGTTGCGGAAGTTATCGATGATCACAAGATCAAGATGGACCCTATTGTCGAGAGGTTAAATTTAGTTGAAGAAGAAAACAAATTCTTGAAGGAAAAAATAAAAAAAATTGTGGACGAGAAGATGATATTGGAGTTGCATGTTGCGGATGTCATCGATGATCACAAGATCAAGATGGATGCAATGCGGTTGAAGATTAAAAAGATTAGAAAATATGCCATTCATACCGAGGCTTGGTATCATTATGCCGTTGGATCAATTGTTACCTTGGTTGCGATTATGATAGCATTTGTTTGCGCGTTGAAATGTTTTACATAGTTTCGATGTGTATGGAGAGCTATATGTTGTTAGATGAGAACTATATATGTATGTACTTTGGTTTTAATGTGATGATGAACTTTTATCCATTTGGTCACTTAATTATCTATTTATGATGTTCTATAATAGTTTTTGACACACTTAATTATATATAAATGCACGCAGATGAACCGGCAATGGATGTACGGTGACAGACACACCTCCGAGTACATTAAGGGCGTGCGTGAGTTTCTAAATGCGGCTGAGGCAAACAAGCAGAATGGTTTTATGTGTTGTCCATGCACTAAATGTGTGAATACGATGTCTTACTCTAACCGGAAAATCCTTCACTCCCACCTGCTTTACAAGGGTTTCATGCCACACTATCATGTTTGGACGAGGCACGGAGAAATAGGGGTTATGATGGAAGACGGCGAAGAAGAAGAGTACGATGACAACTATGTGCCCTCTGAATACGGTGATGCTGCAATGGGGGGAGCTGGTGAAGATCAAGAGGAACCAGACGATGTGCCCAATGATGCTGCAACGGGTGAAGCTGTTGAAGATCAAGAGGAACCAAATGATGATCTTCGCCGGGTCATTGTCGATGCAAGGACACAATGCGAAAGTCAAAAGGAGAAGCTGAAGTTCGATCGCATGTCAGAGGATCACAAAAAAGGGTTGTACCCCAATTGCGAAGATGGCAACACAAAGCTTGGTACCATACTGGAATTGCTGCAGTGGAAGGCAGAGAATGCTGTGGCTGACAAAGGATTTGAGAAGCTACTGAAAATATTGAAGAAGAAGCTTCCGAAGGATAACGAATTGCCCGATAGTACATACGCAGCAAAGAAGGTCGTATGCCCTCTAGGATTGGAGGTGCAAAAGATACATGCATGCCCTAATGACTGCATCCTCTACCGCGGTGCATACAAGGATCTGAACGCATGCCCGGTATGCGGTGCATTGCGGTATAAGATCAGACGAGATGACCCTGGTGATGTTGATGGCGAGCCCGCCAGGAAGAGGGTTCCTGCGAAGGTGATGTGGTATGCTCCTATAATACCACGGTTGAAACGTTTGTTTAGAAACAGAGAGCATGCCAAGTTGATGCGATGGCACAGTGAGGACCGTAAGAAAGACGGGATGTTGAGAGCACCCGCTGACGGTTCGCAGTGGAGAAAAATCGAGAGAAAGTACTGGGAGGAGATTGCAAAGGACCCAAGGAACGTATGATTTGCTTTAAGCGCGGATGGCATTAATCCTTTCGGGGAGCAGAGCAACAATCACAGCACCTGGCCCGTGACTCTATGTATGTATAACCTTCCTCCTTGGATGTGCATGAAGCGGAAGTTCATTATGATGCCAGTTCTCATCCAAGGCCCTAAGCAACCCGGCAACGACATTGATGTGTACCTAAGGCCATTAGTTGAAGAACTTTTACAGCTGTGGAATGGAAACGGTGTACGTGCGTGGGATGAGCACAAACAGGAGGAATTTGACCTAAAGGCGTTGCTGTTCGTGACCATCAACGATTGGCCCGCTCTCAGTAACCTTTCAGGACAGACAAACAAAGGATACCACACATGCACGCACTGTTTAGATGACACTGAAAGTATATACCTGGACAAGTGCAGGAAGAATGTGTACCTGGGCCATCGTCGATTTCTTCCGACCAACCATCAATGTCGAAAGAAAGGCAAGCATTTCAAACGCGAGGCAGATCACCGGAAGAATCCCGCCATGCGTACCGGTGATCACGTACTTGCTATGGTCAATGATTTACACATAATCTTTGGAAAGGGCCCCGACGCACTAGCTGTTCCGAATGACGATGAGGGACACGCACCCATGTGGAAGAAGAAATCTATATTTTGGGACCTATCCTACTGGAAAGACCTAGAGGTCCGCTCTTCAATCGACGTGATGCACGTGACGAAGAACCTTTGCGTGAACCTGCTAGGCTTCTTGGGCGTGTATGGAAAGACAAAAGATACAGCTGAGGCACGGGAGGACCTGCAACGTTTGCACGAAAAAGACGGCATCCCTCCGAAGCAGTATGAAGGTCCTGCCAGCTATGCTCTTACGAAAGAAGAGAAAGAAATCTTCTTTGAATGCCTGCTCAGTATGAAGGTCCCGACTGGCTTCTCGTCGAATATAAAGGGAATAATAAATATGGCAGAGAAAAAGTTCCAGAACCTAAAGTCTCATGACCGCCATGTGATTATGACGCAACTGCTTCCGGTTGCATTGAGGGGGCTTCTACCGGAAAACATCCGATTAGCCATTGTGAAGCTATGTGCATTCCTCAATGCAATCTCTCAGAAGGTGATCAATCCAGAAATCGTACCAAGGCTAAGGAGTGATGTGGCGCAATGTCTTGTCAGTTTCGAGCTTGTGTTCCCACCATCATTCTTCAATATCATGACACACGTCCTAGTTCATCTAGTCGACGAGATTGTCATTCTGGGGCCCGTATTTCTACACAATATGTTCCCCTTTGAGAGGTTCATGGGAGTCCTAAAGAAATATGTCCGTAACCGCGCCAGGCCAGAAGGAAGCATCTCCATGGGCCATCAAACAGAGGATGTCATCGGGTTTTGTGTTGACTTCATTCCTGGCCTTAATAAGATAGGTCTCCCTAAATCGCGGTACGAGGGGAGACTGACTGGAAAAGGCACGCTTGGAAGGGACTCAATAATATGCAGGGACGGATATTCTTGGTCTCAAGCACACTACACAGTTCTACAGAACTCTACATTGGTGACCCCGTATGTCGATGAACACAAGAACAGTCTGCGCTCCAAACACCCGGAGCAGTGCGACGACTGGATTACACGTGAACACATCAGGACTTTCAGCAGTTGGTTGGAAACACGTCTCAGAGGTGACAACACTGTTTGTGATGAGTTGTACTTGTTGTCCAGGGGACCATCTTCGTCTGTATTGATTTACAAAGGATACGAGATAAATGGGAATACATTTTACACGATTGTCCAAGATCAAAAGAGCACCGACCAAAACAGTGGTGTCCGCTTTGATGCAACAACCGAGAGGGGAAAGGACACATATTATGGTTACATAGTGGACATATGGGAACTTGACTACGGACATGATTTTAAGGTCCCTTTGTTTAAGTGCAAATGGGTCAATCTGTCAGGAGGCGGGGTACAGGTAGACCCACAGTACGGAATGACAACAGTGGATCTGAAAAATCTTGGATACACTGACGAACCGTTCGTCCTAGCCAATGATGTGGCACAGATTATCTATGTGAAGGACATGTCTACCAGACCGAGAAAAAGAAAAGATAAGGAAGCGAATACATCATACGATGAGCCAAAGCGCCACATAGTTCTTTCAGGAAAAAGGGACATCCTGGGAGTGGAGGGCAAGACAGACATGTCTGAAGATTATGAAAAGTTTCATGAAATTCCTCCCTTCAAAGTCAAGGCTGACCCAAGCATCCTGATAAACGATGAAGATTATCCATGGTTACGGCGCAATAAGCAAATGACACAAGCGAAGAAAAAGTGAAGAGTTTTTTCCACAACTATTATGATGATACCATGCCAACTTTGTAACAAACGAGTATGATACCATTGTCCGTTTATACTATTCAAATTTCAATACTACTTGCACTAACAGAGAAAGTTTGTAATTGGTTTTACCAGAAAGAATTAAAAAAATAAAGCAAATAACAAAAGAAAATAAATAATGCAGAAAACAAAACAAAAAAACTTGAAAAAAATAGCAACAATAAGTATTTTGTTGTAAGTATAAACAAAATAAAATAAATAAAGCAACAAAGAAAATAAATAAAGGAAGTAAAATAAATAAAGCAACTCTAAATACAGCAAAAAACAACTTAGAAATAAACAAAGAAAATAAAATAAATAAAGCAACTCTAAATACAGCAAAAAACAACTTAGAAATAAATAAAGCAAAAAAGGAAAAAAAAATTGGGCGCTGCCCAGTGAGCCTGCAAGGCCTATAGCACTGGATCCACCTGTATTATAAGGCCCAGCAAGCTCACAGGGCAGCGCGCAGAGTTAGGCCCAGAAGCCTGGATTTGAGAGGAGCTCGAGAGGGTGGGAGCAGCAGCCCTTATAAACCACTCTCGAGCTCCCTCAGCTAGCGAGGTGGGACTAAACATCCCACCGCACCCGCGCCAGCACAGGGCCTTTGGTCCCGGTTGGTGGCTGAAACCGGGACTAAAGGGTGGCATTAGTCCCGGTTGGAGGCTGAAACCAGGACTAATACCCCCCTTTAGTCCCGGTTGCTGCCACCAACCGGGACTAAAGGCCCCTCCTTCCCGCCCTTTGGGCTGCTGAAAAGGGACCTTTAGTCCCGGTTGGTGGCAGCAACCGGGACTAAAGGGGTGTATTAGTCCTGGTTTCAGCCACCAACCGGGACTAATACTGCTCCTATATAACCAGGACTTGCGAAATTTTGGGCAGTTTCCTTCTTCCGCGCCCCCGACGCCTCCCTCTCCTTCCCCGCCCCCGTCGCCCCGTCGCCGTCGCCGTCGCCCCCGTCGCCCCGTCGCCATCGCCGTCGCCCCCGACGCCGCCCCGACGCCGCCTCGTCGCCGTTGCCCCGCCCCGCGACCCCGTTCCGCCCCGCCCCGCGCCGTCGCCGCGCCCCGGCCCGTCGCCGTCGCCGCGCCCAGAAGTAACCGGGGCATGTTGGTACGAAGTTATGCAAAGATGTTTTGGAACGGAGTTCCTGATAGGATAATCCGTCTTTTGTTACGGATTATCTTATCGGGGACTTCGTTCCAAAACAACTTTGGAGAGCTTCGTACCATCATGCTACTGTTACTTTCGCCTAATGATGAAGTATTGGTTTGTTGAATCCTTTGACACTAGACAAAATGTGACATGAGGGGGTCTAGGGTTGTGGATCGCCGAGAAGTCGGGGGGGTCGAGAGGTTGCCTACCTGTGTCAAAGTATTGAAGAATTCCATGACTTCATCATTTGCCAGAAGTAACCGGGGCATGTTGGTACGAAGTTATGCAAAGATGTTTTGGAACGGAGTTCCTGATAGGATAATCCGTCTTTTGTTACGGATTATCCTATCCGGGACTCCGTTCCAAAACAACTTTGGAGAGCTTCGTACCATCATGCTACTGTTACTTTCGCCTAATGATGAAGTATTGGTTTTGTTGAATCATTTGACACTAGACAAAAGGTGACATGAGGGGGTCTAGGGTTGTGGATCGCCGAGCAGTCGGGGGTCGAGGGGTCGAGAGAGGTTGCCTAGCTAGTGTCAAAGTATTGAAGAATTCCATGACTTCATCATTTGCCAGAAGTAACCGGGGCATTTTGGTACGAAGTTATGCAAAGTTGTTCTGGAACGAAGTCCCTGATAGGATAATCCGTCTTTTGTTACGAATTATCTTATCTGGGACTCCGTTCCAAAACAACTTTGGAGAGCTTCGTACCATCATGCTACTGTTACTTTCGCCTAATGATGAAGTATTGGTTTTGTTGAATCCTTTGACACTAGACAAAATGTGACATGAGGGGGTCTAGGGTTGTGGATCGCCGAGAAGTCGGGGGGGTCGAGAGGTTGCCTAGCTAGTGTCAAAGTATTGAAGAATTCCATGACTTCATCATTTGCCAGAACTCCATTAATATATCCATCTGTCATGTTTGAATAATAATTGGCATGTTGTAAATATTTGTAGAAACAATGGACCACAACACCCGAGACCTAGCACAAGAAGCGATGTTGATGGACCTAATCGCAGACGGACAAAATGCCGTCTTGTCGTTTCTCAACGACACCGATGACCAGGTCGAAAAAGAGTTGCAGCTGGAAGATCTAGGCTATGATATTGATGGATCCGGTGACCCAATGCACATGGAAGAAGTAGACCGTGAGGACGGCTCTGGTGACCCAATGCCGGTGCAAGAAGGAGACCGTGATGCTGGCTCCGGTGACCGAACCGAGTCCGGCCAGGAGGTATATATGTTAGTTAAGCATGTGCTGACTAGTTAATTGATTCATTCATTAACTCTCGTCTTTGTTCCTTTTTGTAGCCCTCCGGATCGAGCAAATCTTCGGTAAAGAGACGAGGAGCGAAGAAAAAGTTGAGGACGGATGAAAAGTTTGAGATCTCAGAAATCTCGCGCTCCGGCGAGCCGATTGCACCCATCCAGACAAAGAACGCATTTGTTAATCAGTGCGGGGTTCTGGTTAGGGACAAGATTCCGATCAGCATCCATCAATGGTTAAAGCCGGCTGCAAACGACGCTCAGGTGACTTATGTCACTGATATGCAGAAAGAAGATCTTTGGACTGAGCTGAAGTCAAATTTCGTCCTACCGCGAGAGGTTGATCCGGCGAACCCAGTTATAGAGGAGTTAATCAAGTCTGCTGCACTTTCGAAGATGGCAGACCAATTCAGGGCATGGAAGAAAAAACTGAATACGTTTGTCAAAGATAAAAAGACTCCAGAATTCGTGGGCATATATGAGAAGATCAAAGATGACTGGCCCGCATTTGTGGCCCATAAGAAGTCGGAAAAGAGTCAGAAGATGTCGGAGACAAACCGGATAAATGCTGCGAAGAAGAAGCATCACCATCGCACGGGGTCGGGCGGCTACCTCATAGCCCGGCCTAAGTGGGCCAAGGCTGAGAATGATCTGCTTCAGAAAGGGATCGAACCAGAGACAATGCACTAGCCAGACCGTTGCCGGACTTGATTCTTCGGGGCTGGCGGAACCTTGGACCCTGTAACAGGGTGGTGCATTTGGATGGACAAGCAATTGGAAACACCACTCAGGAAGATGCGGCAGTATATCAAAGCAGCGCATGAAGGGACGTTCTTCCCCGACAGAGAGAACGACAAGCTGACAATGGCCCTCGGGAATCCTGAGCACCCTGGACGGACACGAGGCACGCCAGGCTCCCTTCCGTGGCGTGCTGGGTTTCCGGACGCAGGAGGCTAAAAATGCCACGACAGGAGGAAGAAAATGGAGCAGACCGAAATCCAGGTGCTGCGGGCCAGAATACAAGCGATAGAGAAACGGGAAGCAAATCGGGAGAAAAGAATTGCCGAAGCTTCCCCCGAAGCTACCCCGCTATCTCAGCGGAGAAGCAGCGTGGCTTCCACCGAGCTGCTTTAGCCAGAGCCTGCCTTGACGGCTACTGCCAGGAATCCTGTGGATGCTATCATGCAGGCACAAAATTGCCACCTTATAGCGTAGTGGATGAATCTGAAGGTCAAGGCGGCTGCTGGCTCTGTTTATCCTTCTGGACCCGACGACACTTTTCACTGCCGGCCGATTCCAGAAGGATATGTTAGGGTGATGGTCGACGAAATAACGGAGGGATTTGAGGAGCTCCAGCTTGACCACCCTACCGGTGAAGGGGAGACTCAGCTGGGTTCTTCACTGAAGACTCCATGCCTATGGCGGAAGGACCTAATCAACATTCTCAACTGGACGCCTCCGCCTCCTCCTCCTCCTCCGGCGAGTCAGGGCACTCCGCCTCCTCCACCGCCTCCTCCTCCGGCGAGTGACCATCAGGGCACTCCGGCTCCTTCTCCGGCGCGTGGCGGCACTCCGCCTCCTTCGCCGCCGGCGCGTGGCGGCACTCCGCCTCCTTCGCCGCCGGCGCGCCCGAGCAGCCAGCCTGCTCCTCCTTCTCCGCCTAATCAGCAAGGGCGGAAGAGACTTGCCGCCGCTCCGGCTGCTCCTGCTCCGGCGCGTAAGCAAGTAAAAAAGACAGCCGCTTCGTCTGGTCCGGCGACGTCTACCAGTACAGCCAGAGGCGGGAGGCGATGCAGATTCGGTCCTTCTCTCACGCCTCTAGAGAAGTTACCGTACGAGAGTTCCGACGAGGAAAACACGAA
Source organism: Secale cereale (assembly GCA_902687465.1). Classification (NCBI taxonomy): domain Eukaryota; kingdom Viridiplantae; phylum Streptophyta; class Magnoliopsida; order Poales; family Poaceae; genus Secale; species Secale cereale. Next base: position 743,267,199 of record LR738715.1, on the reverse strand, counting down.
GATCGCTCAAGGCGAAGTGACGGACTTTTTTGAAGGGTTGAAAGCACAGAGACATCCACCTCCGGAGGAGAAGATAGATGCGGTGAAAGCAAAGCGCACTCTTGCTGCCCTGAAGCAACTAGCGCAAAGTAAGCCGCAGGACAACTATGACCGCATGATCCAAAAGTCATATCAAGCAGCGAAGTGGTCGGGAAGTACTAAAAGTGATCATAGGTTAGCAGAAGTGCGAGCTGGGAAACAAATTGCCCAGCTTGGCGAACAAGCGGACCAATCGTGCCCCCTGCTCAAGGTGTCTAGCGACATGCTCGCTAATGATCCGAGGATGGTGCCCGGTTATACCAATCTTGCAGATTAAGCATCCGACGATGTACACTATGATTTCTTGGAAGTGCAGATAGAAAGATACGAGTACAAAATGCCTCTCGTCAAAAATGAAAGATCTCTATCAACGAATATGCGAAGATTGCATGATTGGTACTTGAAAATCTCCAGAGAGTCTGGGGGGAGGGATAGCTTGTATGTGAGAGTTAAACCGGAGCATGACCTCATTGGAATTGACCTGTTGCCTATTCCATTTGAGGAGTTCTATCAGTTTTTCAATCAATTGGCCCTCGATAAAGCAACGGTCACCCGCTACTGTCTATAAGTAGTACTACTTCTGTCATTAAGTCTCTCTATATAGCTAATCTTCATTGCATGTATTTATAATTATCCTCACTATATTATGCAGATTGAAGATCGTCGAATTGAAGAAAAGACAAGTAGGTGATATTGGGTTTATTAACACATACCTCATATATGCAACCGAGGTTAAATTGCGTCCCGACGATACCGTGACCAACTTGCTACGATCGTTGGTGGTAAATGAAAACAAAGAAATAATACTCTTTCCTTACAACTTCAAGTGAGTGTTACTGTCTTGTGCATATTTGGTTTCCCTTATATATCAGTCAAGGTTATAGTGATGTAATTGATGATCTCATGCATTCGTGCGCAGCTTCCACTATATTCTCTTAGAGATTAAGCTTGAGAAGGGAGTAGTAACTGTCTTGGACTCTAAACGTAAAGATCCCGAGGAGTATGCGGACATGACTCAAATGCTAGCCAGGTAAGTTAAATCGATCAATATTATCCACCATGCATATATATCAGCAACTTCATTTCTGATATCAACTAATTGTTTTCTTTGTCTGGCAGGGTTTGGAGAAAATTCACCAAAAAAGCTCCGGGACTGCCGAAGAAGCTACAATTTAGATACCCGAAAGTAAGTACTATATAGTAGCATGTTCCGCGCGCGCATCTCCTATATCTTGATTCAAGCGCTAGTTTCATCAATACCAATTTGGCATTCTTGCTTATCAGTTTGATTGACCTCTATTTCTTGTAAAGTGGTTGTGGCAGGAACCCGGGAATGATTATTGTGGATACTACATTTGCGAGTCCATCCGCCACACGACCTATGAGCGGGGCTACACTAAAGAAAAATTTGAAGTGCGTAAGCAATCAATAATATTCACAAATTTATAGCATCATTTCATGTATTGACCCCCTACTTCAAATTAGATGTTTCGGATGCGGGATGAACTCCTAACACCAGATCGTCTGCGAGCAATTCAAGAGGAATTGGCGGCATTCTTCCTTGAACACGTGATCGCTGAAGACGGAGAATACTATGTGGACCATGCATCCATATCATAGGAGATTATTTTCGTAAGAGATAATTATTGTATATATGTGCCCGGTAGTGTCGGATAGATATACGAGAACTTGTTGTTCGACCAATCTCTCGGAGAAGAAGAGGTGGTCGATATTACTTCTCTCTGTATGCATATATATATATATATGTTGATTATATGATCTTCTGTTTCCTTCGTTTGCTTTACTAGCTAGCTAGCTAGCTACCGTGTCTAGTCATCTCCATACGTATGTGTAGTACGTAGCAAGCACGGACATAAGAGAGGACACTTCTCTCTATTAATTTGCTAGCTAACACAATATGAAACACCTAAATTAACCCCCCAAAACCTCCAACCCCCCCTCCCCTTTCAAAAAAAAAAAACAAAAACCACAGCCACAGAAATGCTGACGCGTGGATGCCTTTTGGTCCCGGTTGGTACCACCAACCGGGACTAAAGCCCCTCCTGCCTGGGCTCGGTGCACAGGCCACGTGGACACCCTTCTGCCGCGGTTCTGGATTGAACCGGGACTAAAGGGTCAGAGTATTAGTACCGACCCTCTTGTCCCGGTTCTGGAACCGGGGCTAAAGGCCCAAATGAACCGGGTCTGATGACCCTTTATCTACTAGTGCTAGTACGAACTCTAGGATATATCAAACGAAAAGAATAGCTTCGTGTTATTTTACTACGGACTCTTGAATAGATCAATCAGAAAGAATAACTTTGAGGTGTTTTCGTACCCTACAATAATCTCTTCGTTTGTTCTCCGCTATTAGTTACTTTGGAGTGACTCTTTGTTGCATGTTGTGGGATTGTTAAATGATCCAATTATGTTATCCTTGTTGAGAGAACTTGCACTAGTGAAAGTATGAACCGTAGGCCTTGTTTCAAAGCAATGCAATACCGTTTGTGCTCACTTTTATCATTAGTTACCTTGCTGTTTTTATATTTTCAGATTACAAAAACCTATATATACCTTCCGTATTGCACTTGTATCACCTTCTCTTCTCCGAACTAGTGTACCTATACAATTTACCATTGTATTGTGTGTGCTGGGGACACAAGAGACTCTTTGTTATTTGGTTGCAGGGTTGCTTGAGAGAGACCATCTTCATCCTATGCCTCCCACATATTGATAAACCTTAGGTCATCCACTTGAGGGAAATTTGCTACTGTCCTACAAACCTCTGCATTTGAAGGCACAACAATGTCTACAAGAAGAAGGTTGTGTAGTAGACATGAAGCTCTTTTTTGGAGCCGTTGCCGGGGAGGCTAGGTAAGCGGCACTCACATCCCGTCAACGAAGCTATTTTCGGGCTCCGTTGCAGGGGAGGTTAGTGGTTGAGGGTATATCTTTAGATCTTACAATCAAATCTTTAGTTTCTTGTCTTATCACTAGTTTAGTTTCTAAAAGAAAACTACAAAAAAATGGAATTGAGGTTGCCTCATATGCTTCATCTTTTTAATATCTTTCGTGAATATGATGGAAAACAAAATTGTGCCCAAGTACTAGAAGAAGAATGCATTAAAATGTTTGACACTAAATACTTGAATGATGAGCATGATTGGAATGTTGTTAGTGTGAATGCTTTGAATATCCATGATGCTAATGATATATAAAGCCACAAGCTTGGGGATGCTATGTTTGATGAAGATGATATTTTTAGTCCCCCAAGTTTTGATGAGAAAATTTATTATGATGAAAGCATGCCTCCTATTTATGATGATTATTGTGATGACATGTATGCTATAAATAATAATGATAACCATGAAACTTGTCATCATGATTTTAGTTTTCAATTGGATTATGCCTCACAGGATAGTTATTTTTTTGAGTTTGCTCCCACTACTATTCATGAGAAGAAATTTGCTTATGTGGAGAGTAATAAAATCTATATGCTTGGGGATCATGAAAAGAATGCTTTATGTGATGGTTATATTGTTGAATTCTTTCATGATGCTACTGAAAATTATTATGAGGGAGGAACATATGCTTGTAGGAATTGCAATAATATCAAGTTTCCTCTCTATGTGTTGAAAATCTTGAAGCTATGCTTGTTTTGCTTTCCTATGCTATTTGATTCTTGCCATAAGTTGTTTTCTCACAAAATCCCTATGCATAGGAAGTGGGTTATACTTCAATGTGCTAGTCATATTCTTCATGATGCTCCCGTTATGTTTCAATTCTTATCTTTTATGTGAGCATCATTGAAATCATTATGCCTAGCTAAAAAGGCATTAAAGAAAAGCGCTTGTTGGGAGACAACCCAATATTTACCTCTACTGTTTTTGTGTGTTCACATGATTAATCTACTGTAGTAATCATGTTTTATAGCTTGTGTTTAAATAAAGTTCCAAGTAGAACCTTTGGGAAGACTTGGGTGAAAGTCAATGTGATCTTGCTGTAAAAAACAGAAACTTTGCTCTCATGAGATTAGCTGCCTTTTTTTAACAGAAGAGTGCTTTTAAGTTGATTCTTTTTGTAGATGATTAATAGACAAATTCCTCACGTACACTAATTTATTTCATAACTTTTAGAGTTATAGAAGTATTCTAAAGTTACAGATTGCTACAGAGTGTTCTGTTTTTGACAGATTCTGTTTTTCGTGTGTCGTTTGCTTATTTTGATGTATCTATGAGTAGTATCGGATGGTATGAACCATAGAGAAGTTTGAATATAGTAGATGCAACACCAATATGAATTTACAATGAGTTCACAACAGTACCTAAGTGGTGATTTTATTTTCTTATACTAACGGAGCTTACGAGTTTTCTGTTGAGTTTTGTGTTGTGAAGTTTTCAAGTTTTGGGTAAAGATTTGATGGACTATGCAATAAGTAGTGGCAAGAGGCTAAGCTTGGGGTTGCCCAAGGTACCCCAAGGTAATATTCAAGGACAACCAAGAGCCTAAGCTTGGGGATGCCCCGGAAGGCATCCCCTCTTTCGTCTTTGTTCATCGGTAACTTTACTTGGAGCTATATTTTTATTCACCGCATGATATGTGTTTTGCTTGGAGCGTCATTTTATTTTATTTTGTTTTGCTTGTTGTTTGAATAATATCTCAAGATCTGAAATTCTTAAATGTTAGAGAATCTTAACATAGTTAAATAATTATTCGACTACTCATTGATCTTCACTTATATCTTTTGGAGTAGTTTGTCATTTGCTCTAGTGCTTCACTTATATCTTCTAGAGCACGACGGTGGTTTTATTTTGAAGAAATTAATGAACTCTCATTATTCACTTATATTATTTTGGGAGACTTTTAGAACAGCATGGTAATTTTCTTAGGTTATGAATTTAGTCCTAATATGATGGGCATCCAAGAGGGATATAATAAAAACTTTCATATAAAGTGCATTGAATACTATGAGAAGTTTTATTATTTATGATTGTTTTGAGATATGAAGTTGGTGATATTAGAGTCATGCTAGTGGAGTAGTTGTGACTTTGAGAGATACTTGTGTTAAAGTTTGTGATTCCCGTAGCATGCATGTATGGTGAACCGTTATGTGATGAAGTTGGAGCCTGATTTATTTATTGATGGTCTTCCTTATGAGTGGAGGTCGGGATCGCGCGATGGTTAAATCCTACCAACCCTTCCCCTAGGGGCATGCGTGTAGTACTTTGTTTTGATGACTTGTAGATTTTTGCAATAAGTATGTGAGTTCTTTATGACTAATGTTAAGTCCATGGATTATACGCACTCTCACCCTTCCACCATTGCTAGCCTCTCTTGTGCCGCGCAACTTCAGCCGGTACCATACACCCACCATATACCTTCCTCAAAACAGCCATACCTACCTATTATGGCATTTCCATAGACATTTCGAGATATATTGCCATGCAACTCTCCACCGTTCCATTTATTTTGACACACCCCATCATTGTCATATTGCCTTGCATGATCATGTAGTTGACATCGTATTTGTTGCAAAGCCACCGTTCATGTCTTTAATACATGTCACTCTTGATTCATTGCACATCCCGGTACACCATCAGAGGCATTCACATAGAGTCATATTTTGTTCCAAGTATCAAGTTGTAATTCTAGAGTTGTAAGTAAATAAAAGTGTGATGATCTTCATTATTAGAGCATTGTCCCAGTGAGGAAAGGATGATGGAGACTATGATTCCCCCACAAGTCGGGATGAGACTCCGGACGAAAAAAGGAGAGAAAAAAGAGGCCATAAAAAAGGGAGAAAAGGCCCAAATAAAAAAATAAAAAAGAGAGAAAATGTCGGGACCCCGATCCTAAGTCACACCGGTCTAGCATGTAACACACCATATCACTTTGCGGCCTCACGCACGGTATCCCCACGGGTGCCACCTTACCTGGCCCGGGACCGTTTGCGCATTTTGGCTCACGTATATGATAGTGTTGCTAGCATCCATATGACAGAGAACCCGGGCCGACATGACCAGTTATAAACCAAAAGTGGCTCTAAATTACAGAGACAGGCATACCTGACCCAGCAACGAACGTGTCGGCCATCAACGTATGAACCCAAGTCGTAGCAAGCTACAAGGACTTAAAGGAACAACGCGTGACATTTCCCCTAAGAGATAGACACAGGAACGAAGAAGGACACATGCCGGTCAGCCTAAGTGTTCCGGAGCAGTAGCAAGCTACCAAGGCTCAGTGGAAGCACTAGGAGAATTTCCCTGTAAGATAGGCTACCAAGGATAAACAACTAGGTGTCGGACCCCACACATACCAAGCATTTCAATAACATACACACAATATGCTCGATATGTGCAAATACAACATGGCATCACAACAAGACTTTATGAAACAAAGTATTTATTCATTAGGCTCCGAGGAGCCAGATATTACAAACATGGGTCTCATGAACCAACAATCAGAGCATACAAGCAACAAGCGGAAGCATACATGTCTGAGTACAGACATCTACAAATGAAAAAGGCTGAAGAGCCTGACTATCTACAACACTCGTCCAAGATCGTAGCTAAGGTAACAAGCTACTTGCTGAAGTCCAAGCGGAACTACTAGAGAGACAGAAGTCTCATCTGCAAAACATAGATTAAGCAAACATGAGTACAAAAGTACTCAACAAGACTTACATCAGATCCTATCATACATGCATGTGTATCAAGAAGGCATAGTGGGGTTTAGTTGCAGCAAGCCATCTTTGACTCGGTGGCTATCCTGTACTACGATTGCTGGTAACTTTTGAAGTGGCGCACATGAGTCCACTAATCACCATCAAATACACCACTATGGATTCATCCCCGTCTCCCTACGAGAAGGCTATCCATAGCACTCACACTTGTCTTGAGTATTTTAGAGTATCCACTTCAAGTTGTCTATGTACCACGTAAGCATCCAAGAAGTCCATAACCGTGGAATCGGCTATTCGAATAGATCATGATAAACCCTGCAGGGGTGTACTTCTTCACACATGCTCTCGCCACTTACCGCCATGTACACGTCGTGTATCTCGGCAACCTTCAAGCGGAAGCCTGGCGAGGGTGTCGGCCACGACCTGACTAACCACACAAGACTCTAGTCCAGGTTTATCGCCTATTCGGGTTCCATCCGCAAGGAAGTCCGGCCGAGGTTTCCATCACGGCCCCAAACGATGTGTACAGGGTTCCCGAGCCCACCATCCGGGTGCCACTCGGTACACCGGGCCACGTGTGCCTAGTCTGTCCCAAGCCCACCCTGCCGGGTGCCACTTGGTAGAGAAATAACACTACCTACAAACACCAGAAACTAGTTGTGACTCCTGGACAGAGATCAAGTTGATTAATAAGCCGAGAGGGGTCGAGTTACCGGAACCCAGTGTGTGGTAGTAGCTAGTCATTGGACAACATACACAGAACTCAGTGCTTAAGAACGGTTCCAGTTAGACAACCCACCATGTACTCCTACATGGCCTCTCACCGCTACCTTTACAAAATCGTGTTCACACACTTAACGCTCAGCATCAGAACATATCACTGCACTCCAATTTGTTCCCAATGAATCAGACCTGACATACTCTAAGCAATAGCAAGCAAGGCATGGTAAGATCACAACATGGCTTCAATCAACTCCTACACATACTAGTGGGTTTCAACTATTTACTGTGTCAATGACAGGTCATGCAGAGGAATGGGTTCAACTACCGCATCATAAGGTAGCAGTTGAATCGTGGTTGTCCTAATGCAATAACAGGGTGCAGGAGCGAGAGAGTTGGTTTGTATTGGAATGAACAAAGGGGTTTGCTTGCCTGGTATAACAACGTGTAGAGCACTGCTCCTCTGACAGGTACTCTGGAACGGTCTCCGGAGCAGAACCTATCGAGAAGAACGGTGCCAACAATCAAACACAATCATATGCAACAATATGATGCATGAATATGGCATGAAGATATGATGTTGTTTGAGCTAATTCATCTAGCATTTTAATTGGTTGAATTCCATTCGAACCAAGGGTTCAAATGCAACTCTAAAATAAGCATTTTTAAATGCCATTTATGTGTTTTCATATGAACAGTAGGTATAACTTCATTTGTCATGCATGAAAATGGTACAGATGGATAGATTGAATTTTTCTGATAACTTTTCAAGTATAAACTATTTCATTCTGAGCTACGGTTGAATTTCTGTGATTTTTTGAAGTTTAAACCAATTTCTGAATAAATAAATCATTTAAGATTTATTTAAATGCCAGAACTGGAAAACTGCGTCAGCATGACCCAAGCGTGACGTCAGCAGGTCAACCAGCTGACCAGAGTCAAACCTGACAGTGGGGTCCACTAGTCAGTGACTCAGTTAATTAACACTAAAATTAATCCTAACAGAAAACAGCAGGGCTGGGCCCACATGTGAGTGGCTAATCTAATTAACAAACCTAATTAATTAACTTAATCTAGTCAACTAACTGGAGGGGTGGGGGCCCACCTGTCATTGACCCAGGGGGTCAAATCCTGGTCAAACCATGGCTAACATGCCGGCGTTTAGCCGCTGGCGGCAGCAAACGCGGCGGAGGGCGTCGGGATCGCCGTTCCGGGGGTCTTTTGCGCAGCAGAGACCAACTACGGGGAGCTGGAGCTCACCCGCATCCATTCCAGCAAGCGGCAGCAGCTAGGGTGGCCGAAGCTCGCTGGAAACGAGCTCGCGACAGCGCCAGAGTTCAGCCCTCGTCCGATATGGGGCTAAAGGGCACGGGGAGGCCAACGGAGGGGTGCTACGGGCTCCTGGTGAAGTAGCGAGTGCGGTGGCGTGCTTGGTTTTGAGCGTGCGTGGCTATGGCCACAGCGGCGGCATCACCGGCGGCAGTGAGCTGGCGGTCACGGAGGGAAATGGGGTTACAACACGCGCGAGAGTGAGGGGACAGGGGGGAAAGAAGGAGGAGCTCACGGTGAGTGCAACGCGACGAACGGGGAGCTCGGGGAGGTCCTGGTGCGGTCGGGGCGGCGAGGGGGATCCACGACGGTCGGCGGTGAAGATGAGGTCGAGGTCGAGGCCTCAGGGCATCCGGGGTCGATTCCTTCGGCTTGGAGATGCACGGCAGCGAGGCGGAGCTCGGGGGCTCGTCGGAGAGGCGAGGGGGAGGCGGTGGCTATGGTGGTTTCGATCGACGGCGACGACGGCGTTCGGGGGTGCGAGAGAGAGAGCGCCGGAGAGGAGGGAAAGCCGCGGGAGAGGTTGAGAGGGGTCCAGTGCATCGTGGCGTCGTCCAGGGAGGCCAGGGCGACGAGTGAGAGGGCAGGCAGGCACGCAGCTCGCCACGGCGACGCGCGCGCGTCAACACGCCTCTGCCTACTGGCAGAGGTTGAAGTCAACCGCTTCGCCGAGTGGGCTGGGCTGCCAGGTGGAGGTGCTGAGCTGCACAGTCCTGGGCTGCCAGGTAAGTTCTTTCATTTTTTTGTTTTCTTTTCTAATTCTGACATTTGTTTGAGTTTAAAGAAAATCGTTTCAAAACTTCTAACAATTTTGCATGGACTAGAAGGAGTATTCCAATGCCCCACACAAATCAAGAATTATTGGACATATATAAAATATATAATAAATATATATATCCAATGCAAATATTTATTGCATTAATTCCAAATGCCCAAAATAAATATTTATGAGCTGCTAATAATATTGGTTTGATTTTTATCTCTAACCAATATTTTCAGAGAGCAACATGAACATTTTCTTGGCACCTTTTGGAGCAATTTCTATTTGGGTCATTTTTCAAAAGGGTTTTCTGATGGTTTCACAAGTCCTCAATTCAAATTCATTCGAAAATTTAAACATGATGCAAACATCAAGACTAGCCTAATGCATACTAGAACTAGGGTTGTGACAACTCGCCCCCACTCGAAAGAATCTCGTCCCGAGATTCAAGAGTCGGCGGAAAGAATGAGGGGTACTCCAGTCGGAGACGATCTTCTCGCTCCCAAGTAGCTTCTCTCTCGGAATGATGAGACCACTGAACCTTGAGAAACTTGATGTTATGTCATCGAGTGACACGTTGTGCTTGATCCAGAATGCGAACGGGGTACTCTCGATATGTGAGATTATCTTGGAGATCAAGCATTTCATGGTCCACTTCGCGGATGGGATCCGAGAAGCAACGCCTGAGTTGAGAGACGTGGAACACATCATGTACTCGAGAAAGATGTGGAGGTAGTTCCAACTGGTAGGCAACCTCTCCTCGTTTAGCGAGAATGCGAAAAGGACCAATACAACGAGGAGCCAAATTTCCCTTGATACGAAAACGATGGGTACCCTTCAAAGGAGTAACACGAAGGTAAGCTTTGTCGCCAACTTCATAAGCCACTTCCTTATGATGACGATCATACTGGCTCTTTTGACGAGATTGAGCTGTTTTCAAATTCTCATGAATGATGTGAACTTGATCTTCTGCTTCTTGGATCATGTTCGGTCCAAAGAGTTGTCTTTCACCGGTTTCTTACCAGTTCAAAGGTGTTCGACATCTTCGTCCATAGAGTATCTCAAAAGGAGCTTTCTTGAGACTGGATTGATAGCTATTGTTATAAGCAAACTCGGCGAAAGGAAGGCATTTCTCCCAATCCATACCTGTCGGTGTACTAAAGTAGGGGTACCCTTAGTATCCCGAACTTGTGCACGGGCAGTCGCAGCGTCCCGCGGCAAGGCTTGCCGGGTGATCGCCAAGGTCCTCCGTGGTTCCTCTGGGGCCATTCAAGAACAAAGCATCAAAGCCAAGGAAACAAGGCCCCGGCAAGAGGAGCTTGCCGGGAAGGCCACTCAAGGCGCAAGACCCTGGCGAGAGGAGCTTGCCGGGAAGGCCAACCAAGGCATTTCAAGAAACTTGCCGCAACGCGCCACGCGTCCCGGCAAGGCCCGGTGAGCGACAAGCTCCCGGAAGCGACAAGATAGCAACTGCGGCAAGCTTCCACTCAGTACCCGCGCTCCAGCGCATCCACCCACGTGTCGCTCTGGGACCCTTCCAGGCGCACGTGGCGGGAGGCTGTGCAGCCAGGGGTACACGGTGGCAAGCGGCGCTGACAAGGTAGCCATCGTGGCGAACGGTGGCGCCCCTGACGGCACCTTTTTGCACTGTTTGGGCGACGGCGATGGGCATTTAATGCCCTTGTCCCCCGCCGTCAGGGTTAGGTATGGAACACTATACCCACTACCACACTTTTTCCATTTTTACCCTCAACTGCGTTGCCACCTGTCGGTGACCCCTTGAGCCTATAAAAGGAGGCCCATGCGCAACGTAGAGGGGGGTTCGAACACTCTTACGCTCGGTCGCGTTAGCTGCTGAAGTGTACTGTAGCTTCCAGTGCTCCCGAGCCAAGAACTCAATACAATCCACAAAGCAGGAGTAGGGGTTTACGCATCCGTGCGGCCCGAACCTGGGTAAACTGCTCGTGTGCTTCGCCTCGATCTGCTCTTCGTGCGATCTCCGCCCCCTGCCGTACCGAAAAGGGGATCCGTCCCCATAGGTGTTTGTGGGTGGATCAGTTTCCCCGACATCTTTGGCGCGCCAGGTAGGGGGGCGTCGAGGTGGTGTGAACCTGATCCGGCTTGCACACGAGCCAGATCTTCATCATCTTCATCAACATGCCGCCGAAGAAGAAGGCTTCGGAGGCAGCTGCTCCGTCCGCGTCGATCCCACCACCGCCGGAGCCAACGGCTGGTGGGGTAGACGCCGACGGAAGAACGGACGTCGACGAGGGAGCTCACGGTGCCGCCAAGTCTAAGGACAAAGCTGCGCTGCCCATCGGCGGCGTAGTCGACTCCCACAACAACCGCACACACTCCAAGACCTCAGTGTCCGCGCATGCACCGCGCCCATCTCAGGAGGCGCGGGACCGGCAGCGTCATGGTACTCACGGTACCATACGCTTGCTGGACCAACCTCGAGCTGGTGGATCTCGGGATGCTCAAGGCCAGCATGCACGCCAACATGCCGGCACGAGCAAGGCACGGTCGCCTGGACGGGATACTGCTCCTTCTAACGTAGTTAGAAGTCCGAGCATATCCCGCTCCTCGCACCGTTCGCCACCGCTACCCGCCACTCCAGCAGAAGCTCTGGCGTGAGCTCAACTGCTTCTAGACTTCCCTCCAGCGGCAGACAAGGCCGACGACTGGAGGGCCACCATTCAGAGTCTCATCGCCTTCGCCAACGGCGACACTCCGCGGCAACCGAGCGCATCGCAGCCGCGGCAAGTCAGCCAGGCACGGGTCGATGGCGACAAGACCGGTGGGGGTGCAACCACCATGCACTCTCCGCCCCGAAGGCCAAGATCGCCGACTCGCCGGATCAACATCGACGACGACTCCACCGCGTCATCAGATCCGCGAGCTCGTCGCGATCAGCGCCAAGTTCTCCACGAACGGCAACAAGAAGATGCTCGTACTCGCATCGAGCGCCGAAGAGAAGCGCGGCGACAATCAGACCAGCGCGCTAGGCCCGCTGTCGACATGCATGCGCCAGGGGGACCAGGCGACTTGCCGTACGCGGTAGGTTGTCCTGTGTTCACTCGTGAGCTGCGGCAAGTCCAGTGGCCCAGCATGAAGAACTTCAAGCCAGACGTACCGGAGAAGTACGATGGCAAGACGCATCCATCGGAGTTCCTCAGCATCTACACCATCGCGGTGCAAGCTGCTGGGGGGCGAGACGAGAAGATCCTTGCCAACTACTTCCCTCTGGTGCTCAAGCCCAACGTCAGGTCCTGGCTCATGCACTTGCCGGACAACTCCATTTCTTCTTGGGCAAACCTGTGCCATCAGTTTGTCAGCGCCTTTACAAGCGGCCACAAACCCCATGGCCAGGAGAGTGACCTTCACCTGCTCGCCAGAAGGAAGGAGAGCCCCTGCGCAAGTATATCCAAAGGTTCAGCTGTGTACAGCACAACATCCCAGACGTGCACCCTGCCACGGTCATCAGCGCGTTCCATCAGAACGTGCGTAACCGCAGGATGAGGGAGGAGATGGCGATGTGCAAGATCAAGGACGTCAGTGAGCTGTACGCCCTGGCCGACAAGTGCGCACGTGCTGAGGAGGGGAGGAAACTCCCCGGAGAGGATACAGGAGCAGGAGGATCTGATAGTGAGGATGTCGCCCCGGCAAAGAAGAACCGGCGGCGGAACAACAGAAAGAAGAAAAACAAGGAAGTGCTAGTCGTTGAGAAATCCGGCAACGATGGTGGCGCCAAGAAGGCCCAAGTTGGTGGCGCCGGCAAGGAGACTGCCGCATGCACCAACTGCCAGGCTATGGCGGCCGCCGACAAGCAGTACTGCAAGATCCACCGCACCAAGGGCCATGACCTCCAGAACTGCAAGAGGGTCGAGCAGCTCGTCGAGCAGCAGAAGGCTGAGTACGAGCGGCGCGACAAGGAGAAGGCCCAAGGAGGTGATGGAGGATCCGGCAAGAAGCGGCCATTCAATGGCCGGTGAGGACGCCGCGGCAAGGCCAAGCAGCGGCAAGGAGACAGACCTCCACGCGGCCGCGACAAGGATGAAGACGACGACGAAGACGAAGACATTGATGATGGCGAGACCAGTGAGCAGGAGTTCCAGAAAGCCACAGAAGTCTTGTGCGTGGACGGCGGTGCTTCTCTGCATACTTCACACCGCCAACTCAAACAGTGGGTGCGAGAAGACAATGCAGCAGAACCACCGGTCGAATCGCGCAAGCTTTTGAAATGGTCCAGCACGCCTATCATCTTTGATATTGAGGACCACCTTGATCGCACAACTGCGGTCAGGTGCTTGACGATGTTGGTCTCACCAACTATCCGCAACCTCAAGGTCACCAAGATGTTAGTTGACGGCGGGGCCGGCTTGAACCTGATCTCCTCCGCTGTACTCCACAAACTCCAGATCCCTAATAGCGAGCTCGAAGAAACCGGCACGTTCCAAGGAATGAACTCGGGAAGGAGCAAGCCGAAGGGGAAGATCATGCTGCCAGTGACATTTGGCGGCGAGCTGAACTTCAGGACTGAGAGGGTCACATTTGACGTTGCTGATTTTCCATTGCCTTACAATGGGATACTCGGCCGTCCAGCACTGGCCAAGTTCATGGCAGCCTCTCACCATGCATACAATACGCTGGAGATGCCAGGCCCGATAAGCGTCATCTCCGTCCCTGGCGACAAGAAAGATGCTCTTATCTGTGCCGACAAGATTTACCAGGAAGCAGCAGCCGCAACAGATCGCAAGACACTTGCCACTAAAGCTCCCAGGGGGAAGAAGATGACCAAGTCCGGCAAGAGCTCAGATGCCCACTCCGGCAATCGCACCTCTTCGGAGTGTTGCGCTACCGTCGAGGACGCACCATCGAGCTCCACCGGCAAGTGTAAGAAGACGATGGCAGCTCCGCCAGATACCAAGAAGGTGTCCACCAAGGAGGACGGCACTGGTGGTATCTTCACCATCAGTGCCATGCTTGACCCTAAATAGGAAAGCGCGCTCGTTGCTTTCCTGCGGGCGAACGTCGACGTGTTTGCATGGAAACCGTCTGACATCCCCAGTGTTCACAGGAAGGTAATTGAGCATAAGCTTGCCGTCTGTCCTCACGCGCGGCCCGTCAAGCAGAAAGTCAGGAAGCAAGCATTGGAGCGCCAAGAGTTCATCACAGAAGAAATCAAGAAGTTGGAAGCAGCAGGCCTTATCAAATGATATCATCAGATCTTCATGGCAGAAGAAGATGAAGAGAAGACCGCATTCATCACTCCATGTGGCACATAAAGTTTCATACGGATGCCTTTCGGTTTGAAAAATGCTGGTTCAACATTCGCAAGGGTGGTCCATACAGCTTTTGAGCCACAGATTCACAGAAATGTAGAAGCCTACATGGATGACATAGTGGTCAAAAGCAAGGACAGGGCAACTCTGATTCAAGATTTAGACGGGACTTTTGCAAATCTGCGCAAGATCCAGCTCAAGATCAACCCCGAGAAGTGCGTGTTTGGAGTCCCTTCCGACAAGCTTCTCGGGTTCTTTGTGTCTCAGAGGGGAATTGAAGCCAACCCCGACAAGATCAAGGCCATTGAGCAGATCGAAGCACCCAAGCGCGTCAAGGATGTACGAAGACTTGCCGGTTGCGTGGCTGCTCTCAGCAGGTTTATCTCTAAGTCTGCTGAGCGCTCCCTGCCGTTTTTCAAAATCTTGAAAAAGGCAGGTCCAATGAAATGGACTCCGGAAGCGGAGGCTGCGCTGCAAGACTTGAAGGGATACCTGTCCTCTACTCCGATACTTGTCGCACCTAAGCCACAAGAGAAGTTCCTGCTGTACCTAGCGGCAACCAATCAAGTGGTTAGTGCTGCGTTAGTAGCGGAGAGGGAGGCAGACGACGAGCCAGCAACTGCGGCAAGCGCATCCAGCGACAAGCAGGGGGCTTCCCCGACAAGCTCTGGTCCCGACAAAGATGGATCTGCGTAGGAGATGCGGAAGAAAACGGTGCAGCGCCCAGTTTACTTTGTTAGCTCCCTTCTGCAACGGGCTAGATCAAGGTACTCTGGTGTGCAGAAGTTGCTTTTCGTCCTTCTCATGGCCTCGAGAAAGCTGCGCCATTACTTCCAAGCACATGAGATAACAGTTGTCACTCGCTTTCCGCTGAAGAGGATACTGCAGAATCCAGAAGCGATAGGCAGGATTGTTGAGTGGGCACTGGAACTGTCAAGCTTTGGCCTCAAGTTTGAAAGCACTTCAACTATCCAAAGCAGAGCATTGGCAGAGTTCATAGCAGAGTGGACGCCAACACCATATGAAGAAATTCCAGAAACGAGCATCCCCGTCAAGGAAGCAAGCAAAGAGTGGCTGATGTACTTTGATGGTGCCTTCTCGCTGCAAGGCGCCGGTGCTGGCGTGCTGCTTGTCGCACCCACCGGAGAGCACCTCAAGTATGTAGTCCAGATGCACTTTCCCAAGGAGCAAGCGACAAACAATACTGCTGAGTATGAAGGTTTGCTTGCCGGTCTCAGGATCGCGGCAGACCTTGGGATCAAGAAGCTGATTGTCGGGGGTGATTCGCAGCTTGTCGTCCGCCAAGTGAACAACAGTTATCAGACTCCGTTGATGGAAGCTTATGTAGATGAAGTGAGAAAGCTTGAAGAGCACTTTGACGGCCTACAGATGGAGCATGTTCCAAGAGCTCAGAACGATGTTGCAGATAACCTGTCGAAGTGCGCCGCACTTAAGTTACCTGTGGAACCAGGGATCTTTGTGATTAAGCTGACTCAACCGTCCGTAACACCACCAACTGGACAAAGCAAGAAGAGGAAGTTGATTTCTGGCGACTATTTTCCAGCAGAGCTTCCCGAAGCCTCCACCAAGAAGGTCCCCAAGATCAACACCAAGAGTGCTGAGGGTCAGTCTGCTCCGGCAAGCCCCATGGTTTGTTCCGTTGAAGCAGACGCTCCCGACAAGTTTTGCTCCGGCAAGCTTGCCGGGGAACATCAAGCTCCGGCTGATGCACAAGTTCTCGCCGTAGAAGCGGATGTTCCCACAACAACAGATGTGCCTTTAGTCCTTGTTGTCGAGCCACAAGCTCCAGCATGGGCACAGCAGATTGTTCGTTTCCTTCAGACAGGAGAACTTTCCGAAGAGCAAGAAGAAGCGGAAAGAGTAGCCCGGCAGTCATGTATGTACCAGTTTGTCGACAACACACTATACAGAAGAAGACTCAACGGTGTGAAATTGAAGTGTATTCCCCGGGAAGATGGACAAAAGCTGTTGGCAGAGATACATGGAGGCATTTGTGGTCATCACATTGGCGCAAGAGCACTTGCCGGCAAAGCATTCCGGCAAGGTTTCTTTTGGCCAGAAGCCCTCCAGGATGCAACTGCACAAGTAACCAAGTGTGAAGCGTGCCAGTTCCATTCCAAGCAGATACACCAGCCAGCTCAAGCTCTCCAGACGATCCCTTTATCCTGACCATTTTCGGCCTGGGGGCTCGACATCCTCGGCCCCTTTCCCCGCGCAGCCGGGGGCTTTGAGTACTTGTACGTTGCAATCAACAAGTTCACAAAGTGGCCGGAAGTGGAGCCAGTGAGAAAGGTGACAGCACAGTCAGCAGTCAAGTTCTTCAGGTCGATTGTTTGTCGTTTCGGGATCCCTAACAGGATCATCACCGACAACGGTACGCAATTTACGAGCCGCACCTTCATGCAATACGTCCAAGATCTTGGTGCCAAGGTCTGCTTCGCTTCTGTTGCTCACCCGAGAAGCAACGGTCAAGCGGAGAGGGCAAATGCTGAAGTGCTGCGTGGACTCAAGACCAGACCTTTCGACAGGCTGCACAAGTGCGGAAGAAACTGGATTGAGGAGCTGCCGGCGGCTCTTTGGTCGATCAGGACGACGCAAAATCGAGCAACTGGACAGACACCTTTCGCTCTAGTCTATGGAGCAGAGGCAGTTCTCCCCACGGAACTCGTATACGGGTCGCCTCGAGTGCTCGCTTATGATGAGCTCGAGCAAGAGCAGGTGCGAGAAGATGACGCGCTGCTCCTTGAGGAGGACCGTCTTCAGGCTGCTGTACGAGCTACTCGCTACCAGCAAGCTTTGCGCCGCTACCATAGCCGCAAAGTTAACGCCAGAAGTCTCGAGGAAGGCGACCTTGTTCTTCGGCGCGTTCAGTCCGCCAAGAATTCCAACAAGTTGACGCCGAAGTGGGAAGGCCCTTACCGGGTGAAACGAGTCACTAGGCCCGGCGCTGTCCGCCTTGAGACCGAAGATGGCTTTCCGGTGAGCAACTCCTGGAACATCGAGCATCTTCGTAAGTTTTACCCGTAAGGCGCGGTTGACGTGACCCACTCCGGCAACCACCTTTTGTACAAGTCTTGCCACTGTTGCATGTAATCCTTTGTACAAAGCGGGGCGCAGACCCCGTGCATCAGTAAAGCTCATGTGCCTCGCACACCTTGTCATTTTCGTGCTTTCTATCTTTTTGCATGAGTTATCTGACACTTTGTGCAGCATCTACCCCCGGTAAGCAATAACGAGCCCAAAGGCTCCATATCTGTATTTTCTCTTCCTTCTTTTTTCTCAAGAAAGGAAGGTTCCCTCGCGCACAAGTTTGCCGGGAGGGGAAGGAGAAGATAGCGATATGGACCAAGCGCCGTTCAAGAAAGTTCCACCTTGACGGGAAGCAAACAACACAAAAGCTAAGTTGCCAAAGTTTGAGCAATCAGATTTTTAAATTTTTAAGTTATCTTCCTTGAACGACCGTGCTTTGTATAGAAAACCTGTGCGCGGAGGAACCAACTCGCGGCTAGACGCGCCCTTACTTTGTTTCGAGTCTGCTCAACGACCTAAGTGTGCTGCGACTAGTGTCGCGCCCTTACTTCGTTTCGAGTACGCTCAGCAACTTAAGTGTGCTGCGACTAGTAGCGACAAGGTAACTTGCCGGCAACGGCACCGCCGGCAGGCTGCTGACGTTCCGCACTCAGAGCTCGCGGCTAAGGTGCCTACACCGGCAAGTTCCCTAAAAGCGTAGGGCAAAAACATACAAAGCAAAGGAGTCAAGTAAAGGAAATAGCATTGCAATTACTACCCAAAATAAAGTTATATTACAAGATAACTTGTCGTAGTTCTAATAGACTGTTTCTCATAACATGGCTGACAGCGACAAGGAAAGAAGAAAATAAGCAGCCTAATCTGCGCGATCGCCCTCGACCCTCTTGATGCCGCTCACCTTGTCCACAATGGGTGCGATAAGGGCCTTGAGCGCCTCCAGGTCAGCGTCCTGCTGCAGGGACCTGAGGACGTTGGTGAGGTTGAGGCCCGGGTTGTGGAAGGCCACCTTCATCAGCACCTTTTGAAGGGCTCCCACGCATAGCTTGCGCGACTCGTCCGCCAGTTGCTTTGGGATCCTTTCCTGGAGCTGCTGGAGGGCCGTCGCCACGCCTCTAAAGAATAGGGTGAGCTTGGCGCTGGGGTGGAGATTCTCGTCGGAGGAATACCCGAGATACTTCGCCCCCAGCTGCGCCAGCTCCTTGTCGATATCCACGGCGGCGTTCACTAGACCCTCCGTCCAGTGCTCGACGGTCGCCCTGAAGTTGTTTTGAGTGACGGCAGCGCTTGCCAGCAGCGCCTTCTCGGCCTTGACCTCCTCCTTCAGGGTCGCCTCCCGCTCCTTGGCGCCGTCCAGCGTCTTGGTCAAAGTGGTTTGCTTCAACTCAAGATCCGCATTGGAGTTCTTGCCGGCGGCAAGCTCTTTGCCCTTCTCGGCGAGGCGGACCTGCAGCTCTGAGTGGCTGTGGGCGTCCTTCTCCCGCTCGAGCTTGAGCGCGGCGATCTCTTCACCTCTCGCCTTGAGGTCGGCCTCCAGCTGCGCCACCTTTGTCTCCAGCTCCTTCTTGGCGGTCTCGGCAGCTGTGGCAGCGTCATTTGCTTCCTGGAGTGCCCTGCCAAGTTCTTGCTCGCGCGCGGCAAGCTCTTCCTCGTGGCTGTCGAGGTTGACCTTCCGCTGCGCCAGCTCGCCTTCTCGCATGGATAGCCTCTCAGCGGCAAGCCGCTGCTGCTCTTCGACTTCGGCTTTCTCAAGGAAGAAGGCCATCTGCTCTTCGGCAAGTTTCTCCTGTTCCTCTACCAGGGACCGGAGAGCTGCCTGGTTGAGGGCCCGGAGCTCCTCCGCGCGCTTCTCAATGTCAGCTCCCGCCTTGGCCGCCAGCACTTCGCGGGACTCCAGCTTGGCTTGCCGGGCGCGGTAGAGCGACAGCAGCTTACGCAGCAGCCGCTCCTCCTCGGGATCGCCGCTGCTGTTGCTCGACGCGTCAACGAGCATCAGCCCGGCGGAAGCAACTACCTCTCCGTCGAAGGTTTCTCCCTCGACCGGTGCCCTGGAGCTCGACGCCCAGGGAAGCTTGATGAAGACCCCGTCGCCGGCCTTCAAGTAGGCGCCTGGCTCGGGCTCCTCGGAGCCTGGGGCGGCGGCAGCGGCGGAGGGATCGGCGGTCGGCGTAGCGCCTGGCGCTCCTGCGGCCTCAGGGCCGTCAGTGCGATCGCCGGACCCCTCGCCGGCTGCTGCGACAGCAGCCTTGGCGGCCTCGTCGCCGGCGAGCTCGTCAGCACCGGCCGCTTCTTTGGTGGCAGCGGCGTCGCTGGTGTCGCCGCGCGCGTTCTCTTCATCAGCAACCTCCATCTCCATCGGCTCCGCGGCAGATGGATCTGACGGTCGAAAAGGGGAGAAGAGGTCAAGCAAATATCCAAAAAAGAAAGATCAAAAGAAGAAAAGCCCAAGGGGTGTTTTTGAAACAAGAAGATTACCTGTGCAAGCCGGCTCCTCAGTAGTGTCCCTCGCCGGGGAGCTCTCCCTTGGTGGCGTAGTTGTAGTCCCCGCCGGCGGAGGGCCGCTGGTGCTGTCCCTCGCCGGAGAACTTGCCCTTGGTGGAGAAGTCGCCCTTGGCGGAGAGCTCTCCCTTGTCGGGGAACTTCCCCTTGGCGGCATGGTTGAAGCAGGTGGCACGACGGGGGCGGTCTCCGGGCGCTCCTGGTGTGTCTGCTCTGCTCCTACACGAATCAACAAATAAACGTTAGCAAAGAAAGAACACCCACGCACACCTAACAGCATAAGGTGAACCACACACTTACGCTGGGGGCTGCGCTAGGGGCTGCTCTGAAGATCAGTCGCCGGGTCCGGCAAGTTTATCTCAGGCGCACCCCCTGCTGTCGCGGCGGGCTCGTCCTCGATGACAATCACCGGGACCTTGGCTCTCTTCGCCGCCCTCTGGGCCAGAGTTCTGAAAAAAAGGAATAGGTTCAGAGTGAGGCAAAAGGAATACAAGATCAAACAGCAAAAATTGAAGAAATACAAGAACAACAAAGACTTACTCTTCTTCTTCCTCGTCGGAGCTGAGCGCAGAGAAGTCAAAGTCTGGCTCACGCGTCCCGGCGCGAGGAGGCGGAGGAGTAGGCTCCCTTGGCCGCTTGGCGGGAGCAGTGGTAGTGGTCTGAAATGACCCCGCTCCGGCTGCCGCCGAGGCGCGGGGAGCGGCAGAAGCAGAAGCAGTGGTCCGAGAAGATCCCGCTCCAGCTGTTGCAGAAGCGCGAGGTGCTCCCGCGGCAGCCTTGCTTGCCGCGGTGGCGCGTGTCACGCGGCGCGGCGGCTGTTGACCCGTCTGCCGCTCCGTCACGTCCCCGGCCTTGCGGAGACGCCTTCTTGGTGGAGCTGGAGGCTCTGCTGGTGGTGGCGAGCTGCCTGAAGACAAGGAGGAAGAGGAGTCGATCTCCTGCGAGCCGCTCGTGTCCTCGGCGGGCCCGCTCGACTCGACGCCCTGCTCGGCGGGCTCGCTTGACTCGGCGTCTTGCCCGGCAAGCTTCCCCGCGTTGAGAAACGACTCTCGCTCGGCAAGGCTTGCCGCCTCCGCTGCCTCCGCCTCCTCCACGGTGTATCCGAACTCGCCCGCGGCCGCGGCTGCCGCCGCCTCTTCTAGCCTGGTGGCGATGTACGCCATCTCCTTGTCGGTGGTGTCGCGAGTGAGGCCCTTCTTCTCGTCGGAGCAGATCGGCGTTTCTTCTAAGTTGTCAAAGAACTGCTGCACGGCATCTTCGGCAGGCTCTTGCCAGGTTGGGTCAATCCCGTGCGAGTCGCACAGCAGCATCATTGCGCGGATGCGGCTGAGCGCGGAGTTGTTGCACAGCGGGACAACCCCCCCCCCCCGGCAACCTGAACACTTCGGGATGATCGGGGTCATACTTGAACAGCTCCTGGAGCATCCTGTTAAGCTCCAGGACAGTGAAGTTGAAGTTGAGGCCCGGGCACAGCCTCATGATATCTGCCGCGTTCTCGAACTCCCAGGCGGGCCTCTTCCTCTCCTGCAGGGGGGCGATGCGGCGGCGAAGAAAGTCTGCGCCAACTGCGCCTACAGTAAGCCCGGCAAGCCTGAGGCGAAGGATCCGGGCAGTGGCGATCTTCAGTCTACTATCTTCTAGGGCCAAGTCAGTCCAGTCGTTGCCGCGTACTACTGGGGCTTGGCGCCGGGCGGTGAATGGCTGCGGGTTCTCCTCTACAATCCAACACCAATTGGCTCTCCATTCCTCGCATTTGCTGCGGAGCTCTCCCTCCAGATAAGCTTCCTTCTTGTGCGTCCTCGAGACCCAGGAGACTTCGCCAGATAAGGGCTCTCCTCTCTCTACTCGGGGCGTAAAGAAGTGGCGGAAAAGGGCTACATTGGGGAAGACTCCGACAAAGTTTTCGCAGAGATGTGCAAAAACTGCCATTGTTAGAACGGCGTTGGGGGTGAAGTCAAGGAGGTGGAACTCGTAGGTGTTCATGATGTTGCAGAAGAATTCAGAGAAAGGCGGGCAGAGCCCACAGTAGAAGAACAAGGGGAAGAACGCATATCCGTTCGGAACCGTCTCACAAGCAATGGCTGGGAATACCTTGGTGCGCGGATGCGCCCACGTCTCCCCCGACCAGAAGAGGTAATAGTTCTCCCTCAGCTTCCTCGCGGCAAGCTTGGGGGGGAAGACAGCCCGCTCCTTTCGCAGCGCCGCGAGCCGCAGCGCCTCGGCCGACTTCGCGCTCTTCCCCTTGTCGCCTTTCGGAGCCATGGCGGAAGCGGTGAGGGAGGTCGACGGCGCTGGTAGTGCTGGTGGCGACGGGGGGCGGAGCGCTGCTCTCTTTCAAGCTTTGGGAAGAAGGGGAGCGGCGGAGGTTCTCAAGATTGAAGAAGCAACGGGCGGATGGACGAACTGCCCCTGTTTCCCCTGCTTATAAGGGGGGAGGGGGCAGACGTTCCGCATTTCCGAATAAAGAAACAACCCACGATCTCTCCCACGACGCCGCAATCGACGCGTGCCGTTAGGGGAGGGCGCGGCGGATACGGAGAAAGATACGGCGAAAATCAGGCCACGCTTGCCCGTGCACTGTTTTGGGCCTGGCCCAACAGCGCTCGGCACCGTGTATGGCCCAGGCCCGAGGGCTCCTGTCGGTGTACTAAAGTAGGGGTACCTTTAGTATCCCGAACATGTGCACGGGCAGTCACAGCGTGCCGCGGCAAGGCTTGCCGGGTGATCGCTAAGGTCCTCCGTGGTTCCTCTGGGGCCATTCAAGAACAAAGCATCCAAGCCAAGGAAACAAGGCCCCGGCAAGAGGAGCTTGCCGGGAAGGCCACTCAAGGCGCAAGACCACTCAAAGCGCAAGAACCTGGCGAGAGGAGCTTGCCGGGAAGGCCAACCAAGGCATTTCAAGAAACTTGCCGCAACGCGCCACACGTCCCGGCAAGGCCCGGTGAGCGACAAGCTCCCGGAAGCGACAAGATAGCGACCGCGGCAAGGTGCTTGCCACGGCAAGCTTCCACTCAGTACCCGTGCTCCAGCGCATCCACCCATGTGTCGCTCTGGGACCCTTCCAGGTGCACGTGGCGCGAGGCTGTGCAACCAGGGGTACACGGTGGCAAGCGGCACTGACAAGGTAGCCATCGTGGCGAACGGTGGCGCCCCTGACGGCACCTTTTTGCACTATTTGGGCGACGGCGATGGGCATTTTATGCCCTTGTCCCCCACCGTCAGGGTTAGGTATGGAACACTGTACCCACTACCACACTTTTTCCATTTTTACCCTCAACTGCGTTGCCACCTGTCGATGACCCCTTGAGCCTATAAAAGGAGGCCCATGCGCAACATAGAGGGGGGTTCGAACACTCTTACGCTCGGTCTCGTTAGCTGCTGACGTGTACTGTAGCTTCCAGTGCTCCCGAGCCAAGAACTCAAGACAATCCACAAAGCAGGACTAGGGTTTTACACATCCGTGCGGCCCGAACCTGGGTAAACTGCTCGTGTGCTTCGCCTCGATCTGCTCTTCGTGCGATCTCCGGCCCCTGCCGTACCGAAAAGGGTCTCCGTCCCCATAGGTGTTCGTGGGTGGATCAGTTTCCCCGACAATACCGAATGAGATAACACAAGCTCTAAGCATGTCTTCGAGAATTTGGTTGACCAGTTCCACCTGACCACTTGATTGAGGGTGGAAAGCGGTACTGAAAGAAAGATGGGTGCCCATGGCAGTCTGGAAACTCTCCCACAAATGAGAAGTGAAAAGACTACCACGGTCTGAATTGATCTCTAGTGGAACACCATGAAGTGACACTATTCGAGAGATATATAAATCAGCGAGCTGACTAGCAGTGATACTCTCTGGAACAGGTAAGAAGTGAGCCACTTTGGACAGACGATTAATGACTACGAAGATAGCATTATTTCCTCTCTTGGTCCTGGGAAAGCCGGTGATGAAGTCCATACCAACTTTATCCCATTTCCACTCAGGAATAGCTAAAGGTTGAAGGGTGCCAGCAGGTCTTTCATGTTCTGCCTTAACGCAACGACAAACGTCACATTTAGCAATGAACTCAGCAATTTCTCTCTTCATCCTAGTCCACCAGAACCTCTGGCGTAGGTCCTGATACATCTTAGTACTACCGGGATGGATCGTGAGAGGAGATTCATGAGCATCCTTAAGGATCAGTTGTTGCAGATGTTGCTTCTTGGGAACCACCAAGCGATTTTCAAAGAACACAAAACCCTGATCATCCATAGATAAACATCCACCAATACCCTTGGCAATATTTCTCTTGATCCGGGTAATCCCCGTATCATGCTTCTGGGCTTCTATGATATGATCCATAAGAGTAGGTTTCGCCACCAAGGTTGAAAGGAATCCGTGAGGAGCAATGTGAAGGTTAAGCTTACATAATTCCTCATGGAGAAGTGGTTGGCCCTGCTGCAACATGAGATTGTTGCAATATGACTTACGACTTAAAGCATCAGCCATGACATTGGCCTTGCCTGGGGTATAAGTAATCCCTAAGTCATAATCTGATATCAACTCCAACCAACGTCTTTGTCTAAGGTTCAAATCTGGCTGGGTGAAGATATACTTGAGACTCTGGTGATCGGTGTAGATCTCACAACGATTACCAAGAAGGTAATGTCGCCATGTCTTAAGTGCATAGACTACAGCTGCAAGCTCTAGATCGTGTGTAGGATAATTTTCCTCATGTGGATGCAACTGTCGAGATGCATAGGCAATCACATGACGATCCTGCATAAGAATGCAACCTAGTCCCTGTCGTGAGGCATCACAATAGATAACAAAGTCCTTAGTGAAATCCGGTGGCACAAGTATGGGAGCAGAAGTCAAGCGTCTTTTCAGTTCCTGAAAACTTTGCTCACACTGTGGGGACCACTCAAACATTTTATCTTTCTTGAGAAGTTCCGTGAGAGGTTTGGCCACTTTAGAAAAGTTTTCAACAAAGCGGCGACAATAGCTGGCTAGACCAAGGAAACTCCTAACTTGTTTAACTGTTTCAGGTGGGGTCCAATCAAGAACAGCTTGAACTCTCTCAGGATTGACAGCAATGCCCTTACCAGAGATTACATGGCCGAGATAGGTCACTTCTGGCAACCAAAATTCGCACTTGGAGAACTTGGCATAAAGGCGGTGCTCTCTGAGTTTTTCTAGAACAAGTCTAAGATGTTCGGCATGCTCTTCCTCGTTCTTCGAGTAAATAAGAATATCATCGTGGTAAACCACGACGAACTTATCTAAGTACTCCATGAAGATCGAGTTCATCAAGCGAGAGAAAGTGGCTGGAGCATCGGTTAGACCGAAAGACATGGCGGTGTACTCGTACTGGCCATAACGAGTGACAAAAGCCGTCTCCGTTTCTAATCATGATTTGATGGTAGCCTAACCTCAAATCCATTTTGGAGAAGACTGAGGATCTAGCGAGCTGATCATACAGGTCGTTGATCCTGGGGAGCGGATACTTGTTCTTTATCGTGACCAAATTAACGGGACGATAATCTACAACCATCCGTTCCGTGCCATCCTTCTTCTTGACGAAGAGGACAGGACAAGCCCAAGGAGAAGAACTAGGAGGGATGAAACCCTTTTGCAAGGACTCATCAAGTTGTTTCTTAAGCTTAGCTAGTTCTAGGGGTGCCATCTTGTAAGGTCTCCTAGAAATTGGATCAGTTCCTGGGATAAGAGCTATGACAAACTCTACATCCCTGTCAGGTGGAACACCTGGTAGTTCCTCTGGAAAGACATCCGGAAAGTCTCGGACTACCGAGATATCACCAAGGTCTGGAAGGGGGCTGGCATTAAGAGAATAGAGTTGACGCTTTGCAACTCTAGTGGAGACAGTGACTATCTTGCTAGATGGATGTGTAAGCTGAACAGACCTAGTGTAACAATCAATCTTGGCATGATGAGCTGTCATCCAGTCCATACGCAAGATGATGTTAATATCTGAAGACTTGAGGGCTATGAGTGAGGCAAGGAATACAAGTCTGTCAACAAGGATTCCATTACCATGGCTTATTCTGGTAGTTTGCCATCTAGACCTTGGGGTTTGGATCTCGAGCGGAGTTGGCATATCACAAAATGACATGTCATGCAAATGAGCATAGCCTTCAGAGATGAAGGAGTGAGATGCTCCGGTATCGAATAGAACCGAAGCCGGATGGCAATTGACAAGGAGTGTACCCAGAACGACATTTGGATCGTCATGAGCGTCTTTAGCTGAGACATGATGCACACGTCCATGTTTAGTGGGAGCTGGATTGGCACTGATCGTCTTACGTGGTGGCTTGCCACGAAGAACGGACTTCTCGGGCTGGGGTGGAGCAAGACTGGCCTAAGAGCAGTCACGTGCATAGTGTCCTGGCTTTCCGCATGTAAAGCAAGTCCCTGAGGTAGGTCGTGGACCCGCATTGACAAGCGGTTTGTCAATAGGCTTGGGTGGAACATAAGACTGAGTTGGATGAGGCACCTCATAAGATGGCCTCGGAGGATATCTGGGTGGAAGAGAGGAGTTTGGAACCCAAATCCGGCGCTTCTGGTAACTAGTGCCGGAGCAAGATCCCAAATCACGGTTGTGCTTACGAGACTCCTCGTAAGTGAGCTAAGCGGTCTCTGCATTGATGGCCTTGTTCACAAGAGCCTGGAATGTAGGGCAATGATGCAAGTGAAGATCACGACGCAGCTTGGGGTTGAGACCCTTCCGGAACCTAGCCTGCTTCTTGGCGTCCGTGGACACTTCTTCTGTAGCATAGCGGGCGAGGTTCTCAAACTCTCTACCGTAAGCATCAACAGCCATCTTATCCTGGGTAAGACTACAGAATTCTTCTCTCTTGCGATCGATGAGAGCTTGAGGAATGTCTTGCTCGCGAAAAGCCTCAGTGAAATCTCTCCAGGTAGGAATCTGGCCAGCTGGAATCATGGCATCATAGTTCTGCCACCAAAGACTAGCAGGATCTTCCAGGTGATAAGTGGCATAGATGACCTTGTCCTCTTGAGCTACGTTCGCAGAATACAGCTTGTGAGTGATACTACGGAACCAGTCATCTTCATCGAGCGGCTCAATGGGATGATGGATGGTGGGTGGTTTCAGACGAATGAAGTCATGGATGGTTGCTGACTCTTTGCATTGATGTGTGGTGTTCTCCTCAATACGTGCCAACAAGCGGTTAGACTCTCGCTTGTTCCTCTCCATCTCTAACATGACCTCTACCAACGAAGGCTAGTCGGGAGGATCCTCCTCATCCCTACCACATCCGTGGTTCTTTCTTCGAGCTACTGAACCTCGGGTAACTGACGACATCCTGAGAAATGAAACCAAGGACGGAATCAGCATCAACCAGGCTGTAGAAGGTAGGACAAGAAATGGTTATCTCTCGAACTCCTAGGATAAATCCGGCAGCATAACGGCAGTAAAATGCTCAGAATGAGACATCCTGCTAACAAAGGGTAGTTCAACATCTCAACATCATCACTCAAGGTACTATGATAGTACTAAACAACTACACTGGAAGAACTTGAGAACAGAAGTAGGACTCTGATCAACCAATCCTAAGGAACTACGGAATAGTAACTCGTGATCCTGATAGACGGAAGAGATAGCCTAGTTCCTTAACCCCGTAGGAAAGGTAGGAT
Organism: Secale cereale; assembly: GCA_902687465.1. Taxonomy (NCBI): domain Eukaryota; kingdom Viridiplantae; phylum Streptophyta; class Magnoliopsida; order Poales; family Poaceae; genus Secale; species Secale cereale. Next base: position 743,239,153 of record LR738715.1, on the reverse strand, counting down.
GACTGAGATCAGAAGACATGAGGTATAAGGAGTAAAAAGAGCCTTACGTTCCCTTCCACAAATCAATTCCCTTATATATAACTAAAGAATTAATAGATTCCACTTCGACCAGTTTGGCTTGGTAATCCTACAGGTAGTCAGGCTCTGATACCAAAGCTGTCGGGACCCCGATCCTAAGTCACACCGGTCTAGCATGTAACACACCACATCACTTTGCGGCCTCACGCACGGTATCCCCACGGGTGCCACCTTACCTGGCCCGGGACCGTTTGCGCATTTTGGCTCACGTATATGATAGTGTCGCTAGCATCCATATGACAGAGAACCCGGGCCGACATGACCAGTTATAAACCAAAAGTGGCTCTAAATTACAGAGACAAGCATACATGACCCAGCAACGAACGTGTCGGCCATCAACGTATGAACCCAAGTCGTAGCAAGCTACAAGGACTTAAAGGAACAATGCGTGACATTTCCCCTAAGGGACAGCCACAGGAACAAAGAAGGACACATGCCGGTCAGCCTAAGTGTTCCGGAGCAGTATCAAGCTACCAAGGCTCAGTGGAAGCACTAGGAGACATTTCCCTGTAAGATAGGCTACCAAGGGTAAACAACTAGGTGTCGGACCCCACACATACCAAGCATTTCAATAACATACATACAATATGCTCGATATGTGCAAATACAACATGGCATCACAACAAGACTTTATGAAACAAAGTATTTATTCATTAGGCTCCGAGGAGCCAGATATTACAAACATGGGTCTCATGACCCAACAGTCAGAGCATACAAGCAACAAGCGGAAGCATACATGTCTGAGTACACACATCTACAAATGAAAAAGGCTGAAGAGCCTGACTATCTACAACACTCGTCCAAGATCGTAGCTGAGGTAACAAGCTACTTGCCGAAGTCCAAGCGGAACTACTAGAGAGACAGAAGTCTCGTCTGCAAAACATAGATTAAGCAAACATGAGTAAAAAAGTACTCAGCAAGACTTACATCAGATCCTATCATAGATGCATTTGTATCAAGAAGGCATAGTGGGGTTTAGTTGCAGCAAGCCAGCTTTGACTCGGTGGCTATCCTGTACTACGATTGCTGGTAACTTTTGAGGTGGCGCACACGAGTCCACTAATCACCATCAAATACACCACTATGGATTCATCCCCGTCTCCCTACGAGAAGGCCATCCATAGCACTCACACTTGTCTTGAGTATTTTAGAGTATCCACTTCAAGTTGTCTATGTACCACATAAGCATCCAAGAAGTCCATAACCGTGGACTCGGCTATTCGAATAGATCATGATAAACCCTGCAGGGGTGTACTTCTTCAGACACGCTCTCGCCACTTACCGCCATGTACACGTCGTGTATCTCGGCAACCTTCAAGCGGAAGCCTGGCGAGGGTGTCGGCCATGACCTGACTAACCACACAAGACTCTAGTCCAGGTTTATCGCCTATTCGGGTTCCATCCGCAAGGGAGTCCGGCCGAGGTTTCCATCACGGCCCCAAACGATGTGTACAGGGTTCCCGAGCCCACCATCCGGGTGCCACTCGGTACACCGAGCCACGTGTGCCTAGTCTGTCCCAAGCCCACCCTGCCGGGTGCCACTTGGTAGAGAAATAACACTACCTACAAACACCAGAAACTAGTTGCGACTCCTGGAAAGAGATCAAGTTGATTAATAAGCCGAGAGGGGTCAAGTTATCGGAACCCAATGTGTGGTAGTAGCTAGTCATTGGACAACATACACAGAACTGAGTGCTTAAGGACGGTTCCAGTGAGACAACCCACCATGTACTCCTACATGGCCTCTCACCGCTACCTTTACCAAATCGTGTTCACACACTTAACGCTCAGCATCAGAACATATCACTGCACTCCAATTCGTTCCCAATGAATCAGACCTGACATACTCTAAGCAATAGCAAGCAAGTCATGGTAAGATCACAACATGGCTTCAATCAACTCCTACACATACTAGTGGGAATCAACTATTTACTGTGGCAATGACAGGTAATGCAGAGGAATGGGTTCAACTACCGCAGCATAAAGTAGCAGTTGAATCGTGGTTGTCCTAATGCAATAACAGGGAGCATGAGCGAGAGAGTAGGTCTGTATCGGAATGAACAAAGGGGTTTGCTTGCCTGGTATAACAACGTGTAGAGCACTGCTCCTCTGACAGGTACTCTCGAACGGTCTCCGGAGCAGAACCTATCGAGAAGAACGGTGCCAGCAATCAAACACAAGCATATGCAACAATACGATGCATGAATATGGCATGAAGATATGATGTTGTTTGAGCTAATTCATCTAGCATTTTAATTGGTTGAATTCCATTTGAACCAAGGGTTCAAATGCAACTCTAAAATAAGCATTTTTAAATGCCATTTATGTGTTTTCATGTGAACAGTAGGTATAACTTCATTTGTCATGCATGAAAATGGTACAGATGGATAGATTGAATTTTTCTGATAATTTTTCATATATCAATTATTTCATTCTGAGCTACGGTTGAATTTCTGTGATTTTTTGAAGTTTAAACCAATTTCTGAATAAATAAATCATTTAAGATTTATTTAAATGCCAGAACTGGAAAACTGCGTCAGCATGACCCAAGCCTGACGTCAGCAGGTCAACTAGCTGAGCAGAGTGAAACCTGACAGTGGGGTCCACTAGTCAGTGACTCAGTTAATTAACACTAAAATTAATCCTAACAGAAAACAGCAGGGCTAGGCCCACATGTCAGTGGCTAATCTAATTGACAAAACTAATTAATTAACTTAATCTAGTCAACTAACTCGAGGGGTGGGGGCCCACCTGTCATTGACCCAGGGGGTCAAATCCTGGTCAAACCACGGCTAACATGCCAGCGCTTAGCCGCCGGCGGCAGCAAACGCGGCGGAGGACGTCGGGAACGCCGTTCCGGGGGTCTTTTGCGCAGCAGAGACCAGCTACGGGGAGCTGGAGCTCACCCGCATCCATTCCAGCAAGCGGCAGCAGCTAGGGCGGCCGGAGCTCGCCGGAAACGAGCTCGCGGCGGCGCCGGAGTTCGGCCCTCGTCGGATATGGGGCTCAGGGCACGAGGAGGCCAACAGAGGGGTGCTACGGGCTCCTGGTGAAGTAGCGAGTGCGGTGGCGTGCTCGGTTTTGAGCGTGCGTGGCTGTGGCCACGGTGGCGGCATCGCCGACGGCGGTGACCTTGCGGTCACGGAGGGAAACGGGGTTACAGCATGCGCGAGAGTGAGGGGACAGGGGGAAATAAGAAGGAGCTCACAGCGAGTGCAATGCGACGAACGGCGAGCTCGGGGAGGTCCTGGTGAGGTCGGGGCGGCGAGGGGGATCCACGGCGGCCGGCGGTGAAGATGAGGTCGAGGTCGAGGCCTCAGGGCGTCCGGGGTCGATTCCTTCGGCTTGGAGATGCACGGCAGCGAGGCGGAGCTCGGGGGCTCGTCGGAGAGGCGAGGGGGAGGCGGTGGCTACGGTGGTTTCGATCGGCGGCGATGACGGCGTTCGGGGGTGCGAGAGAGAGAGCGAGGGAGAGGAGGGAAAGCCGCGGGAGAGGTTGAGAGGGGTCCAGTGCGTAGTGGCGTCGTACAGGGAGGCCAGGGCGACGAGTGAGAGGGCAGGCAGGCACGCAGCTCGCCACGGCAACGCGCGCGCGTCGACACGCCTCTGCCTACTGGCAGAGGTTGAAGACAACCGCTTCGCCTGGTGGGCTGGGCCGCCAGGTGGAGGTGCTGGGCTGCACAGTCCTGGGCTGCCAGGTAAGTTCTTTCCATTTTCTGTTTTCTTTTCTAATTCTGACATTTGTTTGATTTTAAAGAAAATCATTTAAAAACTTCTGACAATTTTGTAGGGACTAGAAGGAGTATTCCAATGCCGCACACAAATCCAGAATTATTGGACATATATAAAATATATAATAAATATATATATCCAATGCAAATATTTATTGCATTAATTCCGAATGCCCAAAATAAATATTTATGAGCTGCTAATAATATTTGTTTGATTTTTATCTCTAACCAATATTTTCAGAGAGCAACATGAACATTTTCTTGGCACCTTTTGGGGCAATTTTTATTTGGGTCATTTTTCAAAAGGGTTTTCTGAGGGTTTCACAAGTCCTCAATTCAAATTCATTTGAAAATTTAAACATGATGCAAACATCAAGACTAGCCTAATGCATACCAGAACTAGGGTTGTGACAGAAAAACATAGAAGGGGCAATACTACTATCCTTTTACCACACTTGTGCTTCAAAGTAGCACCATGATCTTCATGATAGAGAGTCTCTTGTTTTTGTCACTTTTATATACTAGTGGGAATTTTTCATTATAGAACTTGGCTTGTATATTCCAATGATGGGCTTCATCAAATGCCCTAGGTCTTCGTGAGCGAGAAAGTTGGATGCACACCCACTTAGTTTCTTTTTGATCTTTCATACTGATACGTCCATTTTGCATCATGCTTATAAGTTGATATTTGTTGCATTATGGGCTGTTCATACATGTTTTGTCACAATACTTACGCATTTTCCCCACTTATTTTGCAAGGTTTACATGAAGAAGGGGGAATGCCAGCAGCTGGAATTCTAGGCTGGAAAAGGAGCAAACTCTGGAAACCTATTCTGCACAACTCCAAAAGTCCCGAAACTTCACAGAACATTTTTTCGGAAAATATAAAAAATATCTGGCGGAAGAAACCCACGAAAGGGGCCACTGGCTGGCCTCGAGGGTGGGGGGCGTGCCCCCCTTCCCAGGGTGCGCCCCCCTGCCTCGAGGGCTAGCCGATGGGCCCCAGGTAGGGCTGGACCAAAAGCTCGAAGCTCGCGAGCTTAATGAGCGCTCGATAGTTCGGCTCGTTAAGCTCGTGGCTCGCTTCTTAATGAACAGAGCCAATCATTGATTTTAGCTCAGTAAGCTTAATGAGCTTAACGAACGAGCTAACGAGTTTCACGAGTAACTCGTTAAGCTCGTTAGTAACAACATAACACATATTTTCATCTTACCTCACAAAATTTTCGTAGCACCTCGTCCCATCCACTCAATCTAATACACATATGAGGCAACAAAATAGTGCATTTTATTTTGTAGTCACCATCTTCCTTTTTAAAAACCAAATCTATATTCTTATCGTGTGGACTGTAACACATCAAAATCTGTTAACGAGCCTAGCGAGCGCTCACGAGCTTAACGAGCTTTAAACGAACCGAGCCGAACAGGGGTTTCTGCTCGTTAATCTTAACGAGCTTAACGAGCCGAGCCTTAACGAGCACGAGCTTAACGAGTACGAGCTTAACGAGCCGAGTAGCTCGTTAATCCACCCCTAGCCCCAGGTGCCCATCTTCTCCTATATGAAGCGTTTTGACCTGGAAAAAATCAGAAGGAGGCTTTTGCGACCAGACGCCGCCGTCTCGAGGCGGAACCGAGGCGGAAACCAATCTAGGGTTCCGGCAGAGCCGTTCTGCTGGGGATACTTCCCTCCGGGAGGGGGAAATCATCACCGCCGTCATCACCAACAACTCTCCCATCTTGGGGAGGGTTATCTTCATCAACATCTCCACCAGCACCATCTCCTCTCAAACCCTAGTTCATCTCTTGTATCCAATCTTTGTACCCAAACCTCAGATTGGTACCTGTGGGTTGCTAGTAGTGTTGATTACTCCTTGTAGTTGATGCTAGTCGGTTTATTTGGTGGAAAATCATATGTTCAGATCCATTATGCATATTAATACCCCTCTTATCATGAACAATATTATGTCTTGTGAGTAGTTACTTTTGTTCCTGAGGACATGGGAGAAGTCTTGCTATTAGTAGTCATGTGAATTTGGTCTTCATTCAATATTTTGATGAGATGTATGTTGTTTCTCCTCTAGTGGTGTCATGTGAACGTCGACTACATGACACTTCACCATTATTTGGGCCTAGAGGAAGGCATCGGGAAGTAATAATTAGATGATGGGTTTCTAGAGTGACAGAAGCTTAAACCCTAGTTTATGTGTTGCTTCGCAAGGGGTTGATTTGGATCCATATGTTTCAGGCTATGGTTAGGTTTACCTTAATACTTCTTTTGTAGTTGTGGATGCTTGCATTAGAGGTTAATCATAAGTGGGAGGCTTGTCCAAGTAAGGGCAGCACCCAAGCACCGGTCCACCCACATACCAAATTATCAAAGTACCAAACGCGAATCAGATGATCGTGATGAAAACTAGCTTGACGATAATTCCCATATGTCCTCGGGGGCGCTTTACCTTGCATAAGAGTTTGTCCAGGCTTGTCCTTTGCTACAAAAAGGATTGGGCCACCTTGCTGCACCTTATTTACTTTTACCGTTTTTCACTTGCTACCAATTATCTTATCACAAAACTATCTGTTACCTATAATTTCAGTGCTCGCAGAAAATACCTTACTGAAAACTGCCTATCATTTCCTTCTGCTCCTCGTTGGGTTCGACACTCTTACTTATCGAAAGGACTATGATAGATCCCCTACACTTGTGGGTCATCAAGACTCTTTTCTGGCGCCGTTGCAGGGGAGTGAAGCATCTTTGGTAAGTGGAATTTGGTAAGGAAAATTTTATATAGTGTGCTGAAATTTATTGTCACTTGTTACTATGGCTCAAAATCCTTTGAGGAGCTTGTTCGGGGTATCTTCACCCCGAGCTGAAGAGCAAAGAGTTGCTCCTCAACCTACTGCACCTAATGAAAATGTTTGCTTTGAGATTCCTTCGGGTATGATTGAGAAATTGCTTGAAAGTCCCTATACAGGAGACGGAACACTTCACCCCGATTTACATCTAATCTATGTGGATGAAGTTTGTGGATTGTTTAAGCTTGCAGGTATGCCCGAGGATGTTATCAAGAAGAAGGTTTTCCCTTTATCTTTGAAGGGAGATGCATTGACATGGTTTAGGCTATGCGATGATATGGAATCTTGGAACTATAATCGTCTGAAGTTGGAATTTCATCAGAAGTTCTACCCTATGCACCAGGTTCATCGTGATCGTAATTATATTTATAATTTCTAGCCTCGCGAAGGAGAAAGCATCGCTCAAGCTTGGTGGAGGATTAAGTCAATGTTATATTCATGCCCCAATCATGAGCTCTCAAGAGAAATAATCGTTAAAAAAATTTATGCTCGGCTTTCTCATAATAATCGCTCCATGCTCGATACTTCTTGTTTTGGCTCTTATATGATAAAGACTATTGACTTCAAATGGGATTTATTGGAAAGAATTAAACGCAACTCCGAAGAATGGGATCTCGACGACGGTAAGGAGTCAGGTATGAACCCTAAGTTTGATTGTGTTAAAGCTTTTATGGATACCGATGTTTTCTATGAGTTTAGCACTAAATATGGACTTGACTCTGAGATAGTAGCTTCTTTTTGTGAATCTTTTTCTACTCATGTTGATCTCCCCAAGGAGAAGTGGTTTAAATACCATCCCCCTATTGAAGTTAAAGTAGTTGAACCTATTAAAGTTGAAGAAAAGACTATCACTTATAATGTTGATCCTGTCATTCCTACCACTTATATTGAGAAACCACCTTTCCCTGTTAGGATAAAAGATCATGCTCAAGCTTCAACTGTAGTTCGTAAGAGTAATACTAGAACACCTACACCCTCTGAGCAAATTAAAGTTGAACCTAGTGTTGCTATGGTTAAAGATTTCTTGGTAGAAGATTTAGATGGACATGTTATTTATCTCCAAGAAGAGTCTGCTAGAATAGCCAAACCCAATGCTAGGAATAAACATAAACCTATCGTAGGCTTGCCCGTTATCTCTGTTAAGATAGGAGATCATTTCTATCATGGTTTATGTGACGTAGGTGCTAGTGCGAGTATTATCCCTCTTGACTTGTATAACGAAATTATGCATGATATTGCACCTGTTGAGTTAGAAGGAATTGATGTTACCATTAAGCCGGCTAATAGAGATACTATTTGACCAGTTGGGATCGTTAGAGATATTGAAGTCTAGTGTGGGAAGGTTAAATACCCTGCTGACTTTCTTGTTCTTAGTTCCCCACAAGATGCATTATGTCCCATTATATTTGGTAGACCCTTCTTGAATACTGTTAATGCCAAGATAGACTGTGTGAAAGATATTATCACTGTCGGATTAGGGGATACGTCTCATGATTTTAACTTTGCTAAATTCTGTAGACAACCCCTTGAAAAGGCACCACCCAGTAAGGATGAACTTATTGGTCTTGCTTATATTGCTGTGCCACCTAATGATCCTTTAGAACAATACTTACTAGACCATGAAAATGATATGCAAATGAATGAGTGAAGGGAGATATATGAAATATTCCTTACACAGGGACCCGTATTGAAAAATAATTTGCCTATTGAAATCCTAGGGGATCCTCCTCCACCCAAGGGTGATCCCGTGTTTGAACTTAAACCTTTGCCTGATAATCTTAAGTATGTTTATCTTGATGAAAAGAAGTTATATCCTGTTATTATTAGTGCTAACCTTTCAGAGCATGAAGATGAAAGATTATTGAAAACTCTGAAGAAGCACCGAGCTGCTATTGGATATACTCTGGATGATCTTAAGGGCATTAGTCCCACTATATGTCAACACAAGATAAAATTGGAAGAAAATTATAAACCAGTTATTGATCATCAGCGAGGGTTAAATCCTAAGATGAGAGAAGTGGTAAGGAAGAAAATTCTAAAGCTTCTAGAGGCAGGTATTATCTATCCCATTGCTGATAACCAGTGGCTAAGATCCTGTCCATTGTGTTCCTAAGAAAGGAGGTATTACTGTTGTCCCTAATGATAAAGATGAATTGATCCCGGAAAGAATAGTTACATGTTATAGGATGGTAATTGATTTCCGTAAGTTAAACAAAGCTACTAAGAAAGATCATTACCCCTTGCCATTTGTTGATCACATGATAGAAAGGCTATCCAAACATACTCATTTCTGCTTTCTAGATGGTTATTCTGGTTTCTCTCAAATAATAGTGTCAAAGGGGGATCAAGAAAAGACCACCTTTAGTTGTCCTTTCGGTACCTTTGCTTATAGACGTATGCCTTTTGGTTTATGTAACGCACCTGCTACCTTTCAAAGATGCATGATGGCTATATTCTCTGATTTTTGTGAAAAGATTGTTGAAGTGTTCATGGATGATTTTTCTGATTACGGAACCTCTTTTGATGATTGCTTAAGCAACCTTGATCGAGTTTTGCAGAGATGTGAAGACACTAACCTTGTCTTGAATTGGGAGAAATGCCACTTTATGGTTAATGAAGGCATTGTCTTGGGACATAAAATTTCTGAAAGAGGTCTTGAAGTTGACAAAGCTAAAGTGGATGCTATTGAAAAGATGCCATGCCCTAAGGATATCAAAGGTATACGAAGTTTCCTTGGTCATGCCGGGTTTTATAGGAGGTTCATTAAGGACTTCTCCAAAATTTCCAGGCCTCTGACCAATCTCTTACAAAAAGATATTCCTTTTGTCTTTGATGATGATTGTCTAGAAGCATTTGAAATACTTAACAAAGCATTGATCTCTGCACCTATTGTCCAGCCTCTTGACTGGAACTTACCCTTTAAGATTATGTGCGATGCTAGTGATTATGCTGTAGGAGCTGTTCTAGGGCGAAGAGTTGATAAGAAATTGAATGTTATCTAGTATGATAGCAAAACTCTAGATAGTGCCCAAAGAAATTATGCTACCACTGAGAAAGAATTTCTAGTAGTTGTGTTTGCTTGTGATAAGTTTAGACCCTATATCGTTGATTCTAAAGTAACTATTCACACTGATCATGCTGCTATCAAATACCTTATGGAAAAGAAAGATGCTAAACCTAGACTCATTAGATGGGTTCTCTTGCTGCAAGAATTTGACTTGCATATTATTGATAGAAAGGGAGCTAAGAACCCCGTAGCAGATAACTTGTCTAGGTTAGAGAATATACTTGATGACCCACAACCTATTGATGATAGCTTTCCTGATGAACAACTAGCTGTCATAAGTACTTCTCGTACTGCTCCTTGGTATGCTGATTATGCTAATTACATTGTTGCTAAGTTTATACCTCCTAGCTTCACATACTAGCAAAATAAAAAGTTCTTCTATGATTTGAGACATTACTTTTGGGATGACCCACATCTTTATAAAGAAGGAGTAGACGGTATTATTAGACGTTGCGTGCCTAAGCATGAACAGGAACATATCTTACGCAAGTGCCACTCCGAAGCTTATGGAGGACACCATGCGGGAGACAGAACTGCACACAAGGTATTGCAATCCGGTTTTTATTGGCCTACTCTCTTTAAGGATGCCCGTAAGTTTGTCTTATCATGAAATGAATGTCAAAGAATTGGTAATATTAGTAGACGTCAAGAAATGCCTATGAATTATTCACTCGTTATTGAACCATTTGATGTTTGGGGCTCTGATTATATGGGACCATTTCCTTCCTCTAATGGGTACACACATATCCTAGTTGCTGTTGATTACGTTACTAAGTGGGTAGAAGCTACTCCAACTAGTAGTGCTGATCATAACACCTCTATTAAGATGCTTAAATAAGTTATATTTCTGAGGTTTGGAGTCCCTAGATATCTAATGACTGATGGTGGTTCACACTTTATTCATGGTGCTTTCCTTAATATGCTTGCTAAGTATGATGTCAACCATAGAATTGCATCACCTTACCACCCTAAGACTAGTGGTCAAGTAGAACTAAGTAATAGGGAGTTGAAATTAATCTTGCAAAAGACAGTTAATAGGTCTAGAAAGAATTGGTCTAAAAATCTAGATGATGCATTATGGGCCTATAGAACTGCATACAAAAATCCTATGGGTATGTCTCCATATAAGATGGTATATGGAAAAGCTTGTCATTTACCTCTTGAGCTGGAACATAAGGCATATTAGGCTATCAAAGAGCTCAATTATGATTTCAAACTTGCCGGTGAAAAGAGGCTATTTGATATTAGCTGTCTCGATGAATGGAGAACCCATGCCTACGAGAATACCAAGTTATTTAAAGAAAAAGTTAAAAGATGGCATGATAAAAGAATACAAAAGCGTGAGTTTAACGTAGGTGATTATGTTTTGCTATTCAATTCTCGTTTAAGATTTTTTGCAGGAAAACTTCTCTCCAAGTGGGAAGGACCTTACGTTGTCGAGGAGGTCTATCATTCCGGTGCCATAAAAATCAACAACTTCGAAGGCACAAATCCGAAGGTGGTGAATGGTCAAAGGATCAAACATTATATCTCAGGTAATCCTACAAATGTTGAAACTAATATTATTGAAACCATAACCCCGGAGGAATACATAAGGGACACTTTCCAGAACGATTCAGCCTCCGAAAAGGAAGAGGTACGTGATACATTAAGTAAACCGACTCCAAAACAGTTCTAAAGGCAATTTTTCTCTGTTTTGGAATATTTAGAAAAATAGAAAAATATACCACAGTCTAGAAGAGACACGAGGTGGCCTCGAGGGTAGGGGCGCGCCCCCCTGCCGCGAGGGCACCCCGTGTGCCCCCTGGACTCTGTTTTCTAGTGGGTTACTCCTTTTGTTCGGGAAAAAAATCATTATATATACTCCCGAAGGTTTTGACCTCTGTATCACGCATAATTCCTCTGTTTTCGTTTCGAGCTGCTGTTTTGGACAGATCTAGATCATCATGGCGTCCTCCAACACCCCCAAGGACACGTTCTTCGAGAAGGTCATCAGCCCCTACCTTGCGGAGGTGCTGCACCACCCCAAAACCATGGAGTTGCATGAGGGGGTGCTGCACATCCATGATGTTGAAGGGCTGAGGAAGACCTAAAGCATGGAGAGAAGACTCGAAGCAATGGAGCAACAAGTTTTCAAGTGCCAAGGTATGGTGGAACGAGGTCTCGACGCCAACCACATGATGATCTCGGAGCTTGCCAACAATCTCAAGATGGACTCAAGGATCTTCGGAGAAGCAATCTCCAATCTTCAACAGAAGATCGATCACCTCGAAGCTCAGATCTATGACCTGCAAAACCAAAACTGTGAGTATGAATATAGATTCAAGAGCATGAGTTTGGCTGCAGATTTGCGTATCCCGAAGACTCGATCATCCTTCTACGATGGGGAGCCCATGCCTTGGAAGAACAACAGGTCTACGTCAGCAACAACTCCATCATCATCAACCCCGAAGAAGGAGACATAATCATATGGGTATGGGCACTCCCCTTGGCAACTGCCAAGCTTGGGGGAGTGACCCCGGTATCGTATCACCATCACTCCTATCTTTACCTTTTTACTTAGTTCGATCCTTTTGGTAGTATCTTGATCTATTTGAATAAAGTTAGCATGATTTAGTTGTGAGCTTTTGCTTTGTGAGCTTTATCCTTTGTAATCGAGCCCGCGAGCTATATAATAAAGATTAGTGTTGAGTCAAGGGCTTGATTTCCTCACTTGGGTCATGATAAAATAAAGAAAACAAAAAGAGAATCAAAGAGATCATATCGATCTTATGGGAAGTAATGACTTCACATACAAGAGTATGATAAATAAAAGTTATTGGGAGGTGACAAACATAGTTTTGGTCATCGTTGCAATTAATAGTAAGTAATAAAAGAAGAGAGGCTTCACATACAAATATACTATCTTGGACATCTTTTATGATTGTGAGAACTCATTAAAGTATGACATGCTAAAGAGTTGATGTTGGACAAGGAAGACAACATAATGGGTTATGTCTTCTTATATCCGAAATAAAGTATATTGTCATGGATCTTCCAACATGTTGAGCTTGCCTTTCCCTCTCATTCTAGCCAAAACTCCTCGCACTAAGTAGAGATACTACTTGTGCTTCCATACATCCTTAAACCCAATTTTGCCATGAGAGTCCACCATACCTACCTATGGATTGAGAAAGATCCTTCCAAGTAAGTTGTCATGTTGCAAACCCGCTACATATGTATGATTTATTAGTGTGGGAGAAATTAGCTTTATACGAGCTTGTGATATGGAAGTAATAAAAGCCATAGACTGCATAATAAAGGTCCTTATCACAAGTGGCAATATAAAGCGAAGTTCTTCTATGCTAAGACTTTGTGCATCCAACCATAAAAACACATGACAACCTCTGCTTCCCTCTGCGAAGGGCTTATCTTTTATTCTTGTCTTATAAGTGTCAAGGTGAGATCCACCTTTCCTTTTTCAATTTATCCTTTGGCAAGCACATTGTGTTGGAAAGATCGATATATATATACCCACTTGGATGAAATTTTTCATGATCTTTTACTGTTGACATTACCCTTGAGGTAAAAGGATGGGAGGCAACACCATAAGCCCCTACCTTTCTCTGTGTCCGATTAAAACTCCATAAACATAAGTATTGTGTGAGTGTGAGCAATTGTGAAAGACTATATGATAGTTGAGTATGTAGGCTTGATGAAAAGCTCTTATATTGGTTCTTTCCGATGTTACGATAAATTGCAATTGCTTCAATGACCGAGATCAAAGTTTGTTAGTTTCCAATGAAGTTTACGATGCATACTTGATAATGTGGATGAATTGTTACTTTAGCATAATGATCATATGACTATATTTATATGATTTGCTGTTATGAGAATGATCATGATGCCCTCATGTCCGTATTCTGTTTTTATCCACACCTCTATCTCTAAACATGTGGACATATTTTTCGATATCGGCTTCGCTTGAGGGCAAGCGAGGTCTAAGCTTGGGGGAGTTGATACGTCCATTTTGCATCATGCTTATAAGTTGATATTTGTTGCATTATGGGCTGTTCATACATGTTTTGTCACAATACTTATGCCTTTTCCCTCTTATTTTACAAGGTTTACATGAAGAAGGGGGAATGCCGGCAGCTGGAATTCTGGGCTGGAAAAGGTGCAAACTCTGGAAACCTATTCTGCACAACTCCAAAAGCCCCGAAACTTCACAGAACATTTTTTCGGAAAATGTAAAAAGTATCTGGCGGAGGAAACCCACTAGAGGGGCCACTAGCTGGCCTCGAGGGTGGGGGCGCGCCCCTTCCCAGGGCGTGCCCCCCTGCCTCAAGGGCCAGCCGGTGGGCCCCAGGTGCCCATCTTCTCCTATATGAAGCTTTTTGACCTCGAAAAAAAATCAGAAGGAGGCTTTCGGGACCAGACGCCGGCGTCTCGAGGCGGAACCGAGGCGGAAACCAATCTAGGGCTCCGGTAGAGCCGTTCTGCCGGGGATACTTCCCTCCGGGAGGGGAAAATCGTCACCGCCGTCATCACCAACAACTCTCCCATCTTGGGGAGGGTTATCTTCATCAACATCTTCACCAGCACCATCTCCTCTCAAACCCTAGTTCATCTCTTGTATCCAATCTTTGTACCCAAACCTCAGATTGGTACCTGTGGGTTGCTAGTAGTGTTGATTACTCATTGTAGTTGATGCTAGTTGGTTTATTTGGTGGAAGATCATATGTTCAGATCCATTATGCATATTAATACACCTCTGATCATGAACAATATTATGTCTTGTGAGTAGTTACTTTTGTTCCTGAGGACATGGGAGAAGTCTTGCTATTAGTAGTCATGTGAATTTGGTCTTCGTTCGATATTTTGATGAGATGTATGTTGTTTCTCCTCTAGTGGTGTCATGTGAACGTCGACTACATGACACGTCACCATTATTTGGGCCTAGAAGAAGGCATTGGGAAGTAATAAGTAGATGATGGGTTGCTAGAGTGACAGAAGATTAAACCCTAGTTTATGCATTGTTTTGTAAGGGGTTGATTTGGATCCATATGTTTCAGGCTATGGTTAGGTTTACCTTAATACTTCTTTTGTAGTTGTGGATGCTTGCATTAGAGGTTATTCATAAGTGGGAGGCTTGTCCAAGTAAGGACATCACCCAAGCACCAGTCCACCCAAATACCAAATTATCAAAGTACCGAACGCGAATCAGATGATCGTGATGAAAACTAGCTTGACTATAATTCCCATATGTCCTCGAGAGTGCTTTACCTTGCATAAGATTTTCTCCAGGCTTGTCCTTTGCTACAAAAAGGATTGGGCCACCTTGCTGCACCTTGTTTACTTTTACCGTTTGTCACTTGCTACCAATTATCTTATCACAAAACTATCTGTTACCTATAATTTTAGTGCTCGCGGAAAATACCTTACTGAAAACTGCCTATCATTTCCTTCTGCTCATCGTTGGGTTCGACATTCTTACTTATCGAAAGGACTACGATAGATCCCCTACACTGGTGGGTCATCACATACACTTATAACTCTAGTGCATCCGTTGCATGGCAATCCCTTCTCACTCACATTGATATCAATTGATGGGCATCTCCATAGCTCATTAATACGCCTAGTTGATGTGAGAATATCTTCCTATTTTTGTCTTCTCCAAACCACCATTCTATTCCACCTATAAGGCTATGTCCATGGCTCACGCTCATGTATTGCGTGAAAGCTGAAAAAGTTTGAGAATACAAAAGTATGAAACAATTGTTAGGCTGAAACCGAGGTTGTGCATGATTTAAATATTTTGTGTGATCAAGATAGATCGTAACCGGACTATATGATTTTGTAGGGATAACTTTCTTTGGCCATGTTATTTTGAGAAGACATAATTGCTTTGCTAGTATGCTTGAAGTATTTTTTTATGTTAATATTAAACATTTGTCTTGAATCTCTCAGATCTGAAAATTCATGCCACAATAAAGAATATTACATTGATAATTATGTTAAGTAGCATTCCACATCAAAAATTCTGTTTTTATCATTTACCTACTCGAGGACGAGCATGAATTAAGCTTGGGGATGCTTGATACGTCTCCAACGTATCTATAAGTTTGGATTGTTCCATGCTATTACAGTATCCATCTTGGATGTTTTATATGCATTTATATGCTATTTTATATGATTTTTGGGACTAACCTATTAACCTAGAGCCCAGTGCCAGTTTCTATTTTTTCCTTGTTTTTGAGTTTTACAGAAAAGGAATACCAAACGGAGTCCAATTGACATGCCAATTTTTATGATGTTTTATGGACCAATAGAAGCCCCCGGAGTAAAAGAGTTGGGCCAGAAGAGTCCCGAACTGTCCACAAGAGTGGAGGGCACGCCCTAGCCCCCCGGGCTCGCCCCCTATCTCATGGACGACTCGGAGACCCCCCCCCTAACGTGAGACCGACGCCAAAAAATTCCTATAAATACAGAAACCCCCGAAAAGAAACCTAGATCGGGAGTTCCCCCGCCGCAAGCCTCTGTAGCCACCAAAAACCAATCGGGACCCTGTTCCAGCACCCTGCCGGAGGGGGGATCGATCACCGGTGGCCATCTTCATCATCTCAGCGCTCTCCATGACGAGGAGGGAGTAGTTCACCCTTGGGGATGAGGGTATGTACCAGTAGCTATTTGTTTGATCTCTCTCTCCCTCTCTCGTGTTCTTGAGATGGCACGATCTTGATGTATCGCGAGCTTTGCTATTATAGTTGGATCTTATGATGTTTCTCCCCTCTCTACCTTGTGATGAATTGAGTTTTCCCTTTGAAGTTATCTTATCGGATTGAGTCTTTAATGATTTGAGAACACATGATATATGTCTTGCATGTGCTTAACTCTGGTGACAATGGGATATTCACGTGGTCTACTTGATGTATGTTTTGGTGATCAACTTGCGGGTTCCGTGACCTTGTGAACTTATGCATAGGGGTTGGCACACGCTTTCGTCTTGACTCTCCGATAGAAACTTTGGGGCACTCTTTGAAGTTCTTTGTGTTGGTTGAATAGATGAATCTGAGATTGTGTGATCACTACTAGAAAAAGGCATGCTAGTGGTGCACCAGTTTTGCCTACTAATGGCGCACTACTGGTGTGCCACTAGCACCACGCCATTAGATTTTTTTACTAATGGCGCACCTGTGGTGCGCCATTAGTATAGCCCACGGTGCGCCATTAGTATCAGGTATACTAATGGCGCACCTGTGGTGCGCCATTAGTAACATTTAAAAAAATCAGAATTTTTTTTAAATCTTTTTTTCGTTTTTTTCTTAATATCATGTCATTATGGCTTAATCTCGGGTCAATATGCTTAATCTCAAGTCAAATCGCACTCTGTGGTCAAACATCCCGGAAGGTCACCCATCCTCACACTACTCCAGCCCGAGCACACTTAACTTCAGAGTTCTATCCAACCCCAGCACCAGCTCACTTCACAGGCACTTGTTGATATATCTATCATATCAATCCTATTAAACCTTCTTGATGTCTAGGACTTTGTTCATGTTCATGAGTATGATGAAATTTTGAAAAAATATTTCAAACTTCCCGGTCATATTATGTATCATATTTTGAAAAAAAATTCAATTTATTTTTCGGAACCAATTTTTTTCTGTTAGTAGTGGCGCACCTAGCAAACGGTGCGCCACTAGTAAGTTTGAATTTTTTTGAATTTTTTTGCCTCTAGATCTTAAAAGCCCCATAACTTTTTTATGTTAGGTTTTTGGGGTTTTGGAAATGTTTAACGGGGTTCCCCCGATTAAATTCGGATGTAACTTTTCGAGTAGATGATTTTTCATATAAAAAACTTTTTAATCCGTATTCGCATGCAAATGTTATGCCCGTTTTACTAAATTCCAGAGAGATTTTGCACATAAAGTCAAAATTCATATTTGTAAATTTTCCCAATAACTGGACCACATATCACATGGGAAACTTATTTTCTTTTATTTTTTTGACATTTCCATCATTTCCTTTTATTTATTTTTTAACTCAAAAGGCGGTCCACCCGGGGGGGGTGCATTCGGTGGAATTTTTGGGCCAAGTTAGTAATGGCGCACCACACACACGGTGCGCCATTACTAGTTTTGAAAAAAAATTGTAACAAAATTTGGAAAAAAATTACTAGTGGTGCACAATGGATGTGCTGCGCCATCACTAGTTTAACTAGTATTGGTGCACTATCCACTGGTGCGCCATTACTAGTTTTAAAAAAAAGTAAAAAATTTGAAAAAAAATATATAAAAAAATCAAAAAAAAATTACTAGTGGCGCACCGTGGATGTTGTGCGCCATTAATAGTTTAACTAGTAATGGCGCACTATCCACTGGTGCGCCATTAGTAGTTTACAAAAAAAAAACTAAAAAAAATTGTTACTAATGGCGCACCAACACATGGTGCGCCATTAATATATAGTAATGGCGCACCACATGTCTGGTGCGCCATTAGTGGCCATATCATCTATAGCCCTTTTCCTAGTAGTGGATGCATATCGTATAATCATGCCCACGGATACATGAGGTGACAATGGAGTATATAGGTGACATTAGGGTTTTGGTTGATGTGTGTCTTAAGGTCTTATTCTAGTACAAACTCTAGGATAGATCAAACGGAAAGAATAGCTTCGTGTTATTTTACTATGGACTCTTGAATAGATCGATCAGAAAGAATAACTTTGAGGTGGTTTCATACCCTACAATAATCTCTTCGTTTGTTCTCCGCCGTTAGTGACTTGGAGTGACTCTTTGTTGCATGTTGAGGGATTGTTATCTGATCCAATTATGTTATCCTTGTTGAGACAACATGCACTAGTGAAAGTATGAACCCTAGGCCTTGTTTCAAAGTATTGCAATACCGTTTGTGCTCACTTTTATCATTAGTTACCTTGCTGTTTTTATATTTTCATATTACAAAAACCTATATCTATCATCCATATTGCACTTGTATCACCATCTCTTCGCCGAACTTGTGCACCTATACAATTTACCATTGTATTGGGTGTGTTGGGGATACAAGAGACTCTTGGTTATTTGGTTGCTGGTTTGCTTGAGAGAGACCATCTTCATCCTACGCCTCCCACGGATTGATAAACCTTAGGTCATCCAGTTGAGGGAAATTTGCTACTGTCCTACAAACCTCTGCACTTGGAGGCCCAACAACGTCTACAAGAAGAAGGTTGCGTAGTAGACATCAACCGTATGCCCTTCATTGCGCACGCAACTAAAATCTGAACCATGTTTGATGCATCCATCTTCGCAAACGTTTTACACATTTTTTACGGTATTCACGCACCACCGTCTGCGATGATTGCATCGCACACAGTTTCTCGAAGGGTCTCTGATCGTAGTGTCGCGTTAGCAACATCTTGCAGTAGTGTACACCAGGCTTCACAGGAAAAAATATGATTGGTGAACTGGTATTGATGAAATGTTACTGCACAGTAAATAGTTGCACATATAGAGTTGGATAACTGAAATAAACAATGCATAGTGCAAACAAACAAATGTAGCAAGTAAAACTAGACATATTCTCGCTACAAAAGGGACTCGACAAAACAAATCATGGGTTTCCCCCTTTGAAGAGGCACTGCAAAAAATCATGGGTTTCCTCACTTGTCACATATGGGCTGTAACGCCCAAGATGCGACTATATCTCCCACGTGTCGAGGCACGACTTAGAGGCATAATCACCTCTTAGTATGATCGCAAGAAGGTTATCTTCACACATTCCCATGTACAAGAACAAAGGGGAAAATACATAGTTGGCTTACAATCGCCACTTCAAGAAACACTTCCTTGCCAATCAGCCCAAGTCCTTCAGCTACTGTGTGGATCTGCTCGATGCTGAGGATTGGATCACTGACATCAAGAAACACTTCATGTGCAGTAATGTCAACCCAGTGGATTATGTCAAGTTTGCCGCATTCCAACTCAAAGACCAAGCTGCAGATTAGTGGCAACAGTACGAAGACTCCAAAGAGGGGCGTGAGATCTCTTGGACTGACTTCTGCCACGATTTTCGTTCTCATCACATCCCTACCAGTATCATTGAAGGCACACGTGGGCAATTCCGTAACATCAAGCAGGGAAACATGTCTGTCTACCTGTACAATGTCAAGTTTCAGAATCTGGCCCTTTATGCTAAGCAAGGTATTCCCGATGCAAAAAGCAAGATCTACCAATTCCAAGGTGGTGTGAAAGATGAACTCCAGCTTGCTCTCACTCTCTTCGAGCCAGATGAATTTGATCAATTCTACAACATGGCTCTCAAGGAAGAAGCTGCCCTACTCAAGTGTGAGGCTTCAAAGAAAAGAATCAGGGATGCAGTCAGCTCCTCTTCCTCCTCACAAGTGGTTGCTCAACAACAGAAGTTCTGGCTTCCACCGCCTCCAGTTTTCCGTCCTCCAAGTCAGAACAAGCACTCATGTGGTCGTGGATCTTCCCACCCACCCAACCCATGCAACCAGAACAAGTCTCAGTTTCAAGATACAAGGCCATGCGGTCCTTATCATCGGCCACTCTCTGAAGTTACTTGCAACAAGTGTGGTCAGAAAGGTCACTATGCTAACAAGTGCAACCAAAGGCGCCTTCCGCCTCCTCCTCCTATCAAGTCGTCAAGCAATGCTATTGTCAAGCACCATCCCAAGCATGCAAGAGTGAATCTAATGAACGCAGCTCATGCAGATGATTCTACAGATGTAATCATTGGTAATCTTCCAGTTAACTCAATTCCAGCAAAAGTTTTATTTGATTCGGGTGCATCGCTTTCCTTCATCTCAAGACCATTTGTTGCCAAGCATGAATTCATCACAGAGGTGTTGCCAAGTCCTTCGAAAATTACTTCTCCCGGATTGCAAATGTCCTCGTGGGTGCATGTTCCGGATGTCTCCATCAAGATGGGCGATTATAAATTTCTAGCTTCCCCAGTAGTTCTTGACAATTCGGACATTGATCTTATTCTTGGGATGGATTGGCTCTCTAAGCATGATGCTCTTCTTGATTGGGCAAACAAGGCGGTCAATCTAACTCATCCTAATGAAGATGTGATTATCTTTCCAGCTCGAGATAACACAATCAGGCTATTCTCTCTCAATGACAAGGGCGAGATTTGCCATATCCCAGATTCTGGTGGTTTGTGAATATGAAGATGTTTTTCTTGAAGAATTGCCAGGCTGCCTCCCAACCATCTAGTTGAATTTGTCATTGAACTAGAACCTGGTACAGAGCTAGCTTGTTGGCGTCCGTACAAGCTATCTCCTATAGAGTTGAAGGAATTGAAGAAGCAACTCGACGAGCAAGAATGCATGGGTCTGATCAGACCTAGTTCTTCTCCTGGGGGCTGTGGGGTTCTTTTTGTCAAGAAGAAGGATGGCACAGAATGATTGTCCGTTGATTACCGACCATTAAACAAGAAGACAATTAAGAATAAATACCCGCTCCCCAATATCAATGAACTGTTCGAGCAGCTCAAAGGAGTCAAGGTTTTCTCGAAGCTTGATCTCCGGATGGGCTACCATCAAATTCGTATCCGTGAAGAGGATATTCCCAAGACCGCATTCAGGACAAGTTATGGCTCCTACGAGTACACAGTCATGTCCTTCGGGCTTGCAAATGCACCTCCAAACTTCTCTCGAATGATGCATTTCACATTCAACCCCTACACCAATGAGTTCGTCCTCGTCTATCTTGATGATATCCTGGTATTCTCCAAGAATAAAGAACACCACGCCAAGCACCTCCGTTTGGTTCTTGACAGGACCAGAGAGCACCGCTTTTATGTGAAATTCTCAAAGTGCGAATTTTGGCTTGATGAAGTCCTCTATCTTGATCATATTATCTCTGTCATGGGCATTTCAGTTAACCCCGAGAAGGTTGAAGCTATTGTCAAGTGGGAACCTCCTCAGAATGTCAAGAAACTCAGAAGCTTCCTCGGGCTTGCAACCTACTGCAGAAGGTTCGTTGAGAACTTCTCCAAGATTGCCAAGCCTCTGTCCAACCTGTTGCAAAAGAATGTCAAGTATTCTTGGACTCCTGAGTGTGATGTGGCATTCAATACAATCAAATAGAAGCTTGTCTCAGCTCCAGTTCTGACTCTTCCTGATGAATCCAAGCCATACCAAGTGTTTTGTGATGCCTCTTTGCAAGGTCTGGGTGGTGTCCTTATGCAAGAGAAGAAGATAGTGGTATACACTTCTCGGCAGCTCAAGCCAAATGAGAAGAACTACCGCACTCACGATCTTGAGTTGGCGGTAGTTTTCCACGCCTTGATTACGTGGAGACACCTCTTGTTGGGCAGAAAGGTTGACATCTTCACCGATCACAAGAGCCTGAAGTATATCTTCACACAACCAAACCTTAACATCCGCCAGACACGTTGGGTCATAAGGATTCAAGAGTACAACCCAAGCATTGAGTACACTCCTGGCAAGGCCAATGTGATTGCAGATGCCTTGAGCAGAAAGGCTTATTGCAACAGTCTCATCCTCAAACCGTTTCAACCGGATCTCTGTGAAGCATTCCTGAAACTCAACCTTCAAATAGTTCTGCAAGGTTTTCTTGCCAACCTTCAAGTCGCTCCTACCTTGGAAGATCAAATCCATGAAGCTCAACTTCTTGATGCTATGGTGAAGAAATTGAAGCATGGTATTGCCAAAGGTACTCCAAAGTACAAGTGCTACCGCATTGATGACAAGGACACCTTATTCTTTGAGGACCAGATTGTGGTTCCAAAAGGTGACCTACGGAAGCTCATAATGAACGAGGCTCATAATTCCCGTCTCTCGATACATCCAGGCAGCTCTAAGATGTATCATGACCTCAAGCAATCCTATTGGTGAACTCGTATGAAAAGAGAAATTGCTCAATTCGTGAAGGAGTGTGATATGTGCCGCAGAGTCAAAGCAGAGCATCAACATCCAGCCGGACTTCTCCAACCTTTGCCTATTCCTGAGTGGAAATTCGATCACATTGAGATAGATTTCGTCACTGGCTTCCCCAAGTCCAAGCGAGGAAACGATGCTATCCTTCGGGTTATTGATAAGCTCACAAAAGTGGATCATTTTCTTCCAGTCAAGGAATCCATCAACGCAGCACAACTGGCAGAGTTGTACACCTCAAGAATTGTCTCTTTGCATGGTATCCCACAAGTAATCTCCTCAGATCGGGGAAGCTTGTTCACTTCCAAATTCTGGGATTCCTTTCAGTCAGCTATGGGTACCAAGATTCACTTCAGCACAACTTTCCATCCTCAGACAAGTGGTCAAGTCGTGAGGGTGAACCAAATTCTTGAAGATATGCTCAGGGCATGTGTAATCTCCTTCGGCATGAAATGGGAAGATTGGCTTCCATTTGCCAAATTATCCTACAACAACAGCTTCCAAGCAAAGCACCATTTGAAATTCTCTATGACAGAAAGTGTTGTACCCCTCTCAACTGGTCCGAGACTGGTGAACGTCAACTCCTTGGCAATGATTTGATCTCAGAGGCCGAAGAAATGTGCAAAGTCATACGTGAGAATCTCAAGGCCGTGTAATCGCGCCAAAAGAGCTACTATGACGGCAAGCATCATGACTTGGCTTTCGACATTGGTGATCATGTGTATTTCCGTGTTTTTCATTGAAGGGCACTCAGAGGTTCGGTATCAAGGGCAAGCTAGCTCCAAGATATGTGGGCCCTTTCAAGATTGTTGGAAAAAGAAGCGACCTCGCCTACCAACTTGAGCTTCTTCCAAACTTCTCCAACGTGCATGATGTGTTCCACGTGTCACAACTCCGCAAGTGTTTCAAGATGCCTGAGCGCACCGTCGCCTTCGAAAAATTGATCTTCAAGCTGACTTGTCTTATCATGAGCACCCCGTTGCTATCCTTGAAAAGACCGAGCGCAAGACTCGCAACAAATCAATCAAGTTCCTCAAAGTGAAGTGGTCACACCATACTGATAAAGAAGCTACGTGGGAATGCGAGGATAACCTTCGTTCTGAATATCCGAAGTTCTTTCAGTCCTAGATCTCAAGACGATACCTTTTCGTAGTGGAGGAGAGTTTGTAATGCCCCAGATGTAACAATTCCATTTATGGCAATATATTTATTGTTGACTTAATCAATTCCATTCTGGGCTCCTCCTTCATTTCGGGTTTCTTTGTTTTTTCCTTGTGCGTGTGTTGCATGTCATCATGTCATTTTCATTATGGGAATTGCATTGGCATGGTCTCACTTGCATCCGTGTGTATTTGCATCGTCTTTGTTCTCACCGTTGTCCGTTTCGAGTTCCAACACTCACACGCGTGCCCGTCGCACCTCTCAAACCTTTGTTTTGTGAGTGGGTTAAAAACATCTTCGGAATGGGCTGAGAGTTGTGAAGTGGTCTTGGTATATCACCGGTAGACCGCCTGTCAAGTTTCGTCTCGTTTGGAGGTCGTTTGATACTCCAACGGCTAACCACGTGGGCTAAAAACCCGATCTCTTTCGGCCCAGCACCCCTCCACAACAGCCCACTAGTCCAGCACAACCACCACCATGCTCTCGGTCGTCGGATCGTGATCGTGTGGGTGAAAACCGCACCTCATGTGGACACTCCTAGCTCCCTCTACCTATAAAACAACCCCATCCCCTCCAATTCCGGATCCAAACCCTAGTTTTTGTCCCACCTCGCCGCCGGACACGTCCGGACCGCACCGGACACGTCCGCCGGACGCACCTGGACCAATCGCCGCGCGCCATGTGTCGCTTCCGCCGCCGCCCGCCTCCTCCCGCCGCAGGGGCCCGCGGGGCCCGAGGCCGGCCCGCACGCTGTCCCGCTTGCTTCGGGCGCTTCGGCCGCCGCTCCGGCGCGAGCGCCGCCGTCGCCGGCCCGCGCATCCGCATGACGCGCCTTCCTCAGGATATGCGCTCTCTTTTCAGCCCATCGCCGGCCTGCTCTCCGCCCCGCCATCGGCGAGCTCGCGCACCTCGCCGACGAGCTCACACGCTGGCGCCGCCCCGCCACCTCTCCACCGGCGCCGCCCCGCCACCTCGCCGCCGCCGCCGCTCCGGCGAGCCGCCGGGCCCGTCCCGATCCATATCTGGGCGGGTGGATGAGATCCACCCATCCCACGATCCAAACGCGCTCCGTGTCCCGGATCAGTCTGTCCCGCTCCGATCCATCCCGAGTTGACTTTTTCGGAGGGATATATTTCTCGAAGTCCCAGATCCGTTTAATTTTTATGCCCTCTTCATCATGTGGTAACTTTGTGCTTGGTGCTCCGTTTTGCATGTATGATATATCAAAATGTTCGTATCGAAGTGCTCTACATGTTAGCATCAGTTTCATGCATGTTAGGGATCATCTAGGTGTCTTAATCTTCATTGCAAGAGTGCTTCATGATGTTACTATTTCAGCACTAGTTTTCTGTTAACAATTTGTTGGCATGTTCGTGAGGTCACAACTTGGTGCATGTTGGTCCAAATGCAATGTATGATATGTCCAAATGTTCGTCTTGTGATGCTCTTCATGATGGATGAATTTGCATACATGGTAGGTTGCATTATGCCATGATTAACCCTGTTGCAAAAGTGCATGTGTCTGATAAGTTTCTGAACTTGTTATGATATGATGTTTTGTCTTGTTCGTGTATATTGATCCATGTGTCATATGAGCTAGGTGTCACCATGAGTTTTGCTAATTGGCATGTGCTCTACATGATAGATTTATTTTCATGCCATGATAAGTCTTGAGATGAGTGCAACAAGCTTGTTAACATGCCATCGTGATGTTAAATTTCTGCTAAGTGTGAATCTGTTAATTTTTATGACATGTTTCCATGATGCCACCGTCATTGTTATGCATGGTTAGAGCTGTCCAGCGGGTGTTCCTTGATGTATATGTTATGCTCTAGATATCCATGCTCTTGTTTGCCATGATGAGTTGCTATAGCTTGTTGTTTTCATGCTCTCAAGTTGCTATAAAATGTTTCTGTCAGCTTGTTATCAGCAAGTTCAGTTTTGCCATGTGAAAAGCTAGTGTTATATGCATCCTATGACCATGTTCTTGCCATGAGTAGCTTCACAAACATGTCTTCTTGCTGTTCGTTACATTCACATGCCATGCTATGCTTTTAGATGAGTTGCACAAGCTTGAAAACATGCCTACTTGTCGTTGTTGCTACCATGCCTTGTAATTTTCACTAAGTCTGAGAAATTTGTAAACTTGTTGCATCTTGCCATGCTTGTTTAATTGTGTTCCAGTAAGTTTTTGGGTGTGCTCTGAGTTCATGCTTGTTAAGAATCATGTCTATTTCACATCCATGCCTTTTGTCCTCATGTTTGGGTGCTGTAGCACAATTATTTCTTGCTCCAAAGTTGTCATGTTGCTGTTAACTACCGTTTTGCATTGCATCTTGTTTTGCTTGTCATTTGCAAACCGTGCATCCGTTTCCCACGATCTTTATATCAATTTCGACCGAAATCTTCCCCTCTATCCAGTGGCTTACTTGGTTACCCAAGATGAAGCCATTTCCATCATCTTGTCCTTTAGGCTCGAGAGCATCCTCATGCATACGCACATCATACTTGCATCCCATGACATGTCTTGCATCATGTTGATTGTGGATTGCACCGTGATTGATCTTTTACCGTTGTTGTGCTCTTGTGTTGGGTAGAGCCTGGAGCCGATACCGAGTTCGAGGATCTTGTCGAGACTGAGTTTGAGGAGCCGTCTTACCATCCCACCGACGACTTACCAGGCAAGATGACCATTCCCCGATATCACCTCTATCATTGCCTTGCTAGATGTCTCGCTCTTTATCTATGCCTCGATGCCTATTATTGTCTTGTCAGCCTCTTATTGTTGCCATGAAACACTCTAACCGCCATCCTAGCAAACCGTTGATTGGCTAAGTACGCTTTTGCTCAGCCCCTCTTATAGCTTTGTTAGTTGTAGGTGAAGTTTGAAGATTGCTCCAAGTTTGGACTTGTTTATTGGGAAAACACAATATTTATCTTAAATAAGTTAACACATAGATATATTGGTAATGGGTGGAAGGCTTGGCCTTCTGCTTGGTGTTTTGTTCCACTCATGCCTGTTGGGGAATGTAGTATTTCAAATTTTTCCTACGATCACGCAAGATATATCTACCAGATGCATAGCAACGAGAGGGAAGAGTGTGTCTATGTACCCTCGTAGACCGAAAGCGGAAGCGTCTAGTAACGCGGTTGATGTAGTCGAACTTCTTCGCGATCCAACCGATCAAGCACCAAACGTACGACACCTCCGCGTTCAGCACACGTTCAGCTTGATGACATCCCACGAGCTCTTGATACAGTTTACCTTCACGGGAGGGTTTCGTCAGCACGACGACGTGGTGACGGATATGATGAAGTTACCGGCGCAGGGCTTCGCCTAAGCACTGCAACGGTATGACCGAGGTGTGTTTCTGTGGAGGGGGGCACCGCGCACGGCTAGAACAATGTTTCTTCTCTGTCTTTGGGTGCCCCCTTGCCCCCGTATATAAGGAGCAAGGGAGGAGGTGTGGCTAGCCTTCCAAGGCGTGCGAGGAGTAGGATTCCTACTCCTAGTAGGAATAGGAATCCCCTTTCCTATTCCTACTAGGAGTAGGAAAGGAAGGGGGATTGGAGAAGGAAAGGAGAGGTGGCACCTCCCCCCTTTCCTAGTCCAACTAGGAACCCTAGGGGGGTGCGGCCAGCCCTATGGTGTCGGTGTACTAAGATAGGGGTACCTTAGTACCCCAACTTGTGCACGGGCAGTAGCAGCTTCCCGCGGCAGGGTTTACCACGTGCTCGCCGGAAACCTTTCTGGTCCCTATAAAGCCATTCAAGAACAAAGTATACAAGTCAGAAGATCAAGGCCCCGGCAAGAGGAGCTTGCCGGGAAGGCCGCACCAGGCTCAAGATTACCACTTTAGTACGAGACCCTGGTGAGAGGAGCTTGCCAGGAAGACTGAGGAATGCACACCTCAAGAAATGCCTCAGCGCATCATGCGCCCCGGCAGGACCCGGAGAGCGACAAGCTTCCGGGCCCGACAAGGTCACGGCCCCGGCAAGGTGCTTGCCGGGGGAAACTAATGCTGTGTGCCCGCGCTCCAGCTCATCTGCCCACGCGTCGCCTTGGGGCCCTTCCAGGGAAGCGTGGCGGAAGGCTGTGCAGCCTGGGGCACACGGTGGCAAGCCACGGTGACGAGGCTACCGCCGTGGCGAACGGAGAAGCATGGACGGACACTTTTGGGGTCGACGGTGACGGGCATTTAATGCCCTTGTCCCCCACTGTCAAAGTTAGGTGAAGATCATTGTTCATCCACTGTTCACGCACTATTCCCGCACTGTTACAACTACCACCAAAATTACATTTTTGCCCTCCTCTACGTTGACACCTGTCGGTGACCCCTTGAGCTATAAAAGGAGGCCCATGCACAACGTAGAAAGGGTTCGAAACCTAAGCAACTCTCTGGCTCGGTGTAGCTAAGCATTGTAGATCTTCAAGCTTCCGAGCTCAATACAACCAAGGCAGGAGTAGGGTTTTATGCGTCCGCACGGCCCGAACCTGGGTAAACTGCCCGCGTGTGCCCCTCGATCTGCTCTCCGTGCTCCCTCCGCTCCCTTACCGCAACGTAGAAGGGGCTCCGGTCCCATAGGTGCTCGTGGGAGGACAGTTTCCCCCGACATCTTTGGCGCGCCAGGTAGGGGGCGTCGAGGTTGTGCGAACCTGATCCGGCGCTCACGCGGGCGCATTCTTCATCAACTTCTCCAGTTTCATCAACTTCATCAGCAGCACCAACATGCGTCCGAAGAAGAAGGCTTCGGAGGTCGGAGGCCCGTCTGTGTCGAATCCACCGCCACCAGAACCAACGGTTGGTGGGGGAGACGTCGGCGGAAGGGTGGTCGCCGGTGAGGAAACTCACGACGCCACCAAATACAAGGACAAGACGGACGACCGGGCGAATTCCAAGGCCTCGGTGTCCGTAGACGCGCCACGCCTCTCTCGGGAGGTGCCAAGCCAGCAGCGCCCTGGTACAGGAGGTACCATTCGCTTGCTGGGGCAAGGACAAACCGGAGGATCGCGGGACGCTGAAGGCCATCGTCCTGGTACGAGCAAGGTGCGGTCGCCGGGGCGAGAAACTGCTCCTTCTAACCCTGTTAGAAGTCCGAGCATATCTCGCTCCTCGCACCGCTCGCCACCGCTCCCCTCCTCTCCAGCAGAAGCTCTAGCAAGAGCACAGCTGCTCCTCGATTTCCCTCCAGCGGCAGACAAGGCCGAGGACTGGAGGGCGACGATTCAGAGCCTCATCGCCTTCGCCAACAATGACACGCCGCAGCAGCCTGCGACGTCGCGGCCACGGCAAGTCGGCCAGACGAAGGCCGATGGCGACAAGACCGCCGGGGGTGCAACTACCGTGCACTCCCCGCCGCGGAAGCAGAAGACGCCACCCCGCCGGATTAATGTCGACGACGACTCTACGGCGTCGTCGGATCCGCGGGCTCGTCGGGACCAGCGCCAAGTCCTCGACGACCGGCGGCAAGAAGACGCTCGGACGCGCATTGAGCGCCGACGAGAAGCCCGGCGACAATCGGATCAGCGCGCTGGGACCGCTATCGACACGTACGCGCCCGATGAGCCAGGCGACTTGCCGTATGCGGCAGGTTGCCCTGCGTTCACCCGAGAGCTGCGGCGAGTCCAGTGGCCCAGCATGAAAAATTTCAAGCCCGATGTACCTGAGAAGTACGACGGCAAGACGCACCCCTCGGAGTTCCTCAGCATCTACACCATCGCGGTGCAGGCTGCCGGGGGACGCGACGAGAAGATACTAGTTAACTACTTCCCGCTAGTGCTTAAGCCAAACGTCCGCTCTTGTCTTATGAACTTGCCGGAGAACTCCATTTCTTCGTGGGCAGATCTGTGCCACCAGTTTGTTGGCGCCTTCACAGGCGGCCACAAACCCCACGGCCAGGAGAGTGATCTCCACATCTTGGCCCAGAAGGAGGGACGATCCCTGCGCAAGTACATCCAGAGGTTCAGCCGCGTGCAACACAACATTCCCGACGTCCACCCCGCCGCGGTTATCAGCGCGTTCCACCAGAACGTGCGTAACCGCCGCATGAGGGAAGAGATGGTCATGACCAAGATTCGGGATGTCAGCGAGCTCTACGCTCTGGCTGACAAGTGCGCGCGCGCCGATGAGGGGAGGAGACTCCCCGGAGAGGATACTGGCGCAGGAGGAAGCGACAGTGAGGACGCCGCCCCGGCAAAGAAGAGCCGGCGGCGGAACAACAGAAATAAGAAGAGCAAGGAGGTGCTAGTCGTCGAGCAGTCCGGCAAGGAGGCTCCCGCCAAGAAGGCACAGGCTGGCGGTTCCGGCAAGGAACTCGCCCCTGTAGCGGCAGCCGACAAGCAGGACGGCTCCGACAAGCAATACTGCAAGATCCACCGTACCAAGGGCCACGACCTTCAGAACTGCAAGCGAGTCGAGTACCTCGTAGAACAACAGAAGGCTGAATACGAGCGTCGCGACAAGGAGAAGGCCCAAGGAGGCGGAGGAGAGCCCAGCAAGAAGCGGCTGTTCAATGGCCGGGGAGGGCGCCGCGGCAAGGCCAAGCAGCGGCAAGGTGATCGACCTCCCCGGGGACGCAACAAGGATGAGGAAGAAGACGACGACGACATGGAGGAAGGAGATAACAGCGAGCAGGAGTTCCAGAAGGCCACAGAAGTTCTGTGTGTCGACGGAGGCGCCTCTCTGCACACTTCCCACCGCCAACTCAAGCAGTGGGTGTGGGAAGTAAACGCAGCTGAGCCGCCCGTCGAGTCACGCAGGCTGCTGAAGTGGTCCATCACGCCCATCATTTTTGACCTTGAGGATCACCCTGACCGCACGACGGCGGTCGGGTGCTTGCCGATGTTGGTCTCACCAACCATCCGCAACCTCAAGGTCACCAAAATGTTGGTTGAAGGCGGGGCCGGCCTGAACTTGATCTCCTCAGCTTTGATCAAGAAACTCCAGATCCTAGACGGCGAGCTCGAAGAAACCGGGTCGTTCCAAGGAATAAACCCGGGAAGGAGCAAGCCGAAGGGGAAGATTACTCTGCTAGTGACCTTTGGCGGGGAACTCAACTTCATGACGGAGAGGATAACCTTCGACGTGGCCGATATCCCATTGCCATACAATGGGATACTTGGACGTCCTGCCCTCGCCAAGTTCATGGCAGCTTCCCACTATGCCTACAACATACTCAAGATGCCGGGGCCGATAAGCGTCATCTCTGTCCCTGGCGACAAGAAGGACGCGATTATCTGCGCCGACAAGATATACCGGGATGCAGCAGCCGCAGCAGAAAGCAACACACTTGCCGCTGAAGCTCCCGGGGGGGAAGACCAAGACCAAGTCCGGCAAGAGCTCTGGGGCCCACTCCGGCAAACGCACCTCTTCGGAGTGCTGCGCTGCCGTCGAGGACGCACCATCGAGCTCCACCGGCAAGTGCAAGAAAGGGATGGCAGCTCCACCGGCAACCAAGAATGTGTCCGCCAAGGAGGACGGCACTGGTGGTACCTTCACCATCAGTGCTACGCTCGACAACAAATAGGAAAGCGCGCTCGTTGCCTTCCTGCGGGCGAATGTCAATGTGTTTGCGTGGCAACCATCTGACATCCCCGGCGTTCCCAGGAAGGTAATTGAGCACAAGCTTGCTGTTTGTCCTCATGCGTGGCCCGTCAAGCAGAAGTTCAGAAAGCAAGCCGTGGAGCGCCAAGAATTCATCGCCGAAGAGATAAAGAAGTTGGAAGCAGCAGGCCTAGTTAGAGGCGTGATCCATC
This sequence comes from Secale cereale, assembly GCA_902687465.1. NCBI lineage: Eukaryota > Viridiplantae > Streptophyta > Magnoliopsida > Poales > Poaceae > Secale > Secale cereale. Next base: position 743,207,600 of record LR738715.1, on the reverse strand, counting down.
CCACGTGGTTGGCCAATCCAGTTGTCGTACGCAAGGCCAATGGGAAGTGGAGACTTTGTATAGACTTCACTGATGTGAATAAAGCATGTCCCAAGGATCCATTTCCCTTGCCACGTATTGACCAGATTGTTGACTCCACCGTCGGATGCGAGCTGCTTTCCTTCCTTGATGCATACTCACGGTACCACCAGATTTTACCACATTCATCAAGGTTTTACCAATATCCGTGTCAAGGATCCTGGCAACATCATATACTACCATGATGAATAACGATGGATGATGCAGATGCAAGGAAGATAACACTTTCCTAGATTTCACCTTAGCGGGGCCAAGGGGCAAAATCTGGACGATCGACCGAGAGACATTTAGCACTCCGTGTTCTCCTTGATGTGCTAGCACAACCCATTTATTATAATGGTTTGGTACCTAGAACGTCAAATAAAAGGTCGGACTTCAGGGGCACAAAAAATCCATAAGGAACAATTAGGGAGTAAGTCCTACGAAGTCTTTATGGGGAGGTGGCCAACTTATTCAAACAAGATAGTGCAACAATAGGTCTTCCGGCGGGGTGTGTTGGCCACGACATCCACTTTACCGGTTATCGAGAGACCAATATTATAGCTCTTGGGAAATGCACCAACCATCATAACTGCCTGAGATTCAGTTCCGGTTGGTGTCAGGATATTCCAGACTCATCGAGTCTAGAAGGAAAAATGAAAGTTTATAACACAAATTGACGAGACGGCGTTGCAAGATTCTCAGGAATGAACTACTATAGCAGCTCCAAAACATGAGCGGGTTCTGCTACAAAACCTATGAACACGTTGTCCCAGACAAGCATGAGCACATAGTAGTCTTATAATAAAATACTATCGAGTTCAGATTGGGAATCATCATTGGAGATAACGAAGTCTTGTGCATGTCCGTCCGTGCCCTTCGGGAATAGCATTTGAACTTCTTTTCTTTGAACAAATCAATCAGTGGCTTGGTGTGCTAGGGATAAATACAGAATGAAGATGATCAGTCTATCAGACCATAGAATACTTCGCACGTATGCATGACTGACTTGGGATGACTCCAGAGGAGGTAAAACATGCTTTCTCGAATTCACGGTGGCAACTTGCATCAGATGCTCATGAATTAGAGGAAGTCACTTCTTTCTTCCGTCATATGCTTCACGAACGGGTCATGAAGATAATGCTTATAAAAGTTTCCAATACTAGCTGGATGTTCAACATAGATCATGGAGAAGATAACAATGTTGCTGATGGGCTCAACAACAATTCATCCAGGTTTCCATGGAGATGGAATTCCATAAATATGTGAACAAATGATAGTATTGGTCAGACCAATAGATGTAATGGTGTATGCTCGAGGGATCAACCACGAGTAAGACAACGTTACGAATATCGTTGGTTCTGATTTGATTCGAGGATAGCCCACACTCAAATCAAAGTTTTGGACAAGATAATAAATCCACAAATGATCACGGGGATCAATTGGAGAAGATATCATCTATCTTCAATACACACACAAGATATCCCTTTGGAGTGAGCTATGTGGGTTAAGCTTTTAGCTTCCAACTTTCCAAGTTGTTGCTTAGCTTAACCAACCAGTTCAGGGTATCCAATACAGATTCTTAGAGAAGTGGTGGTTTATAAAGAAACCAACTTGATCACGATCTCAACACAGCGGTCAGGTGACAACCTGGTAATACTTCCGAGAAGATATTCGGAAAATCACGAACTACCGATGTGTTACTAAGCTCGAGAACAATCTTGCTTTTCAGGGCAAGACGATATAATCAAATGAGCAAGGAATTAACAAAATCTTAACTCATCAATCAAGGGGTGCACCAAGAAAGTGGACTAGGTAGCACAATCAATCTTAGAATGGTGATTCAGTAATCATCACGCTAAGAATGAAATTGTTGTCCTTTAACTGCCAAGCAATAGAGTTGCTAGGAGTATTGATTTCACACATCACAATCCACTTGTCAGTATTCCGGTTATAACAACGCGGAGACCGAGGAATGGACGACGATGGTGAGAAGTATTACTGTATCAAGAGTTCATAGTATGATGTGCAATTCCCAGGATATTCTTGACATAAGGATGGTAATACTCCAGGATAGAACAGTTTAGAAGGTGCATTAGCATTCTTCATCTGCGAAGTACATCTTCTTTGACCAAATCCTGTATATGGATAAGGTACTGGAGTTTGTTTCTCCTAGTCATTCCAGAATAGAATGGCTTGACAGAACACAAGAGTAAAAGGCATCAATGAACACGAGTGCACGACTACTCCTGACTATCAATTGATAGACGAGGGTCATAATACAACTAAAAGGAGACAACTCAAGGGACATATAACTTCTGAGTTGTGGATGCATAGGTTAGTATGTCGAACGAGTTCCACATATTTCTTCCGGATAACCCATGCAGAAAGGTAGGACTGGCAGAGTCACAATATGAATGGAGTACCACTCAGGAGCACTCTGGTTGTGATCTTTTGGTTCGAGAGAACTTCTGCCAAGGATGGTTCATGGTATTGGGAGAACGATAACCACGAACCTCGAGGACTATCACAAGGTTACTAATATCCTAAGGAACGAGCAGATACTATCAACATGAAGTAAGTAGGGTGAAACTCGGGTTCAAGAACCCAGGAATAGAATACCTACCAACTAAATAACATCACGGGATGCTTTCGAGAATGATGGCCAAAATCATCACACTGGAATATATAACATTGCTGGATTACTGGGTGATCTAGACTATTAGAAACTTGGGATGACTCGGACAGCATAACGACTTGGGATGACTCGGACAGCATAACGACTGTAAATGCTCGAAAATACTTTTGAGATCAGACAAAAGGATAGCATAACCACCCAACATCATAATGTCAAGGTTCTGAGATCAACAATTGAACACACAGAGGAAAAATAAACTGAACTGAGAGTTGAATCCACAATAACGTGATCCTGATAAATAGAATGAGAATCCTAGTTCTTAACCCCCGTGGAACAGAAGAAGGTGACTCAGATCAGAAGGTCATAAGGTAAAGGAGTAAAAAGAGTCTTACGTTCCCTTCCACAATCAATTCCCTTATATAACTAAAGAGTTTCTAGACACAACTTCGACCAGTTTGGCTTGCTAATCCTACAGGCAGTCAGGCTCTGATACCAAAGCTGTCAGGACCCCGATCCTAAGTCACACAGGTCTAGCCTGTAACACACCATATCACTTTGCGGCCTCACGCACGGTATTCCATGGGTGCCACCTTACCTGGCCCGGGACCGTTTGCGCATTTTGGCACACGTATATGATAGTGTCGCTAGCATCCATATGACAGAGAACCCGGGCCGACATGACCAGTTATAAACCAAAAGTGGCACTAAATTACAAAGACAGGCATACATGACCCAGCAACGAACGTGTCGGTCATCAACGTATGAACCCAAGTCGTAGCAAGCTACAAGGACTTAAAGGAACAACGCGTGACATTTCCCCTAAGGGACAGACACAGGAACGAAGAAGGACACATGCCGGCCAGCCTAAGTGTTCCGGAGCAGTAGCAAGCTACCAAGGCTCAGTGGAAGCACTAGGAGACATTTCCCTGTAAGATAGGCTACCAAAGGTAAACAACTAGGTGTCGGATCCCACACATAGCAATACACATTACACGTACGCATAACATGCAAGTATGTGCTGTACAACATGGCATCACAACATAACTCAACAACTCATATAGATAAAGGCCCAGAAGAGCCATCATAGCATTTATTACAATCAGAGGTCACATGACCCAACATACAGAGCATACAGGCAACGGAAGCATTACATGTCTGAGTACAGACATCTACAAATGAAAAAGACTAAGAAGCCTGACTATCTACAAGACCCCCCGAAGGGCACAAGATCGTAGCTGAGGTAACAAGCTAAACGTCGAAGTCCACGCGGAACCACTAGCGAAACTGAGGTCTCTCTGCAAAAACATAAATTAAGCAAACGTGAGTACAAAGGTACTCAGCAAGACTTACATCAGAACTAGCTACATATGCATCGGTATCAACAAAGGGGTGGTGGAGTTTGACAGCAGCAAGCCAGCTTTGACTCGGTGGCTATCCTAACTACGACTGAAAGTAACTCTTTTGAGGTGGCGCACACGAGTCCACATATTCACCAATCAATACACCACTATGGATCCGCTTCCGTCTCCCTACGAGAAGGCCATCCATAGCACTCACGCTTATCTTGCGCGTTTTAGAGTATCCACTTTCACTTGTCTATGAACTGTAATAGGTAACCCAGAAGTCCATATCCGCGGACACGGCTATTCGAATAGATTATATTTAACCATGCAGGGGTGTACTTCTTCACACACGCTCTCACCACTTACCGCCGTTTACACGACATGTACTCGGCAACCTTCAAGCGGAGGCCCAGCGAGGGTGTCGGCCACGACCTGACTAACCACACAAGTCTCTCGTCCAGGTTTATCGCCTATTTGGGTTCCATCCGTGGGGAGATCCGGCCGGGGTGTCGCTCACGGCCCAAAACGATGCGTACAGGGTTCCCGCATCACCAAACGGGCAATCGGTACACCGTGCCACGTACCTGTCGTGTCACAGCCCACCCCGAGGGTCAGCGCTGCGCACGACCTCCAGTAAACTACAAACACCAGAAACTAGTTGCAACTCCTGGACAGAGATCATGTTGATTAATAAGTCGAGAGAGTCAATTAAGGATCCCAATGTGTGGTAGTAGCTGTTTCATGGACCAACCAACACAGAACTCAGTTCCTGAGGACGGCTGCAATGAGACAACCCACCATGTACTCCTACATGGCCTCTCATCGCTACCTTTACCAAATCGTGTTCACACACTTAGCTCTCAACAGTAGGACATGTTCACCACATTCCAATTCATCCCCGATGAATCAGACCTGACACAACTCTAGGCAATAGCAGGCATAACCAGAAGCATGAATGAGTAGGCACAACATGGCTCAAACAACTCCTACTCATACTAGTGGGTTTCAACTATTTACTGTGGCAATGACGGGTCATGCAGTGGAAAGGGGTTCAACTACCGCAGCAGGTAACAGTTGAAGCGTTGTTGTCCTAATGCAGTAAAAGAGAGAAAGAGCGAGAGAGTGGGATTGTATCGGAATGCTCAAAGGGGTTTTGCTTGCCTGGCACTTCTGAAGATAACATTGAGTCTTCATCGGTGTCATCGAACTCATCGTCGGAACGTCGTCTACTGAGAGGGGACAAAACCGACAAACAGGGAAAGATCACAATCAATGCAATGCAACAATATGATGCATGACATGACATGGCAATATGATGTGGTTTGGCCAAATGCAACTAGCAACCATGTTAAATGGAGTTGGTTTGAACCAAGGTTCACATTCAAACTCCATATATGATTATTTAAATGTCATTTATTCAAATTGTCCTAAAAAGCAGCCATAAGTTGCTCTAACATGCATGAAAATGCCATAAACAGATTCCTTGGATTTTTCTGATCAATTTTCATATATAAATTATTTTCATCTGAGCTATAGATTATTTTCTATGATTTTTAGAAGTTTTGGCTATTTTCTGAAATAAATAAGTCATTTTTGATTTATTTAAAAACCCAGAAAGCAGATACTGCATCAGCATGACGTCACTCTGGCGTCAGCAGGTCAGCGGCTGGTCTAAGTCAAACCTGACTTGTGGGGTCCACACGTCAGTGACTCAACTGTTAAACAGGTTTAAATAAACTTAACAGAAGTTTAAACTAAACTAAATAGGCACTGGGGCCCACAAGTCAGTGTCTCTGTGGATAATTAAAACTGGTTTAGTAACTAAACTAATTTTGTAGGGCCCTGGGTCCACCTGTCATCGACCCAGGGGGGGGGGGG